>CAMXCT020000654.1:54281-226365 GCA_947184155.2 Cladocopium goreaui | reverse complement strand
GAAAATCAAGGAGAGTGAGGAGCGAGCAAAGAGAAAAGAAGAAAAGAAGAAAGAGAAAGAAGCAAAGAAAGCCAAATCCTCCAAGAAAGAAGACAAAGACGATCATGTCTCCGGAGTGGCCATGTCCCAAGACCATGTTCGAAGAGGCAAAGTTTTTCAATATGGAAAGAGGTCTAATTCTCCCTTCGGGAGAGGGACCGTTGCCTCTGCTCCATGCTATTCAGATTTATCAGACACTGATGTACCTGATGATGATGATTTCTTAATGGAGTGGGACGAATGGTCGGAGATCGAGAAGGGCAAGGGGCCGAAAGCCACTTGGAACAACGACAAAATGTATGACTTCAACCAGGGGAAAGTGGTGGCTGCTGCGACGTTGCACAACACCAACGAAGTACCCCAAGACGCTCGTGGCCTCAGTGATGTTTTCCTTCCATTTCCATGTATGCCATGTATTAATCATCGTGATGATCATCGAGAAAAGCTAGCTTCAAATGGTGATGGAATCAATATCAACAAGATGTTCAACACTGCAGTGGCTAGACCTGTTGGTCGAAAGGAAATGATGGAAAACGATGATGCACGTAAAGCTATGAGGAAGGAATGGTTGGGTCAACATGCTGCTGGAGTTTACGATTTCAGTGTCGTCAGAGAATATGATGACGTTGTTCGTGAAGCAAAGGCAAACAAGACAGAGGTTCACATGGCCAGAGTGCATGGTATCTGTGTTGAGAAAAATTACCAATTGCCCGCAGGAAGCCCTAGTAGAAAATTCAAAGGCCGAGGTGTCCTGCTTGGTAATCAGGTGAAGAACCAATTCTGGGAGGCTGCTTTCTTCCAGGACTTGGGCAATTCTCCAGCTACTTTTGAGGCATCGAGATGGGCTGATTTCTATGGGTGTCTTCCTGGTCATAATGTAAAACTTGCCGACGCTATTCAGGCGTACATTCAAGCAAAACTAACCGGACCACCATGTTGGGTTGAGCTACCCGAAGATGCTTGGCCAGACGATGTCGATATTCGAAAGTTTCGTAGACCAGTTGTTAGATTGGTTAAAGCTTTATATGGTCACCCCGATTCGGGAACAATGTGGGAACAACACTGTGATCAGAAAGTTCGAGAACTCGACTTCGTTCCTGTTGGAGAAGAACGGCCTTCAATGTATTTTCACAAGAAACTGAAGTTACTTCTTGTCATCTATGTAGACGACTTAAAGCTGGCAGGACCGGAAGAGAACCTGACTAAGGGTTGGGAGATGCTCCGATCAAAACTCAACATCGAGCCCGAGACTGACTTAGGACTCTACCTTGGTTGTATTTTGAGAAAGGGATCTACCAAACTTCATGATGGAACCCCGGTGTCAACCATGACCTATGACATGGAAGGTTTGTTGGAGCTGTCGGTTGAGAAGTACTTGGACATTGTTGGAAAAGATACGAAGTTGAAACACGTATCCACTCCAAGTCTACCTGAAGAAACAAAGAAACACAAGTCTAGAGCACCATGTCCCGGGAACCCCAAGAACAAGAAGGTATGTCCATGGTGTACTCATGAATTTGATCCGGACGCTCCATTGTTTTATGAACAAGGAAACCCAAGGGGAAGACGTCTCGCCTGGGGAGTCTGAGAGAGGTGCATTAGCGCCACACGCTGCTAGCGTGTTGATGAAGCTGCTGTACGCGGCGAGGATTGCTCGTTTTGATCTGCTTCGTTCCATTAATTCCCTGGCCAGGAATGGAACAAAGTGGACCATTGATGACGATGCAAAGTTGTATCACTTAATGTGCTACGTGAATTCCAGCCTATCTAAAAGAATGACCGGATGGGTTGGGGACAAGTTCAATGAATTGACACTGTCTTTATTTGCTGATGCTGATTTTGCAGGGTGTGCACAGTCTTTGAGATCAACTTCAGGGTCTCATATGCATATCCAGGGCAACCACACACGGTTTCCTTTGTCCGGGGGCAGCAAACGGCAAGGATGCGTAAGCCATTCGACGCCTGAGGCTGAAATCGTGGCAGCCGATGTCACCCTCCGTACTATGGGTTTGCCCGCAATGAGCATCTGGGAAATGCTGACGGGAAAATCGCCCAAATTATTGTTCCATGATGACAATCAGGGCATGATCGGTGTAGTCAGGTCGGGTCGTAACCCCACTATGCGGCATCTTGAGAGGACCCATGGCATAGCCATTACTTCCCTCCATGAACATTTTACTCGGGAGAACTACGTACTTATGTATGAGGTGACCTCGAAAATGGCCGCCGACATTCACACCAAAGGTTTCAAGAATCCGTTGGCATGGAAAAGAGCATGTATGCTCATCAACCTGTTGGACCCTGGTGACATCGGTACAAAAGATCTGCTCGATATGGTCTCACCCACCACGGATGTTGATACCACTGTCCGACAAGTGTTTCAAACCAAAACTCAAGATGTTCCAAATTTTCCGTATACCGAAATACCTATTCTACCACCTGAGGTGTATCAGAAGGGTCTTTCTGGTAAAGAACAACTACAACAACTACCTGGTATGGATCCCATATTGGTTGTTAAGACGCCAACTTTCTTTAGAAAGCGACCATCTGGTGTATCATTGCCGCATGATTGTTTAAGAAGTACCTGGATACTTTCTCATGGCAAATGGATCAAGGTTGAGGATCGAGTTCCACCTGTTCAACAACAAGACCGTTTTGATCAATGGGTAGAACGAGCTTGTTTCCAATACCATCCGTGTAAATTTAGTATATCACCTTCGGTGATTACTAGGCAATCAGCTGGTGTTGTCTCACCGGGACACCTGGCGTCAACAGCACGACAAGGGCTCCATGCTGCTGCGGTGCCGACTCGTCAGACTCCAGTCCTGAAGTATCCTCAGTTAACTGTGGGGGTAGGTCAACTATTTTGTCATCAATCCCATGGAAATGAACCCACAACCATTCATGCAGCTCCGTGTGGTACTGCTCGGGTGATCAACACGCTCCTTCGAGTTGTTCATGGGGGGAGTTCTGGATGGGGTAGTCTTCCAATGGGATTTCCTCCGTCGGGGGACCCCGATGATGATCCATATCCCACAGAAAACAAAGATCCCAATCGACGACGAATTATCTTTGCCGGTGGTGACGTGATTACTGGTAGGGTATCAAAGGACAAAGCCTATAACCCCACAATGTCATCAAGAAAGGGAAAGAAGATATCCAAAAATGAATGCGATCAAGATGAATGGATATGGAAGGATGAAACAACATTGACGAGAGTGCACAAAGTACCAAGAAGAAAGATGTTTACCCCCAAAGAGGCTGACTTTCTGCCATGTAAGCTGAGACGGTTTAGAGATGAACGGGAAACTAACCAAGTGTTTCAGTCAAGTGGGAGATTGATCCATGACTCATGGAGATTGGCGGGGAATAACATCGAGAAGACCAACAAAAGAAATGAATTTTGGACAGGGACCACTACCTTCAAGATCATATCCAATGCAGACATCAAAGACGTGATGGACAGCGGATCTGACGTGGAGGACAGGGCATCGTGCCAGGACACTGTGGTCACCTGTATCCTTGATGGGAACATGAAAATCATTCCATTGGATGACATGTTTATAGCCCATCATTACAAGTTGAAGCATGAGACCAGAAAACAAAATGATTGGGATATTCAGATGACACTACACCGAAAGAATGGGAAGATTCTGACATATCACTTCAAGCAATCTTATGCTGATTTTCTCGGGAAGATACTCAATGACGTTGTCATATCGCTCAACGTATATGAGATGAAAGATGATGTCCCATGCCTGCTCCTTATGTGTGCCGAAACGCAAAGTATCATCACCAAGATTCACCAACAAAGTCGGTTTAAGATGATGCATGTGGTCACTATTACCGAAGATGACAACCTCATGTCCAACTACGGAAGGGCAAAATGGAGACGTTGCATCAGGGGCCCTAGTGACTGCGTGTTCTTTGCGGGACCTTGCACCGGTGGTTCGCCGTGGAATCGGTTAAACAAAAATGTGAGTGAGGTCACAGCACACAACATCAGAATGAAAGCACTTCTATATTGGGAGCTATGCGAAGAGTTCACATTGTGTTTGCAGCGTGTACATGTTTTGCATGCAATGGCATTGTTGGAACTACCTCGAGGATGCGACTATTGGAATGACGAGAGAATGAAGTTTCTGATCAGTGGAACCCAGTCGACTGTGCATGACTTTGATGGATGCATGTATGGTTTGAAATCACAATTCAAAGATGTTGGGACTGCAATCAAGAAACCATGGAGGATCGTATCATGGGGGGTTGAGTTCTTTGACTTGCATGAAAAATGTGATGGCTCACACACTCACGGTCAATGTGCGGGTAGAGAAACACGTGCAACACAACTATATACCGAGAAGATTGTCAGATGCATCCTTCGTGGTGTCACAAATCAAATGTTGATTAACAACGTTTATGGAAGGAGATTTCGACCAAAGGTTATGGAAGAGGAAGATTACTATAAGTCGAAGTCATGTGCATGTGTCATCATGAATGACTATGAATGCAACACCAACGTGAAGACCATCAATGAACAGTTATTTATTAACTTCATCACCCGACGAGGCGGTGTGAAGGTGAAGCTGAGGCTGTATCCACTTCGTGGATCACTCTTGGTGGATCCGGATCCCGTTGAAGGTAGATTGAAGGTGAAGTCAGGCTGTTACCTGCGTCGTTGGTGCACCTTGACGGATCCGGATTCTCCTAGCCTCATTTCGGTCTTCGCAATGGCTGGAACTGACCTTGTAATCCCATCAGCGGCCAAGGGGATCAGCTTACTGAAGTCAACCCTGTCCCTCATTCAGGAGAAGAAACAAGAGCACAACCTTCCTGCTCCATTCTCAACCTATGAGGAGGCAAACTTCAGGGGTTACAAGGACAAGGACCTCGACGAATGGTTGGATCGAGTAAAGATTTCTCCTCCTGTCGTTGTGGCCTTAGCCTTTGTCATGGATAGAAGTGGCAGAGTATTCGTAACTCATGCAATCAGGTTGCTAATGAAGATGCTGTCAAAAGTGACCAATGAGAATGAGTTGAAGAGATCTGCCATCAGTTTCATCGACAAAGGGGCCCGATTATCAAAGTTGGTGGAAGGGGCCGCCAGAAACCCAGAGGAGAAGAGCATCATGCAGCTCTTGTGCACCTTTGAGTGTGCGATTAGAATAGATGAACTATGGGACACCCTCAAGGACCACTACACCGGGCAAAATAGTATGATCAACAAGGAGATCACGGTTAAGGGACTACGTGATAAGATTGCAAATACGAGTCCAACACACCTCGGATCCTTGAATCAGACATACCCTCCATATGGAAGTTCATGTTACCAAATCCGGAAGAGGACGAACTTCGAGGAGATTGCCCGTCGAAAGTGGGAAAAATGGTCATTTGAAGTGATGCAACGAGAGGCACCTGGCCCGGACGAAGTTGAAGACCGCATCAAATACCTGGTTAACATCATGTACGGGGAGAGCTACAGCTTAGGCTATGCGCTCCGTCGCCACAATGCCAGGGCGACAAGCAGCCAGGGTAAGACCATCATTGTCCAGAATGTCCTGGAAGACTGGATGTCGATGAACTATGATCTCAGCTTAGAGCGGACGGCGGCCGTCGTCCATCTACAAACCATCCTCATGGTCTCCAAGATGCTACATGAGTGGATGGCGCGACTGGAAAACTTCACATCCATGTCGCACCTGAGCGGGATCATCAAAGCCGATCTGGTCAGAGTGAAGAAGGCCATTGACCTCCGCGACGACATATGGGAGTTGGGGGGCTACAACATCGAGAGGGCCGATCAGGGCATGTTCGAGGAGGTGGAGAAACGAAACAGGACATTTTCCTGTATTCGCGACTATGTGACGACCACTGCCACCACACAGATGGGCCAAGGGGCCACAGAGGTCTCCCACATCGATGGCTGGGACATTCCGCTGATGCCGAAAGACGGCAGAAACCCTCCAAGTCAACCGGATCATCCAGGTTGGGATCCTTCACCTATCAGAATGATGGATGACAAGCAACAGAGGGAAGCCGATGCGCAGCGGGCACAACAGCAACAACAGCAGACTGGGCCTAGTGGTTCCACCTTCGGTGGACACGATGGTTCCAGCTCTGCAGCTGGGAGTGCACCACCACCAAAAGCACCACCATCGAAGGCAAGGCCATCTACACCTCCCGCGAGAAAGGACTGGGTGATTCCTCGGGTACCAACCGGATATCTTTTCAGGACATCCTCAATGCCCGACCAAAGGAACTCAGAGTTCATCACATCGGCATGGATGGACGAGCGGGATCACTTCCTACTATCAATCATCCAAGGCCCAGCAGCTCAAGCTGCCAGCACTTCAGGTTCAGCACCTTGGGCACAATATTTGAGGAGAGTGACCGCATATGCTTGCATGGTCTTCGGGATCTGCAATCCGGCGGTCGTGACGGAGGACACCGCGTCCACCATCTCCGAGAAGGACTGGCTGAGGTGCTACAGCCACGTCGTCCGCAAGTACATGCTGACGCGGACAGGGTGCTATTTGTCGACTGCAGGAATGCTCATGATGCTAGGGCATCACGACGTGAATGTCGCCAACCAATCTGACTTGGGCCGCATCAAGAAGATGATCACCAACCCACTTGCTTGCAGGATCATCGAAGCACCAAACGGTCCAAGAGATCACGACATGTTGGCAGGTGACTTCAGGGCTGGAACTACCATCCTTATCACCGACCTGATGTTCCGCGTGGGAACCCAAAGTGGGACGCATGGCATCCAAATGGGATTAGCTGACATGGGATGGGAAAGTGTTGAAGTATTCAAGATCCATGATTCCGAAGCAGAACGACCACTTCAACAATTCCTCGAAACCCTTGACAAAGTCAAGCAGTACCTCAGCACGGATACCGTCGACGATGGTTTGATAACTGTGCATCTTTGGTTGTCATTGCAATTCCTTCATGCCCAGAAACCACCTCATTGTGTCATGCTTGAAAATGACTTTAAGAATAAGTTTGTCAAAGGGGTGCTCGATCTTGACCAAGTTACGTCCCGACCTCTGATGGTCGCTATCAACAATGACTCCATGTTCAACGGTATGGACTCTGTCACGTCAAGACTCGCAGATGAGCTGATCGAGAAGATGAGGCTCCAAGGGATCTTGGTGACATCTGACCAAAGAATGTGGCGATCAATGTATTCGCAATTTGGGAAACAATATCCAATATTGAGTACGACCAAGAAGGGGACTTTGGGGAAGACGGCAATTTGGTCTGTGATTGAGAAGAACCTATTTCGCCAAAGAGTATTCCTCATGTGTGCCACGAACCGGGAATACGTTTCAGTCCTCAACGAGGGGGCGTTCAAACCCGATGAATCTGGCATCAACACCAAAGTTTTGGAGGATATGACTGGACCGACTGAGGCGTTCAGGATTGCCAGTGGCGAGATGACCCCAGGTGACTATGCAAATGATGACACAACAATCTTCCAGCGAGGCCCTGGAACCGCCGTCAACCGATTCACAAAGGACAAGAGGTTCAAGACCAGTTGGGTCGAACCAGTAGTCGGCACCCATGAGTTGGAACCAGTTGTTTCCGATCGATGCATGTGGTTCACCATCGACAAGGAGAATTCCGACATCTTATGCGGAAGCTGCAGAGATGCGGTGACGATGGATGAGATCGAGACGTGCCAGTCAAGACCGTCCCATTGCATTAATTGCTCCGCCAATACCCAGGACCACTACAAGCGTTCAGCTCCAACATTGGAGGCCAGAAAGTCCGTCCTGCTCCTTGCGGCCAGATTGAAGGTTGCATTCGAGGATCTTGGTGTTGACATTGTTGACATCAATCAAGGATTTCAAACCTGGCTTACATTTACCGCGTCTTCGTTGATTTCAAATGCATCGTTGGCGTATGGGGAGCATTTGATGAAATCTCTATCTCACATGGGAGGAGTCAGAATTTCGAAGAGGCAAGCTCTGGAAATTTTCCGGAACGGACGCGGCAAGCAATTCAGCATCTATCGCGAAAGAGTTTTTGATGAAGTCGCGAAGAAGTGGCTATTGATCTACAGAGTCACAAAGGATTGCGGAAATGTCGCATACAAAGACTTCTTCGAGAAGGTCGCCGTTCCCGAGGTGAAGGAGAGGAACGAGATCTTTGGATTCTCCCGTGCATCTGCCGAGAAAACTGGAGATATCATCGAATTCTGGCTTGGTGTCTTGGATGTGGCCAATATGGCCAAAGGAGTTGTTGATGTTTTCAATGCCAGTGTTGATCCAGCTGAATATCTCAATGGATTGGAAAAGGCATTGGCTCAGTTCACATCGACATCAAGAACCTCAAGCACCATCAATGACAAGAGACGGGGATCCTTCGACTGCACACTGCAAACCGCAGAAGCCGAGAGGGTCATGAAGATCATCCACGCAATCCCCGGATATGAATCGCTGGCCAATTTCAGCTGCCTCACGGAATGGGAGAAGGATCAGGTATTTTCTCATTATCGCAGGAAGAACAACATCACAGGGGATGACGCCAGCATGGGCACTGATGCCGATGCCAAGCCAGGTGACGAGCCTTCGGCTCACCCTGGGGAGGAGGAAGCTGATGAGCCAGCAAACGATCCCACTGATGTGGTCAGGGAATCAGAGATGTCGGGGAGACAACAACTTTTGGATGCGTTGGGAAAACTCTTCACTGTCTCTGAGGATGTCAATGTGTGCTTGTATTGCGGTAGCACCAAACATGGCCATCTTGAATGTGAACATGAGAAGAGAGATGAAGTCAGAAAAGTGCTAAAGGCCGTCCGAGCTTCGCTCGAGGCTGATAGTCCCACATCTGATGACGTCGATATGGAGCCTCCTGAGCACAAGAAGGACGGTTCAGGTGCTACTGAAGGGTCGGGGCAAACAGATGAACCTACAAAATCGAGGTTTAGCGAACACCAATGGTATGACAGCATCAGAACTATGTCTGAAGTTGGTGACCTCGATGAGTATGGTAAATTCTGCATTGAAGGGCGTGATGTTACAAAGCTGGGACCACAGAACGTTGTTGACCTCAACGAAGTGATCCGAGACGCTATCGTCAGAGGAGGAGGTGACACTTGGTCAGTGCCAGACTTCATGGCAAGCTACTCTGACAACAACATCAGGAAGACCTTCTACAAACGTGTCGAGGCGCCGCAAGATGGTTTCTTGAAAATCATCCCAACCACAGGGGCCCATTTCTTCAATTGCTCCTACTTTGGCGGCGTGGAATATGCGACCAACTACCGCTTCGAAACTGGCAACCGACTCGACACCTACGAGGACAAGGTGAGTGCCTCACTGAACAGGATCCTACGGCACAATGTGGGGAAGGTATCAGAGCAACAGAGTCTGCCCTGTGATGACGCCGGCTGGGTGCCCATCGAGGAAGTGCTCAAATGTGAGTCCATCTGGAGGCACGATTATGCACGCTGGCCACATGTATTCCTTGCCCCAAAGGGAAGAGCAAATGATCAGAGGGCATGGAATGTCGACGAGGCGAACTTTCGCATGACATTGCTCTTCAAGATCATGTTCCACTGTGCCAGGTATGGACGTCGTGTGCGTGAACAAGTTTTGGCATTTGGGATCAACAAGGATATTGATCGCCGCAGCCTGACGTGCATTGACAACAATGTCGATGCGGATACGCACATTCCTGATGAAGGTCTACTGCTCTATCCAGTGGCGGTTCGTGCTCCTACGGGGCACAAAGAAGGATCTTCAAGAGACGACGTTTCATTGCTGTCCTCGCTGCTTTCACATCCAATCGCACCCAACACTGTTTTGTCATTACCGGTTTGTTTCCACATCACCAAGAAGACCAACCTTCGAAGCATTTGGAGGCAAGGATTAATTCCGGGAGGTCTTGGAGAAGGTCATCGGATGTTCACGTTCTTCAACCCGTACGTCCCATGGGATCACAGATCATGGACCATCACGAAGAGCGTTGATACGCGTAAGGGTGACTACATATGCTTGTTCATCCCGACCGAGACCTTGATGGTGGAATATGGCGGTCGACTAACTGACTCGGGACAGATCGTTTCACCAAGGATCATCCCATTCTCAGCAATCAAAGGAGGATGGATTCAGGACCCCAAGGATCAGTACAACAAGACATGGCTCCGGTTGTTCGTCCCTTCGGGCGACGACCAGGTAGTCCGGTCTGGAACTATCAAATCAAGAACGGTAGCCACCAAGGAGTCCATCCTGAGAGTTGCAAGTCAGTGCATCGACGCCGAAGACCAACCGTTTGACGAGATTGCCATGGATGCCATGAACATCGTCAACCAATTCAAGAACAACCTCATCGAGCCTGGCGGACAAGAACAATACCTGGCCCGCATCAAGCTGATTGACTACATAGTCGAACGCAAAAGGGTGCAAACTTCAGGTTGCCGCCATTGTCCTCACTGTATCAATGAGACGCCGACAAAGCTAGCAGTGTGTATAGTTTGCTGGACAGAACTCGAGAGTTGCGGGATTCGTCCATATCGGCTACAAGCTCCTGAAGACGATGAAGATGAGGCCACAAAGAAAGAGCTCGATGAAGAAGTTCGTCGACAAGAAGAATCATTGTTCAAGGATACGGTCAATCAAGCACAAGAAAACGTATCCGAATCCAACGACTATGGTTTCAATCCTGACGAGGTCGACTACAATGAAGGCGACGATGAGGAAATGGACCAGGAGGAGGAAGCTCAACAGGAAGAAGACGAAATCATTGAAGAAGACGATGATGAAATGGACGTCGAACCTGATGATGAGCCCTCTACCAAACTTCCAGCATGGACCAAGAATCTTGAGAGCGGCAGCAAGGGTATGCCAGAAGACGGTCTTATCAACAATGATGTCTCCGAGGCCGCGGCTCACTTGTATGACAATGCTGTCATGTCAAAGGTCATCACAATGTTCAGGCACTACTACAACCAGAGAGTCACTATGACCCCAGAGGCGTACCATGTGATGATGACGGAAACAAGGCGAGTCCGGCTGGACCTGGACGACTTCTGCCCATACACAGGCGAAGACCCGGACGGCAACCTCAAGCGGCCGACAGAGCTGGAATTGGATGAACTCTTTAAGGAGAAAGGGAAAAGGAACTCCTGGTCAGAGGGAGAGAAGATGTACTCAGGACGACCAAGAAACATGATGATGCCTGTCATCAAGAATTTAGAGATCTATGAAAAGATGATGGAATTTCTGGTCTGCGCCGGGTACACTCCCGAATCATTGGGTTTCCTCATGCCAATGAACCGAATGCAGGCTGATGCCCAAGGGAAACAGGAGATGCGAGTAACCATCAGCAACTTCCTTCGACGACTGCTCAAAGGAACCTTTCCGGAGCACGAGTCCTACACCTTCTTTCGCTCCGGGAGCCACGGCTTCCCCAACTGCATCGAACTCCCAGCTTTCTCGGTATATCTGAGCCTGAGGGAGAAAGAACAGAGAGTAGAACTGCTCTTTGCCGCCCAACAATGTGGCATTCCTTTACCTCAAAACTTTGTCAGCAAGATGGCTTATGCTATTCAGCTGGCCGAGGCCGAGGCGCAGAGGGGAAAGACCGAGATGAAAACGAAGATGGCTCCAACCCTTGGCGACGAAGTGGTGAGTGAAGTATTCAAAGCGGTTGGACATACTGCAGCTTCCAAGTTTGCTAAACCACCTGCGCAACCTTCACAGACACCTGAAGGCACTGGTTCAGCATCATCCTCATCGGCTAGTGCACCAAAGGGCAAGGCTATGCCGAAATCCCATGAACCATCAAAGGCACCGCCTGCAAAGCCTTCATCGCCGAAAGCTGCTCCGAAACGTGCGGCAGGATGGGAGAGAACTCCAACAGCACCTCAATGGAAGAAAGTCCGCCGTGAGCAGTGAACTTATTACCTCTGTCCGTCAAAATGGTCACTGGACTACAAGATGTGTATCGTCTTTGTAAACAGATGATCAGGAAAAGACCAACTGAGTGGACTCTGAGCGAGGCAGTAGACTAATTCGCTTAGGTTCAAGACTTTTGATATTCCCAATCTGCACGGAAATTCTGCAATGTGCACGTGAATTCGTTAGTTAGCATCATAAATCTTTGGTAGCGAAGTGACCCATTTCTCCCGACGGGTGAGTGGTAAGCTTAGCCAACATAGAAAAGTAGATGTTAGCTAGCAATAATTCGCGTTGTACAGCTTGATGAAACGCCGATGCATCGACAGCCATAGAGTAGGCGAACCCTGAACCATTATTCCCTTCGGGTATGTGGGGAAGGGGGAGCCGAATGGCTTGTTTTATGTAAATAGGCATAATTCAAGTAGCAGAGACATTCTAATTCAAAGTTCCCTCTCTCGTGTCCGTGGTTCGAAGAACACCACGGGCATGGGGGGTGTCAAAGGGAACTAAACACTAGGACACTTGGGATATACATGCTTAACTGTATATCTGGACGCCGTACTGGCTCAAGTCCGTGTGCGAGGAAAAGGATCCGAGCTGCGCTAGCCATGCATCATCAGTGCCCGGCAATACTGGCATAACAGGTATCGCAAGTGATAACTACATCCAGAACAAGGATTCATTTGTTCACATAATATTGTTTATATATATATTATATTATATTATATTATATTTTGTTTTTTAAATATTATATAATGTTTGTTTCATTATATTATATTATATTGTACTATATAAATTATAATTATATGATCATTATATATATATATATATATATTTAATATATATTACATTTTTTAATATTATATTATAATATTATATATTATTAAATTATATATTATGTTACATGATATATTATTTTCATATTATATTATATTATATACTATATTATATATATCATATATTAAATATTGTATACTATATACTATATATTATAAATTATATAATATATCATTTTATTTCATATCATATTTATTATATTACATTACATTATATTATATTATATCATATTACATCATATTATATTATATCATATCATATTCTATTATGTTATATTGTATTGTATTATATTATAATATAATATTATAATATTATATTATAATATTATATTATATATGGTTGTTTTGGAATGGGGGCGACCCCACCATTGATTTTCCCTATCGTCTCCCAACGTCTTTTCACTTCAAAACATGACCAATGGATGACAACTTGGGCCTGAGGCCAGCTGCGGCCTCCAGGACTGCGCTAGTTTTTTGAGGCTTTGTGGAGAATCCATGATTTTTGATAGGTACATCTGGTTGGTGGTTTGGAACATTTTTTATCGTCTCCAACTGACTGGGAATAATTATCGCAACTGACTTTCATATTTTTCAGAGGGGTTCAAACCACCAACCAGGGGAAATGACCCATAGATGATTTAGGATGATGTTCCATTAACAATGGTGATTTTCCATGGTCAAATAACCAGAGGGTAAACTCATCGCTAAATGGGTAATTTTTCCAGTTCGCAAAGTGTTAAAACATACCGGATGGTGTCCGTAATTTTTCTGTTTGAAAAGGTATCTTGAGGCTTCCCTGAGAAACTTCTACAACGAGCATTTGAGGCTAGCTATGGCATTCCCATGGCATTCCATGGGCATCATCCAGGTTTTTTGGACCACAGGGATGTCGCCGAAGTCGATTCTGGAGGAACTTGTGGATGATTCAGATCCCACGTGTTTTTGGTGTGACTGGGTTGCAAAAGGGCTGACCCACTCAGATGGTTTCCTCTTCAATTTGACAAAGAGTCTCAGAAGAGTGTGAATGATTTCAATGATTTTATTAAAATTGTAAACTCAATAGTAAACAATCTCATACAATCTCCAGTATTAGCAGAAATGGGTTGTAAAAAGTATCCCAAGATAGGTTTGGTACTGGGTTCTCTGGCTTGAAAGGAATCACTTATTTGCCCATGGGAGGTAGGAGAAGCATTGTGCAGCACGGTTGTGGGACTCTCGTCCCACAATGTGCGCCTTTGAGGTCTGACTTTTCGAATGGAATATGACATCAGCCTATATCAAGCAATATAAATATGAATATATATATTTTGTATATATATATATTTTGTATATATATATATATATTGTATATATATATATGTATACATGTCTGGTGGTTTGACTTTCCATTTTTTCCCTTCGATTTTCTGGGACATTCTGGAATCAATTCACCGGAGCTGCGTTCATCATCTGGCGGTCGCATCGGTCGGGGGAGCGGTCCCGAGGCCTTTCACAAAGCCGGTTTGGTCAGCAACTTCGAGGTTGGGAAGTGCTGGAACCCAACAGGATGGTCAGTGAAGATCTTGTAGAACTGGTAACTGCGATAAGTTTATATATATATATATATAATTGTTGGTAATTGGATCATCTTGGATAAGTTAAGATAAGTGTTAAGATAATCCAATCATAGCTTGGATCAGCTCACTGGATCTGTTCAGCATTCACAGTGGAGGTGACATTCGCAGAATGTGTTGCAATGCGACTAAGGCTACGGGAATGGTAGAGATTGCGCATTATAGTCGTAATTACTAGTTCAATCTTAGATGGGTAGAAACTAATCCTAACTAGTCTGGCTGGGTATCAATGGGATTATCTACGTTCACCAGCTAAGTTTTTTTTCTTTTTTTTTGGTAGGGTGTCTAAGATTGTAAAATAACCACTTTTAGTAGGTAGTCAACTATAAACGGGCCATTTTTAATAGCTATGTTATACAAATTACAAGAGGGTAGTCGTAATTAGATGATCGCACCAGAGTTTGTACTGAATCAGTATGGTGAATACTGTCTGATACATTTGTTTTTTTCGCTTGCGTCGGAGATATCTCATGTTTGACATTGTCACATGGTGAAACAAAAATCACTACATATATATATATTATATATAATATACACATATTATTTGGTTGGTGGTTTGGAACATTTTTTTCCATAATATATGGGATGTCATCCTTCCCATTGACGTTCATATTTTTCAAGATGTTTTTTTAACCACCAACCAGTTATATATACACAAACATATTAAAAAAAAAAACGCACACACAAGCAAAATCCGGGTGCCTGAATGTGCTTGGTATTTGATCAGCTGATCAAGATTTCGGGTGCCTTCCGAAAAATCGGAGTCGAGTGGGTTGTGACCACATTTGCTGGCCGAGTTATGGGCTGCACTATCCCAAAACAACAACAGCTATCACTTGTATTGTTGTTATAATTATGTTATATATTGGTATTAATTATCTCATTATACTATAGATTATTTTTATGTAGTTTATTGTTATTATCTCATTATACTATAGATGACTATCTATTATCTCATTACCCCTCATTCTTCATAGTTGGATAGGGGTAATCCAAAACACCACTGCCTATTTCCACTTAAGAAAATTGTTTCGGCCAGGTTCAATGGGCTTGGGACTGCAAGGCACCCCTGTTGGATCATGGTCCACGAACTGGGAATCCCATTCTAAGCAAAGCAGTATTTTACGGAATGACAGTTTGAGTGAACCCACACCTATGATTTTTGTTTGGTGACATGCCCTTCTTTTTCCAGTTTATATGCCGTGGATATTCCAGTTTATGATAAAAAACTATTTAACTTCAACATAATCTCAAGCCTCAATATCCAAGTTCATTTCACAGTTGAAATGCCTACAAATTGAGTTCTGTACAAAATTGGTTTGTACTTTTTTCCCCCATGATGTCCCATCCCGGAATATCACCATGATTCCAGTGTTCCTCGCTTATGAACACTGCTCTGAATGTATAAATATAATATATATATATATATATACACATATTATGTACATATATTATGTACATATTGTTTAATTACAACATGTTATAAGTTATAAATCTCATATCCCATAGGATCCATGTATGGCATATATGCTAACATGACTGGGGTGTATTGATGGTAAATGTTACCATATATAGCATGGATCCTATGGGTATTGTTGGTGAATGTGTAAGTGATATTCCAAAAAAAATAGCATGACCGTCAGGAGCTGCTGAACAACATCTTTCAACCCCTCTTCGAGGCCGTCTGACCGGGATGATTTCACCCGTTTTCGGATGTATCACTTGACCCGTTATTTTTGTAAAGTAACTGGTGAAGGCTAGAATATATAAATATGTACATAATATGTACATAATATGTATATATATATTAACTGGTAAAGTAACACTTACTCAGACTTTTGTTGGCCGATTTTTCGACTGAACATGACTGGGACACATCTGGTTATATAGCCAGCAAGCATCATGATTTTTCTTGTTTGCAGGGCGTCTAAGATACGCCATGATGATAGCAACGAACTGGGGAACAGCACCGATCTGAAGGCCGAGATGGCCGAACGAGCCACACCATTCACTTAAAATCACAATTTTGATACGGAAAATAGATGAACATATGATGATCTGGTTGGTGGTTTGGAACATGGTTTTTAAATATATTTTTATGACTTTCCATATCTTGGGAATGTCATCATTCCAACTGACGAACTCCATCATTCTTCAGAGGGGTAGGTCAACCACCAACCAGTATGATCATATATCCCATCATTAATCATCATATATAACCACTATTATTGGTATTACAACCACTATTATTGGTATTATAACTACTATTATTATATAATCCCAGAATATTTGGCGAACATTTTTTTTTTGAACCCAAATTTCTTCTTTTTTGAGGTCCATCCCAATGGATTTTCAGAGGCGACAGGCGACAGTCAGTAATTGAATCCCCCAAGTGTTATTTTAGCCTCTGGTAAACGTTTACATAGCTATGGAACATGACCATTTTTAATGGATAAATCAACATGTTTAATGGCTAAATTCCCAGGAGGATTGGAAAATCAACATTTTTAATGGGTAAATCAATAACATTTCTATGTGCCATGGCTTCAATAGCTATTTGGACAATTTACAGGCCGGGTATGAATCATGTCCACCTCTCCTGTAGTGGAGCCATGGGGCCTGAATATAAGTCAACTTTTTGGAATACCCTCTGGTAAATTAACTTGTTGACCCTGAAAATCACCAATTTTTAATGGAAACGAATCCTCCAACCCCTATCTGGCAGGGTCGAACTGTTAATTTACTGGAGGGTAACATCATGTGAAAAGTTGCATCAGTTCTCTCTAGTTGTGAGATAACGTCGACAGACTCCTGTGAAAAGTTGCATGAATTGAGATGAATTGAGATGAATTGAGATGAAACACAAGTACAATGAAGTACAGTATATGGAAAAGATGGACAACGTTCAATGTCGTTAGGTATTTTGTTCGTAAATGACCTGAGCTAGAAATGGGTTTGTCTGAAACTTTCTGAAACTGGGGGACACAATCCATTGATGAATCATCAATTTCCCGATTGAATTACCATAGATCCGGAGGCATAACATTCACATTTAGCCACTTTCAAAAAAACCAAAGTCCGTCAGAATCACATGGTTGATGATGTATACCCACATCATACCCCATAGGATCCATGTATGTTATATATGGTAACATTTACCATCAATATACCCCCAATGTTACCATATATGGCATACATGGATCCTATGGGTACTGTATTCCTTTTGTTTCCCTATGATTGTTTACAACCAAACATCGTTGATTCCCGCCAGCCGGAAGGTGGCACTCGACCCTGTACCTTGGCTGCGGTGAGTTTGAGGATCACTGGCTTTGTCTGAACAGTTAAGCGAAAAAAAAATTAATGGTTCATGATAAATTTCCCCGTTTAACATCGTTAAACTATGTAAAAAATACCACTTTGGGTATCCCCAAGTTCAGACAAACGGATTTTGGGTTTATCATTGAGCTATCCTGGAAGAAAGTATGGAGGAACATGCGAAAAACATCTATATAACATGCTAACCTCCATCATCGAGCTGGCATCCTGGAAATTACTACTTACTACTATAAAGTCCCACAATTATAACAGCATTATAATGTGTATATATATAATGTGGAGATAATGGGGAGGTTCGTATGTCACATTGATGGTGTCCAATCTGTAAGTAATTGTACAGGACAGTATACAGGGATCATATAATGGGCAGATGAGGTACTAATGGGAGTATAATGGTAAACTACTCGTAGCTAGCAATCTTGACAGGAAAACTAAAAACTAAATGAAGCAGTAATTGATCAATGAATATATAATATGACTAAATTCTCTATAAACAATGACACATATATATATATATATGGTACCCCCCCCCCCAAGCCAAGGTTTTATTACTTTACCATGATATTTACAATAGTTTATGATATTGTTGAATGTATGGTAATCAATTGTTCCAAATTAAGATACAAATATAATAATGAATGAAGTGTACAATGAAGGAAGTGTGATCCAAAGAAATACAAAGTCAAGTGGTGGATAAGCCAATAACATCAATATACATGTTGATGACATGGATACAGGTTGTGATAAGACAAGCTACAAAAGAAACACGCGTGACAAATCTTGGTTTTTCCAACTCCGGTGTGCCTTAGTCACCTGTTCTGTCAGTGTATCATCGCAATTGGCGTAGTACACTTTGAACAGCAATGCACTTGTGAGCCTGCTCTGCGTGAAAGGAAAAGGTTGCTCTGTTAGCCTCGTATGAGTCCTACTTTAGTTTTAGAAAATAAAAAAGGTTAGCCTCGTGTGATTAGTCTTCTAATGTTACAAATTAAAAAGGTTTTTTCTTTAAAACAGGAAAATTCAAAACAATGTTGCAAGCATGTAATATGATAAGTCTGTTCGGCACAATGCTCCTGCAACTGATTCATCATAATGCACATGCCTTCTTCACGTCTGTTGCTTCTGCAATGTCATCATTCCTGTCAGCTGGCATTCATTTTCTCAAGACCTGGTTAGCTCATAGTGCAAATTTCTGTCTTTGATCCAATGGCAAACATCGATGTGAACTTCGTGGACAGTTTCAGGCATGAACTGGGAGAACGTGATGGGGTTCTCACCTTCGAAGAATCGTGCGTCCAGGTACAAGGTCTGAAGCTTTGTGGCCCGCAAGCAAAGCCATTGAAATCAAACAGACCGGTCGGCGATGTTTGCTTCATCGATCTTCCTCTTCGTGACATGGATGGCATAGGAGGCAAGCTCGAACAGTTTGCTGACATCGTGCAGAACTTCCCAGTCCAGGGCAACTTCAAGATCGATGCTAACTTCTTAGACATGACTGTGTACCCTCTCTGTGCCCAGGCCAAATATCGAGAGTTACCAGAACCATTCAATTTGAAAGCCGAGCCCAAGGTACCTTATAGTCTGCAGATCGTCATTGTGCCATCCTACCTTCCACCAGACAAAGAGCAGGACTTTGTGGACATCTTTAAGCACATCTACTTGCACAAAAACAAAGTCTCATCTGCTGATTGCGTATCATTTTGTCATGGAGCTCCTGTCTGCTTCGATTGGGGGAAACAGACTCGATTGGCTTTAGCTGGACTCAACAACATGTTGGATCGCACCGGCGGCATGCAGATTCGGATTTGGACCCTCGCCCCCAAGTTTGAGAAGAAGCACACTTTAGATCAGAGTGCTCGAGAGTCTGGGTACCGATTCATTCGAGAACATGGTCCTCGCTCGAACAACATGAACCAATTCATGGAATGGATTGACGAACAAGTGCATTGTCCCGGTGGTCCTTTGGAGGGATGGCAGGAAGGAAAGGTGAAGGAAGCCCTTCACAACTATTATCGTGGTCGGCAAAATGCAAAGACGATCCAGTACTGGCCATTGACATTGAAAAGCTTTGTGGCATGGTTTCTCGACGAGATCCTTGTCAAGATGCTCCCAACCATGCGGCAGCACGCCATCACATGGATCGGGCGTACTCGTGTCGGAAAATCTTTGGGCTCCAAAACCATTCTGTTTGCTCAATCCAAGTTCGAGATCACACAAGCTGATCGAGAAGATCTTGTACCTTCCATTGTGACTGCCAAGCACCTTGATTTCTTTAAAGCCGAGCCGATCACGAAGTTCAAGCCAGGGGTCTTCGATGACGGCGTGCTACAACGGATGGATTCGTCTTTCCTCAAGGCCTTTTTGAATCCTTCGGCGACTTGGCTGTTTATGGTGACGTGTATAGCTGCTTCTGTCACATTAAAAAATACTTCTTTGGCATGGCTTGCACACTTGGCTGTTTCTCGTTCCTTTCATACTTTCACATCAAACCTTACCTAATCCAAACACATGTCACATTCAAAGTACTAAGGAAGAAGATGCCACGGTGTGGGCTCGCTACTCCTCGGCGCAATTCGACCAGGGTTCTGGACGTCATGCTTGTAACAACCCCTACAACCATGTTCTTGATTGTGAGCTCTTCGAAAAGATGCAGAGCACAGGTTTTTGGAACATTCAACATAAGGACTTCCTCGACTTGATTGCTCCTTCCTTCACTGGTGTCGAGGATGCAGAGGACATGGCAGCAATCTTGGCTCGTATGCACGTCATCGTCTTGACCGAGAACGGGGTGTACTACCGTGTTGCAAGCACTGAGAAGGGCAATGTCGATTTCATCGCTTGGCAGAATCCGCAGATGAAGGACATCTTGGCTCCTGAGTACAAACCGATCTTCAAGGCTTACAAGGCAGATCCTGAAGCTCATGTTCTTCCTGAAGGATATCATGCAGACTCTATCTGGTCCCAAGAGTTGCTTCGCAAACTTCTTCGAGGGGAACCAGTTGCCAGAACCATTACTGTTCGTCAACGTGGCCTTTTCGACGAGAATGTGCGCGAGATGCAAGAAGCTCCACGTCTTCTTCCCACAGCAGAATCTGCATTGCAAGTGAAGCGTGAAAAGGTCAACCACGTTTGGAAGCACTTGAAGCGTTGCCCTGTCACCACCGTCATTGAGCTCGATTCTCCTTCTCCTGCAAAAAGGTTCGGCCTTCAGCGCCTGCATCATCTTTGCCATCCTTGCCTGCCATGCCTTCTTGTCCTGTCATGAATCCTGGAAATGCTGAGTTGGGCTTGCTTGAACATGAGGAGCAGGAAGCAATCGATTTAGAGAATGACATGGTGAGCTTCATGGATGAGATAGATGGTATGCCACCTGTGGGCGAGGGTCCTGATGAGGACTAGTCGACTGATGAGAGAAGACATCTTCAATTTTGAAACTTTGTTTGTGGACCGCTGCCAGCTTCGAAGATCACTGAATCGGACAGGAGATAGAACCAGATTGAACTACACTTCACGAAGCTGTCGTGTAGCTTGTCCGTGCGTTGATACATCGAGCTATGATGAAAAAGATGAGCAGTATGTTTTGCTTTGCTGTTTGCATGGTCGTTGTCATAGCCGTTCCGTTACTTTTGCTTCCACATGCACTTCTGACTACATACCTTAACGTGCCTCTGTAGTTTTGTGGTTCTTCTAGCATCCTCTGCACGTGTCTCTGTCATGGCGAAAAGCTTCAATCCGCGTGTGCCGAAGCGTGGACGTGCCCGGCAAGTGTTGAAGAGGCCTGCCCACAAGAAGAAAGGTAATTGGCAGCAAGTCCCTTATGTGCGAGACCTTGAGGCACAGGTACCGCCACGTGGTGACAGGCACGCATGGAAGAGATCATTGGTGGATGTGGTGAAGTGTTCTGTATCCTCTGTGGTGTCTATGCTACGTGCGGATAATCTTCTACCTACTGGAAGTGCTTGAAGCGCATCAATCCTCACCATGCTCACCCCATCTTTGTGGAAGGCACTGGCTCTGGCTGCACACCTTTGTCCACACAGGCTGCCATGCTCATGCTGCTTTTGAACAATGTCGAACATGCGGCAATCCACCGCCTGCTTCAAATCAATCACAAGGCCATTGAAGACATGCAGAAGCGCCTCTACCAGCTCCGGGCCTCTTGGGTCCTCAAAAAGGAGAAGGAAATTATCTTTGGCAAGTCTCAGCAGTGGGCCGATGTGGAAGCCGATGAGGCTACCTTTGACAGAATGGTCAAAGGTGAGTCGGTGGAGTGGGAACAATGGTGCGGCATCATTCAACGAGGCCAACCCTCTACTTTGGTACTTCACCGCCTTACACCCCCAGCTGGCAAGGCCAGAGCTCCAGGCCCAGGTGCCGTGCGAAAAGTTGAATGGAAACCGCTTGCGAAGAAATGGCTGCAGGGTCGTCAAATCATTCTACACACCGACTCGGCCAAGAGCTACAAGCTCAAGGTACCTGATGTCCTGCATGATCGTGTCCTACATAAGAAGAAGCGCGTGAAAGTAGGAACAAAGTTCCGCTGGATTGCGCCCAAGTATGTGGAAATGCAGCGCCACAAGGTGCCTGGCTCTAAAAAGGTTATCAAATGTAAGTCAGGCACCCAAATCATCGATCGTTGTTGGAAATTTTTGAAGGCCCGGCTGAACATCAATCAACACAGCCGTGTTGGCAGCCAACTCTTGAAGCTTCAGCTTCGATCTGCCCAGTATGAATACTGGCGTCGTGGCCAAGATCTCTGGATCGACACTGGAGTGTTGGTTCAGTGGTTTATGGCATCCACTGTCCAGGCGGGTGGATAAATCTTTGCTGGCGAGCGCGCAAAAAAGATGTCTTCTGCTACATGGGTGCCTTGCAACAAACTAAATCCCAACACTTCTCACATGGCTATCTGTCTGCTTCCGCAAAAAAGATGTCTTCTGCTACATGGGTGCCTTGCAACAAACTAAATCCCAACACTTCTCACATGGCTATCTGTCTGCTTCCCAACATATGTGATATCATGCAGTCACCTGCACGGAAACATTAACCAGTTCTGATCTGTCTGCTTGCTGGCATGCATCATCTGTCTCAATCGCATCCATTCAAACATTGGCTCTGGGGGGGGCTAGCATATATATATATATACATATATACACACATACAGACATCTAAATTGACTGTAAATATGATCCCTCATGTTTTCATATGATGTTGCTGCACTGCCACATCCTCTTTGACTTTTATTCCTGTCTCACTGTAAACTCTGGTACTTCAATGGCCATCTCAGGAACCTAACATGGAGGTACCTACCATATATAACGCCTATGTAAGGGGATATACACCCAAAATATGGCCTTATATGGTACAGTACCTTCATTTTACGACCCTGGAATTCCCATTGAGTACTTGAGGATGACTGCAAATTTGGACGTGAAAAACCTTTCAAGAACTGAATATTTTGTGACCACAAGTCATCACAGACTACATTGCAGCAAGAACATCTCTCGTTCAGCTCAAGTTCAACAGCTGATTGGATATACCAATGGTCCAATTGAGAAAGCTTGCATTACATATCCGCCACTGGCGCTTCATGAAAGGAGTCCTAAATTTGATTCCAGTCGGTCTTCAGAGTCCAGGCGGTCGAAAAAAAATGCAGCAAAAATCCCCAGGATGCTTTCAACACTTTTGTTTAGCTTTTCGTGCAACCCACAAAAAAGACTGGATACGTTTGGTGGGAACCCAAACTCCTCATGAAATCTCCAACTTTTCTGGTCTTTGGTTCATCCTCAGGGTGCATCAATGGGGGTCATGGGTCTAACATGCTAACGCCCAAGGCCAGTCACGCTGACTTGGCGGAAGTTCTGCCGGTCACCTGGCGAGTTGTGAGTGGATGGGCATCGGTTTAGTTCCACTGATGATCCACTGATGATGGGGACACATTTTGTTTTAATGGGAAAACCATAGGAAAACCATAGGAAAACATAGGAAAACCATAGGAAAACCATAGGAAAACCATAGGAAAATGGATGAGTTACCCTCTGGTCATTTGTTACATAGCTATTGAAAATGGCGATTATTATGTGGATCTATCCATTGATAGCATGGTGGATCTTTCCAGTTCGTTATGTAAACGTTTACCAGGCCGGGTATCTAGGAAACATCCACTAAATATTAGCAGAACTCAGGAAACATCCTTTCCAACAGCCATGAGACATCCATGAAAAATCGCATCGACCAATGGTAAAACCCCAGAATTTCAGCGACAAACAGGTGATCACTGGCGTGGACAGCGTGGACGACGAGAGCGTGCCGGACCAGTTGTGCGCACGCCGTTGCCGGGCAGCAATGGTTGGGGTTGATATGGAGGATAGTATAGGATAGTTGGATGGGCTGTAACCTTACCCTCCGGTAAACGTTTACATAACTATGGAAAATCACTATTTTTAATGGGTAAATCCACTATTTCTATGACCATTTTCAATAGCAAACTGTTAGTTTACCAGGTCGGGTACCCTCCGGTGTCGTGAAACCTGGCGTGCGATGATTTTCGCGACAGAAAGCTCCATGGCTAGTTGGCGGATTTTCCAGCTAGCCACGTTTACTGGAGGCTACAGTAAAATCTACACTATTTGTTTTCACTCGTTGTTTAGCTATAGAAACTATTTCTTTTTGAACATCATATCCCATAGGATCCATGTATGGTATATATGGTAACATTTACCATCAATATACCCCAGTCATGTTAGCATATATACCAGCACCATGGATCCTATGGGTATGTGCAGTTGGGTATCAACGAAGAACACCAAGATGTCCAACCTTGTTAAAACAAGGAGCATTTTGACACGACGACAAGTCGTAGATTTTACACATTTTTCAGGTGGGGATTGATCAATGGGAGATCTCCAGGATCCTAAAATGGAGGTACTGTACCATATAAGGCCATATTTTGTGGTGATATTCCCTTACATAGGCCTTATATAGGCCTTATATATGGTAGGTACCTCCATTTTAGGATCCTGGAATTACCATTGAATTGAGCCAGCCAGAAATTTTTGCATTTTTTTAAAAACCAATCGGATGGAATGAAGACTACCCGGCCTGGTAATGACTAACATAGGAAAATGGCCCAGTCGAAATAGTTGATTTACCCATTTAAATTGTGATTTTCCATAGTTATGTTAGTTTACCAGAGGGTAAACCTCCATTTTCCTATGGTTTTCCTATGGTTTTCCCATTAATAGCATGGTGATTTTCCAGTTCGTTATGTAAACGTTTACAAAAAATGGCAAGATCAAAACCAATGAACATGAACATGGGGATCAAATCGACATGAAGCCAACAATCATCGCAGCAAAGATTTTTTTTTTCGACAGTCCCTATCTGGGCTGGAAACAAATCATCAATCATGACAGATATTTGGCAATCATGGTAGTGGTAGTAAGTGTAGTAAGTAATGACGTCAGACTACGTAAGTAATGACTTTCTAGCTGACTCTCGGGACGATCCTCCTTAAATTCCTCACGGGAAAGTTCGTCATATAGCTCATCCATAGCAGCCCCCCCAAAGATAGAAAGGTAACGAATTTATTTGGCTCATTAGCCACTAACCATATCCCCAACAATACTGGTTGGTGGTTTCAAACATTTTTTATGTTCCATTTCATATATGGGATGTCATCCTTCCCATTGACGAACTCATATTTTTCTAGATGTTTTTTAACCACCAACCAGATCATGATTTTGCTCTCAGTGAGTGATTTTCCCATCGCAAAGGTGAGTTTGCCACAGGCCAAACCATTCCTCCATAGCCACCAACCATATCCCCAACGATGGCTGTAAATGAGCCATTAAAAATACCCTGGTTAATTGATTGCTATAGGGGATTATGGTTTACCTGGTTTACTGGGGATTATGATAACCCATAGTAGGGAAACCTATCAACCAACTAGTATTTCATGAGATGGGATAGGGGTATTTTTAATGGCTCAAATGGCTGAGCGTTTGTGAAGTGTTCCTCTGCGGTTTTTAGGTTCTCAGCTCTACTCGGAGGGGCAGCTCTTGCCCAGCGAGGGCGATGTCTTGCGGCCGCAGCTCTGGGCGGTGAGCTGCTGGGACGTAGACGACGTCGACAGCGCCTGGCGATGTTGGGCAGCTCCTGGGGGGTGGAAAAACCATGGTTTATCAGAGGAATTCCCCAGGAAAGGGAAAAAAACAACCATCTGGAATTTGCGAAACCCTGGATTTACATGATAACATGATATTATGATATTATGATACGTGATAGGTACATGAAAATAGATAACATCCTGAGATTTTGATAGTGAATGTCAACCCTGGATTTTGCTAAACCATGACTGGTTGGTGGTTTGGAACATGAATTTTATGACTTTCCATATATATATTGGGAATTTCATCATCCCAACTGACTTTCATATTTTTCAGAGGGGGTTGAAATCACCAACCAGCATGGTTTATGAAAATTAGAGGGTACTCCCCAAAGAGTGGTAATCTCAACTGGTACCTGCCCAATCAAACAGCCTAGTGGTTTGTTAATCCGGGGTTGACATTCTTATGGAGATTGAAATAGCCAACCTTAAGATTTTCAGATGGTATACACTCGATAAATGATGGTTGGTTGATGGTTAGTTCAGGGGTTATCCTACCCTTGATATACTGGGGATGATCATGATCCAATATGGGAAACCCTACTGAATGTGGATTCATGGGGATTGAAGTAGCCAACTTTTCAAGGTTTTCCATAGGGATACAACCAGCGATGGGGATCTGACTCTTCAATGAGGGTGATTCATGGCCTATTCATCTGTTGTCAGCCTATGAATGGTTGATGGTTGGGGGGTAATTAATATGGACTCCATGGCTAATGATGGGATGTTTTCAGGGGTTCAACCCCCAAGTCTCCATTTTTCCTGGCTTTGCATTTATGAGGTGAGTTTGTGACTATGTTTTTGCCATTTGGAATTCGGAAACAGAAGGGAATAGCGGAATAGATCGGAATAGCTTTGTTTCAGCTTTGAGAATGTCAAATATCAGACTTATTTTTCCAAGAGAGGACTATTGAATATTGCTTGTGATCTCAATGATTTCGATTTGATTGATTGGGCTGGCTTGGATGGGATTTCTTTTGCGTGCTTCACTAATTCATTCGTGTCAATATGCATTCTTTTTCTAATCTTCTGGATTTGCTGAAGATGAGTTTGTTTATTCTTCCAATGGGAAATCCACATTTTTCGGGAATCCATCTGGAATATTTCCTGTAATTCTTTTTGGGGTAGGGATCAGCAATTTTGTGATCACCATCCGTGATGTCTTGCCGGCCAGCTGGGACCTCTACCATTTCTTTGGGGCTGGTGGTTGAGTCCTTTATTTTTTATTATCTGGTTGGTGGTTTGGAACAGCCGTGACTGCCCAAGCTTCCCAGTAGTACGGCTGGTCTTGCCGAACGTGGGCTGACTGATTACCCTGTCTCGCCATGGCATGCAACTTTTCCATGGGATTTTCGGATGTTCCAAATGGTGGATTGACTGATGTGGTTTGTCATGTGAAGGTGTTCGACCCCGAACATGTGTGTCACCTTCTCACTTCAAGGACTGGCGATGTGACATTTGTCTATGAGGGATACCTGAATGAAGGATATACAGCTTTCACCCTTTTCAAGGTTTGCCTGATGTGCCAGTTCCCTGTACCCAAGCTGACGGCCACAAAGGACACTATGGTTTTAGGACACTATCACCCTTCCTGGGATTCACTCCATGCAGTCATCGATCTCTGCTCAGGTTTCGGTGGATTAGCCCAGGGAGCTATCGCCACAGGGTTCGATGTTGTCACTGCCGTGGATCAGAACCAACGCATGTTAGACTTGCATGCCAAAATTCATGATGCCCATTGCATATGCGGGGACTTCGGAGAAAGGGAAATCATTCTGGAGACATGGAAGAACTCCAGAGGTGCCTCTGTGATCACTGCAGGCTTCAGCTGCCAGCCGTATTCGCGTTTAGGGGATGGCAAGAGCCATCTTGACACCCGTGCCAGTTGTCTCACCAAAGCCCTGAATGCTGCCTATTTTCTGTATTCCTCAGTGATCATTTTAGAATGCGTTGCGCCTGCGGCTCATGACGCTTTCGTCAATGCTGAAATCGAAAGATTTTGTAGGTGCACTGGTTTCCATTGCTCGCAAACCGAGCTCAAGCTTGATCAGATTTGGCCCTGTAGGAGACACAGATCCTGGTGGGTCATTACTGCACCGTTGATTGGAAGCATTGATCTCACCAGTTGGCCCTCCTTGAACAACATTTGGGAAGTTCAACAAGTCATTCCTAGGATTTGCTTGTGGGATGCCAATGATGAAAAACAGCTTGCTCTGGATGAAAAGGAATTACAAGCTTTTGGAGTCAATGAGAATACTCATGCACGACATATGCTGAACGAAAAGTCTGTTGCACCATGTGCCCTCCATGCTTGGGGTTCACAAACCAGGGCCTGTCCTTGCGGATGTAGATCCACTGGGTTCTCATGCCAAAGGTTGGAGTCAAAGGGTCTTCATGGATGTATAGTCAGAAGTGCCGCAATGCATGATGGCACCACGGCATTTAGACATCTCCATCCTAACGAAGCCATGGCATTGAATACCATGGACCCAGTTTTGGACCTGGGTGAGAATGTTCGTCTCACACTCTCTGCTGTTGGCCAGATTGCATGCCCAATTCAAGCTTCATGGATTTTTGGCTTCATTGCTGCCAAACTGGATGCCATGAAACAGATTCCAGTTTTTGATGCAAACTCACAGATGCAAGCGTACAGGTCTTGGATACTCATGAGATGCAGGCAGGTTTGGCCATGTGACAATGACCCAGTGGATGACCCTAAGCTTCGTGCCATGGTTCAATTCTGGAGTGGTTACAAGGACTTGTCACTTGCTGAGTTGCTTTATCCGATGCGTTGGGATGGGAAGATTGAAGGGAATGTGAGTATCGCTTCCATTCTTGATCACATCATCCGTACCCAAGAACAGGTCCCTGCCACGGTAGGAGATGCACCAGCTTCATGCTCTGATGAGGAAGCCACCCCCTGGTATGATTGCCCTGGCATTGTTGATGACCCCACCACTGTTGGGTGTATTCAAGCAGACTCATGCACTGTCATATTCGAAGGATCAGGGGACTCGCCGATCAGGTTCCAGCCCAAATGTGATGCAACCGTAGCTCAGTTTTTGGCTGCGCAATCAAAGCTTGTTGGGGAGTTCCATGTCACAAGGGTTACCCTCAATGGAAGAGTGATCACCTCTGAACATGTCATGGAAGTTGGGCAATGCATTCATGTGCAAGCTGTTTTCACCCCTGATGAAGTTTCGGAGAAATGCGTTGGGGCTGAAAGGGTTGTTTCACCTACCGCTCAGTGGACCCAACCTATTCAAGACCCAATTGAGATCACCTCGCCTCCACGCAAGGTGTCCAAATTTGATGTTGGCTCATGCACTCTCCCAAGTGTCAATGCCCCGGGTCAAGCCTGGTTAGATGCTTCTCCATTTTTGAGTCTGCATGGTGACCAATTTTTGAAGCTCACGGCACCATCCATCACCAATGTGCAACAATTATGGTCGGTCCGACACCAGTTTTTCAGAACTGATGACCGGGTCAACATTTTGACTGCCCAGGGCCAGCTGTGGGCTGATGATGAAATCAGGTTTCACCTTCACGCGCTTACCCTTGTGCACCGTGATCACCAATTGAAGTTCTCAAAGGAAATGATCCAGGTCAGGGTGATTGACCCACTTATTGCTGCTGCTTGGGTGGATGGTAAAGGGTTTGACTGTATCCTTTGGGCGAATGACCACCCTGAAGTGAAACAGAAGAGCATGTTGTTGATCACTGCGTTTCTTTGTGGAAAGCACTGGATTCCTGTGCTCATGGCTCCGGTTCAAGATGTTCTGCAAGTAACGACTTGGGATGGACAGGACACATGTCATGAGGTTGTGCACTCCATTATACAGAGGCTTGCTGTTGGTTTGGGATTCAATGATGTCCTGTTCCAGAACAACCACCGAAGCTTTCCCACATTTGACCTGTGTGGTGCATTGGCTATTGCCTTCCTGCGACATGTGTTGGTGGGAACACCCATCCCTGCTGATCAGTCAGAAGCAATGAATGTCCATGCCATGTTGCGGTCTGTTTTTGTCCAGACGTTGCAGCGCTGCCAGATCACTGACAGACCCTGGGTTTGGGGTGCCGGTGACCGTGATGATGGAACTGAGACGGGCCATGACAATGTCAGTCAGCCACCCATGGTGAATGTCACCAGGGATGAAAGAATTGATCTTATCAACTCCAATGGTATGGCGATGGCTGATGATGAAGTCCGTTTTCACATCATTAATTTGGTGAATCAACAGAGAGTACCCAATCCACTGATGGGGCGCACTTTTGTGTATTTGGAACCCTTGGTTTTCAACTGTTGGTCCTCCATTGGTAAAGTGATTGCTGAAAAGTGGTGTTCTATGAACATGGATGTCCGAACCCAGGGCAAGAACATTGTCACTGCTTTTGCTGTTGAGGGGCACTGGGTGCCACTGTGGTTTGCACCACGAGGTAACATGTTGCAGGTTCACACCTTCCAGAATGCACTTGATGACCCCAACCTGGTTGAAGAAATCATTGAGTTCATTGCCGACTATCTTGATTTTCGTACCAGTGCAATCCATAGAATACCAGAAGGACTGCCAGAACATGAAATGTGTGGTGCACATGCCATGGCATTCTTGGCCCATGTTATTGTTAACATGCAGCTGCCTGAAACAATTGAAGATTTGAGAACTCTTCACACCAACATGCGTGCCTCATTTGTTGCACACCTGTATTCCATTGAAGAGACTCCAAGGCCTGTTGTGTGGGGTAAGGGGCCAAAGGAGCCCAAGCTGGCTCATGTCCATTCGACAGTTTCACCTGTTGCCCAGCCTGCTTCACAGCTGTCGCAGCCGGCACACGGTAGGTCAGTGCACGACTCTGGAGCCTTGAGTTGCCCCAGTGAACAAGGGTTGCCCCAAGAAATGCAGGTGCCGTTGCCACCGGGCCGAGGGCAGACACGTAGGAGTTGTCATAGCCCCGTGCTTGTCCAAACCCATGCTGAAGCAGTCGAGGGCACGATGCATGAAGGTGCCCTTGTACAGCCCTTGCCAGTTGGATCAAGCAACGCCCAGTCAGCTGTAGGTAGTTCTTCCCTGTTTCATGCCCTGCATACACATGTTGCGGTCCAGGTATCGCAGCATGGCTTGCCTGTAGGTGCCGTTACTCTGCATGAACGTGAGACCTGCTTGACCGGTAATTCATTTGCGTCAGGGGAATGCGGGCCACTCCCTAAATTGCCCGTCACTCAGGATGTTGGTTTGACAAGGGTACATACCCCAAATGCTAGAGAGGCTGGGTGTGCTGCCGATGCAACATCTTGTGATATTGAGACCAAAAGGCATGAGCGTTTGCTTCAAATCACCTCACATGGGTACGCCATTGCAGATGATGAAATGTACTTTCAACTGAAACACCTTCTGGAGTGCCAGGCACAGCCAGCAGATCGTCAGTTTTTGGTCTTGCCCCCTATTCATGTTATTCAGTGGCTACGAGGGAATGATGTTGAGTTTCATGCCTGGGTTGAGGAGCATCGTCTTGAGATAATGGGGGGCCAACATCATGTTGTTGTGGTGCTGCTCCTGGAAATGCATTGGATTCCAGTGTGGTTTGCTCCTGTCCAGGGGGGCATGCATGCCCACACACTGTCAGACTTTGCGGCTGATGAAGCACAAGTGGACCAAGTGTTGTTTCACATTGTTCACAAGTTTGGGTCCTCACTTTTATTGATTCACCGGGTCCCACATGGCATTCAGACCCAGAAATTGTGTGGGGTGATGTCCATTAGCTTTCTTGCGCACATCATCCTAGGAACCAATCTCCCGCAAACCAATGATGACCTGTATGAACGTTGCTGGTCCATGAAACAAGTCTTTGCAGATGCCATTGCCCAAGGCCCCTTTGATGAGCCCACTGAGTGGGGCTGGGGTGACACACGGGAATCCAGGCCACTCCCTATAATGCCTGAGTGGAGCCCATTTGTGGCCCTGTTCCGCACCGTCATAGGGTTTGACCATGACATGATCCCTGTTTTCTGTGATGATGCTGCGCTTGATGGTTCCGAAGCTCGGTTGGGAATGACGTTCGTTGAAATGTGCCACCATTTTGAGGCATTGCAGAGTACGTGTCCGTCACAGGTCTTTTGCCATGGTCCTTTCAACACATGTGAGGGGCTGGTAGAGAACATCCACAGTTTCATTCATGGTCCACACGTTGCAATGTGTAGTGCCCTCCTGTTTCATGAGCACTGGTCCCCAGTACTTGCGTTGAAACATGCTGAGGGTGTTACCCTCATCATTGAAGCTGGAGTCCCAATTGAGCATTTTAGGTCCCAGTTGGCGCAGCTTGAGATCCGCCAGGTGTCACCGAATGCACAGCCCTTTTGCGGTGCTGCCACCTGGATCATTTGTGCCCTGTTATGGATGCATTCGATCATTCCTGGTGATTTGCCAGGCATACGGGTTATGTTGCAACGCCGGGTTTTGTGCCCTGTCATGTACAGTGACCCTTTGGTAGGTTTTGGTCCCCATGGTCCTTTACTGAAAAGCCTATGCACTGAACTGTCCAAGCATGGTGTGCCTGAGGAAGCTGTAGAGGATAGGGCCAGAGCAGCAATCAAAGCATTGGGAAGTGAGCAGATTTCCACTGCACTCAACCACCGACAACCATGGCGTCAGTTGAAGTTCCTAGGGAACCATTCCAAGTTTCACTTTGTTTTGCCCAGTGAGCTATCGGCTGCTGTTGAAGCCAACAAGGGAAAGCCGGTCACCAACAAGGGCAAGGGCAAGGGGAAATCCAAACAACCCCCACAACCCGTAGACCTTGACCCATGCAAGTTGCAGGTTCTTGAAGGCACTTTCCGGTTTCAAGATAAGGTCCTGCCCCAACTGTCCCCCAAGCAGATCGGACCTGTCAGCAGTGGATTTATTCTTATTTCCTTGCAAGATGCTGAACCGTACCTGAAGGCAGGCACCATTGTGTCCAAGGAGCCTCTGGCTTTGGTTGTGCTCCACCCAGTTGGCACCAAAATTGCCACGGCACTTCCACATGCTCAGATCACTGTTCCTTGTCGGTGCACAATTGATTCGGAACCAGTTCTCGCTGAAGCGGTCATAGTCCAAGTTGGCCAAGGAACTGTAGAGAAAGCCTCTGGAAGTGCATTGCTGAATGTTGACTCACCTGAGGTAGTCACTTTGAAGGTATTGATTTATCGTGATGAACTCAAAGGTGATTGGGAGGAGTTTTGCCAATCCCTCATTAAGTACCTGGTCAACATATTGCCGATGCTCAAGCGGTGTTTCACAGAAGACTGCTCCTGTGCTGGATGGCACAACCAGGAAAAGCTTCCAATCCGAGATCCCATTTTGGACGTGTGGCGCAGGCAATTTCTCAGGCAGGGGTTTAAGCCATGTCCAGTTGCGCAGTCTGAGTTTTTCTCCGTTTGTCTCCGAATCCCGCAGTGTTTGCTTGATGTTTTGCTTGCTGCCAGTGGTAATTCCGGTGCATATTGTGAGCCAAGATCAGCAGATGGAAAGGAAATTCTCACTGAGTATACGGTAGTCTGGACACCTCGCCATTCCTTGCAAGAGATGCAGCACCTGATGCAGACGAACCCAGCGGTGCTGGGCCTAGCCCGCTTGTGCGATCGCAGGGGGTTAAGAGTGAGGACGGCCCAGGCCAAGACCATCCACCAATTAGTTCGACCTGATGCCGTCTACTTGCCAAGTGGACCGAAATGCCAATACACAGTGGGTCCGTTTCCATACGGAGCTGACAGGCAAGCAGTTGGTAAGATTCTCCAGGCTGCAGGATGGGAGTGCCGACCACTCCAACCTACCACTCCATGTCCTGGAAGAGGTGCGATGTGGCTGGTGCAATCGGCAGAAGACCCAGTTCAGACGATCATCCCAACCACTTCTGGTGAGATCATGATTGCTAAGGTCAAGCAAGAGGCCCAGAGCCCTGCGGTTTCACCCACCACTGTTGGCACCGCTGCCACCCTGGCACTATGTGGCAAGTCAGCTGAGGGGAAGAAGGTTGAGCCTGATCCTTGGGCGCAGAGTGACCCATGGCGCCAGTATCACCCTGCTCATGCTGTTGCTTCTGGACCTCAGGAGGGGTTGCAGCAAATTGAGGATAGAATACAGTCGGCAGTGCTTGCGAAGATCCAGACACCGATGGAACAGGATGACATTCCTGATCGAGTGCATACCCTTGAGGGACAAGTGCAACAATTACTATCGAAACAACAAGGTCTGGAAGTCCAGTTCCAAGAACACAGTTCGCAGCACTCACAACAGATCAATGCCCTTCAGGGCCAAGTGGCCGCCCAGGCCCAGCAGCTCCATGGTCACCTTGAGAATCAAAACCAAACTATGCAGTCGTTATTTGAACAACAGATGCAACAGATCAGAGGGCTGTTGGCCAAGAGGCCGCGAGACGATGGGATGGAATGACAAATTGGCCAGGGCTCATGGTGGTTCCTGCAGGGTTTTTGGCTTTTGATGGTTCTTGCCTGGTATGTTCCACGAGCCCTTGGCCTCATTTGGGTAGTCTTTTGGGGGTTGGCTGTGTGCCACCGTGCATCCGTTCGATGTACCAAATCTTTGTGGCCTCGACTGTTGGTCTTTGCTGCTGTGTGTCGCATTGGTGAAGCAAGTCATCCTGGCCCAACAAGTTCCAATTTTGTTCTGGGGATTTTTAATCCATCAGGTTTGCCGGGCAAAGCGCCCTACATTGTTTCACATTTGGCCCATGGGGATATTTGGGCCATTTCGGAGACCCACCTGTGTCAACAATCCATGGGTCAGTTCAAGTCCAGTTTGCATTTTGCACAAAGCCCGTTTCAATATTGTGTTGGAGGACACCCGGTCCCACCGCAAAAGAACAGAATGTTTCACTCTGCGTGGCGTGGTGTGGCAGTTCTCTCGAAACATCCCACACGTCAGGTCCCAACCTGCCTGCCTGCTGGAGTTCATGAGTCGTCCCGCACTGTGGTTACTACTACTTTGTTGCATGACACTTGGGTCACTGGGGCAACGGTGTATGGTGAACCTGAAAGCAGTAGTTACCCACACCAAAAGACCAACAATGAAGCTTTACTCCACAGTGTTGCAAATCATGTTTGTCACCTCGCCACTGGCCCACGGTTTGTGGGGGGGGACGGGATTGTTCCCTGCCACTCCCTGCCTGTGTTTTCACAACTTGAGGCTGCTGGATTCCAAGATCTGCAGGATATTGCCAACCGTATCATGCCCTGTGGGCTCACATTGAAGACCGTGCTGCCCTGCAGTTGCCCTTTCCGGTCCCGCTTCAGCAAAAAGGACGTGCCAGTACCAGATTCACCAAGCCAATTTTTCAGGGGAAGATCCCTCCTCCCAAAAAGGCTAGACCTGGAGAAGTGGCCCCCCAATTTGTTGGTGCATCTTTTCGGCATGCACAATGGTTGAGACAATCGCGGCGGTTGCAGTCATATGTTCGTCACGTTCAGAACAACTCATCAGAGAGCCTTCATGCCAAGCGACTGTGGGGGTCCATTGTGCGATCCAAAGGGTTTCACCCATCCTTTTCTGAATGGTGGAAACAATCAACCTTCCGTGCCCCTGGAGCCCCTCAGTGTATCCCCGTTGTGCCTCCTGAGAGGTTGGTTGCTCAATGCATTTTTGACTCCATGTGTGGTGCTTTGAGGGAGTTTGAAGGTGAACTGCAGGCGTCCTCACGCCTCTACTCCAAGCTGAAACGTGAAAGTAATCCAAATGCGATTTTTCAAGACCTTCGCTCTTTCCAGTCGAATGGTGTTGACATGCTGCTTAAACCCACGTTTGCACAGGTGGTGGAAGTTAGGCCGGACGATGTCTCAATTGTGCTTGATAAGCCTGTTGATTTTGATTCCACTCTCCCGATTGTTAGCCAAAACCGTGCCTTGCCAGTGATTCATACTGAGCATGATTGTGTGTGGCTAGAATCTGTGGATGGTCTTCAGCCTGGCAACACTGTTTCGCAAACTTCGCAAGTAGGTTCTGACCAAGCCTTGTCCCACGCCTTTTTGAGCACTTGGAAGGACATGTGGGAACGTCATAGTGATGTCCCACCGGCGAGGTGGAGCACAATCCTTGATTTTGCCAGGCAACACCTGCCGAAGCAACAACTTGGGTGGCCTGCTATTGATGAGGTTGAACTTTCGCATTGCATTTGCCATAAAAAGACAACCACTTCCGGGGGCTTAGATGGGGTAACTCTCATGGACTTGAAAGCACTGCCAACTGAGGCGCTGCACAATTTCATTTCCATGTGCACGCAGGCTGAAGCCACAGGAGATTGGCCAAGTCAGGTAGTGGCAGGGAGGGTGACATGCATCCCGAAAACCCCCCAACCTGAGAAAGTGCTTGATTTCCGACCCATTACGGTCCTGGGCCTTTTGTACAGGTGCTGGAGCACCCATCATGCCAGACATGCTATCCGTGAGTTAGATGACATCCTGCCGGTTGGTCTCTTTGGAAGTAGGCCCAGGCATTTTGCCGGTCAACTCTGGTCGCAAGTCCTTTGGGCCGTGGAGCAAGCATATGAAAGTGCCATCTCATTATGTGGCATCATTGTGGATTTGCAGAAAGCTTTCAATTTCCTCCCACGTGAAGTAATTTTTGAAAGTTGTGCACTGATCGGAATCCCGTTCACTGTATTAAAGGGGTGGGCTGGTGCACTTGCGCTCATGGCACGTAGGTTCATGTTGAATGGTAGCCTGACTTCACCTGCCTATAGCAACTGTGGCCTTCCGGAGGGCTGTGCACTTTCATGCCTTGGTATGATGGTTGTAGACATACTGTTTCACATGTGGATGACCAAGTTTTTTCCATTGTGTCAACCGCTTTCGTATGTGGACGACTGGCAGGTGCTTTTAACCAACCCTGACCACGTGTTGCCGACATTTCGGTGTTTGGAAGCATTCACTAAGGCCATGGACTTGCTGTTGGACCAAAGGAAAACTCACACCTGGTCAGTCTGCCCTAGGGGACGAAAGATCCTCAAAGCACAAGGCCTTGACCTTATTGCCCATAACAAGAACCTTGGTGCACATGTTCAGTTTAGCCGCCAGCATACTAACAGTGCCCTCATGGAGCGCATAACCAATGCCACCCCATTGTGGCAGAAACTTCGGTTGTCCGCCTGTGAATACGCTCAGAAGACACGTGCGCTTAAGAGTGCGGCATGGCCCAGATGTTTGCACGGCATTGCAGCTACAACTGTTAGTCATACCACGTTTGACACCCTGCGATCAGCGGCAATGAAAGGGCTCAGAGCAGATGGAGCAGGGGCCAACCCTATGGTCCATCTGGGCTTAGTTGAACATGTTTCACATGATCCACAATGTTGGGCCATACTGCAAACTTGCCGCTTCACCCGTGATTGTGGACACCAGGAGCGGGTTGAACAGGTCATGGCTGAGATTGTTCAGGGCTACTCTAGCATTCCAGGTAATAGTATCACACACACATTGTGCACCAGACTCCAGGCACTTGGGTGGCACATCGACATGTCTGGGCAAGTGCATGACTTGGTCGGATCCTTTTCCCTGTTTTGCATTTCTGCCACTGAACTTTTGTATCGAGTTGAGTTGCAATGGCCGAGATTGGTTGCGGCTGCCACTGAGCACAGACGATGTTTCCATGGTCTTGACCGGTGTAATCCGGCAGACACTCGCCGGTGGATGCGTCAGTTAGATGTCGCTGACCAAGCCCTTTTTCGAAAAGTGTTGAATGGCTCGCACATCACCCAAGACTGCAAAACCCACTGTGATGAAAGTGCAACCGACCTTTGCCCATACTGTCCCTGCAGTGATAGCAGATATCACAGGTTTTGGGAATGTGAACAGTTTGCCCCGCTGCGGTCGCATATTGATGCAGACACGTTGGCTTGTGTGAGGGATCTCCCTGATGCCCTGACAAGCTCGGGTTGGTCTCTTCAGCCTAGCACTGCTTGGGAGTGGGATTGCTATTTTGCTGGTTTAGCCCCCACCCCTATTCCTCAGTGTCTGTTTCATGGCGATATTCACATTTTCACTGATGGTAGTTGCCATGACCAACATGTGCCAGAGAAAAGATTTGCGGGATGGGCTGTTGTGGAAGCCTCTTGTGATGGTGTGCATGATTTTACTGGGAGTCGCATTCTGGACTCCGGTGTCCTGCCGGGCCTGCTCCAGAGCGCAGTCCGTGCTGAAATTTATGCTGTGTTGAGGGCCCTGGAACTCACCCAACATCATGATGGTAAGGTGTACCTTTGGACTGACTGCGATGCTGTTGTGAAGAAGGTACGTAGGATTCTTGCCGGAGGTCATTTTAATGTTAATAGCCTGCATGCTGATCTCTGGACCCAAATCCGCCGTTGCATTCATGGCAGACGGGGCCAAATCACCATCACTAGGGTTGCGTCTCACCAGAACATGGATGAGGCCACGAGCGTCTTTGCCGAGTGGTGTTTTCGCAATAATGGCCTTGCAGATAAACAAGCAGTGCGAGCTAATACTATGAGGAGTTCTGCCTTTTGGGACCTTTGGACGAGACACAGTGTTGCTTTGGATGGCATTACTGCACTTAACCGAGTGGTTCAAGCGTTGCTGCTCCGCATTAGCCAGGAAGTGGTGCGGCATGATGACCCTGCACCACCATTGACACCAGCTGCCCAACAGTGTGTGCCGTTTCAGAGGTGGAATCCTCTCCCGGTGCTTCAGATCCCGGAAGCTGCTGTGCGATGGTATGGCGACATGGTTGTCCGCATGGTGGCGAGCTGGTTTTGGCAGAATGTCTGGGCTAGTGAACACCCTTTGGTCTGGGTTTCCCACTTTCAGTTGTATGCCGACTACATGTTGTCATCGGGCCACCCTGGCCCAGTGCACATTGACAAATGGCGTGACGGGGCCACGGTCCCATTGCTGGAAGTGAGGGGATTTGCCTTTAAGCAGAGGACTCGTTGGTTCACCAAGGTGCTGAAAGAGGTTTTGCGCCATCAAGGTATCACCCTGCAGATGTCTTACGGCAGACCGCACTCCCAAATGCTGCTGCTCCACACTGGAATGATTGCGCTCCCATGGTGCAAACAGAGGTTGGAACAAGTGGACGCTTGGATGCTGCGGTGTGCGGGTGGAACGTTCCGGCGCAACTCGCAGACTTTGGATGGCCTTCCCTTTGCGGAGCACTCAGGCCTGTTTTCACCCTTGGTTTTGACCACGGTTGGTCTCTAACGTACCCAAGACGGGTCACGTTCACATTGACGTGGCGCGCGCATTAAACTGGGAATAAACTGGTGGTTTGGAACATGAATTCTATGACTTTCCGTATATTGGGAATTTCATAATCCCAACTGACTAACTCATATGTTTCAGAGGGGTAGGTATACCACCAACCAATATTATTCTTCGTGATTCGGAAGAATGACATCATCTAACTTTTTGGCTTTCAGAACTGGTGACCCGGCCAGCTTTTTCAAGCCTTCTTCGCCGAGGTGAAAACCCACCTTATTCGTACTACTCCTTCTACATCTATGTGAATCTATGCAGGTGCCCGAAGGGCCTTTCAGGGCCATGGGTGATGATCCAACGGTGATGCGACCAATGGAGATCCCCGAAAAAACGGTCAACGTTTACAGTTTGCGAACTGGGGTTTACCATAGGAAAATGGAGGTTTTAATGGGAAAACCATAGGAAAACCATAAACAATGGAGGTTTACCCTCTGGTAAACATACAAAAACTATGGAAAGTCACCATTTTAAAGGGGCAAATCAACTATTTCTATGGCAATGTTCAATAGCGAACTGTGAAATCGCCAGAGGCTATGTGGCAGGATCTAATATCAGACCATATCAGAACTAACTGTAATGAAACTGCCAATTCTTGAATCCTGAACGGAAGACTAGTTGAAGCGGGGTTTCCGAGTGGCCAATGCCCAAAACACCAGTGTTTTGAAGCTGGTTATGATTGTTTTTCTTACATGATGTCTCTCCGACTCTCTAACTTTTACTAACTGGAGATCTTGACAAAAACAGAGGTCGAATTGAAGATCTCTCAAACATATCCCATTGTTTGTACCCAGGACTCAAAGAGTTCCGGCAACTTTTACTAATCCCTTCCCCCTAATATTAAACACCCCCTCATTAGAAACCATGGTTGGGGAATTTCCACATAATTGGGACCATCGAATGAGGGTGTTTTCCATATTACTTGGTGGTTCATCCTAGTATGCATGTTATATCCCCGGTAATTTAACAGATTGCTATTGAACATGTCCATAGAAATAGTTGATTTATCATTAAAAACGTTGATTTCCCAATATTTTCCATAGTTATGTTAGTTTACCAGAGGGTAAATCCCTGGGTCCCTGGTTATACGTCATGTTACACCATTCATACTGTAGGATACATCTTTGTCCCTAACGACGCAGTGCACATCCGCGGACTTTCCGCCAGGTTCAACCACCTCTGCAAGATGCTGGGGCGTCCCTGGCACCTCACGTTTCGCCCACACGCAGGGGAGGCAGCCAGCAGTTAGATGACGTTAGATGGGCCATGGGAGTGAAACATGGTGAGTAATTGGCAACAAAAACATACAAAAACGACTAAATATTGGACGAAATTATATGAAACATTATGAAACCATCATTAGATTATGAAGTGTTACACATCTGTGAATTACATGTACCTATATTTATCATGAACCTATAATTATATATATATATTACACCAGTGAACTAATATGAACTAGTCCTGCCCATCGAAGTAGCACGGAGAAATTGTCGCAATTGGTTATGCTGTATGGGTCCCATGTCATAATCATTGGACCCCCAAAATTTATATTTGGTTGAGTCCTGTTACTGGAAATGATCAGCCACTTGTTTTGCCGGCACCCAAATGACTCCATTCAAATTTTAATTGGTTGATATTGGTTGCTTAATTATTTATCGTGTAATAAGTATTAATAAGTTATAAATATTATATATACTGCTTGGTGCTTTGGAACCATGGAATTTTATGACTTTCCATTCAGTTGGGAATTGAATAATCGTCCCAACTGACGAAGTCCATCATTTTTCAGAGGGGTAGGTATACCACCAACCAGTATATAGATATTTATATATATATATATATCCCATCATGTAACCATATATAACCACCATATAATTGGTATTATACCACTATTATTATATATCAGCCATCTATTTTATGTTTTTTTTTCATATACATAGTATATACCATCATGGGGATAGAACCTGATATGATGGGATCATAGGTGAAATCATTTCTTGAAATACCCGGCCTGGTAAACGAACGTTTTAACATAACGAACTGGAAAATCATCATCATGCTATGAAAATGGGAAAAGTCACTATTTCGACTGGGCCATGTTCCAGTTCGCTTTTTCTATGTTTACCAGGCCGGGTAAACCTCCATTTTCCTATAGTTTTCCTATGGTTTTCCCATTAAAACCCTCCATTTTCATCTAGAAATGCTCCATGTTCCCATCTTTTTCGCAACCTGCAGGATGGTGCCCCCCAGTTATAAGTTGGTTTATAAATCTCATTAACTATAGTTATATCTGCCATAAACCATAGTTATGGGAGTTATAAACCAACTTAGCTAACGAACTGGGGCACCACCTTGTGCGGTTCACCAAAAAATCATCAAAAAATCATCCACAAATCCGCCACATTTTTTCAGGCCGGAGAGGTCCACCATCTCGCGACCACCTTCCTCTTGGCCGAGGGTCTTTGGGTGCCGTTTTTTTTTTTTTTGTATGGGGGTGAGGTCTGGGCCAATGAAAGTTATGGGATGATTATTGGGATTTAATGGGATTTTAATGGGATTTTAATGGGATTTTAATGGGATTTAATGGGATTTAATGAGATTTAATGGGATTTAATGAGATTTAATGAGATTTAATGGGATTTTAATGGGAATTTGATGGACATGTAAAGGGATTTTCATGGGATTTGATGGGAATGAGAATAGGACCTGCCTGAACCAGCCCCATCGGACCTGAGGTTTTTCAACGGAAAGCCTGGATTCGTAGGAACCATCGGGGGTGCGGGGTGCACCATGAAACTATAACATGCTAGAACTATAACTATTGATTGTCGTGAAACTGATTCTATAACTACAACTATAACTATAACTATTCATCACTGAAACTCAGTGAAACTACAACGATTGATTCCGATAGGCCAATAGATCTGAGTGCACTCAATTTGGGCAACCGATTCAAAGCCCCTGAGATGTTGTCGCGCCCATTGACAGCGCCAAGGTATCAACCATGGGGTGAACCTCCAACACAGTCCAGTGCTGCAGTGACCTACCCCCGCCAGGTCATCATGGGCCTGAAAATAGGGTCGATGGAACCATGGATGTTTGATCTCCATAAAGATGCTCCACTTTGGAGAAAAATATGGATATAAACCATGACTGGTTGGTGGTGACTGGAACCATGGAATGGATTATGACTTTCCATTCAGTTGGGAATTTCATCATCCCAACTGACGAAGTCCATCATTTTTCAGAGGGGTAGGTATACCACCAACCAGATATAGATATATATCCCATCATATAACCATATATAACCACTATTATTGGTATTACAACCACTATTATTATATAATCCCAGCTGAAACCATGAGTTTTTTTGGGATACCAAGCCAGATATGATGCTGACCCCAAAGATCGCTTCAGTTGTCTTCCATCACAAAGAGGGCCGGCAGATCACCGGTGAAGCAATGCATCTCTTGGTGGTCAATTCTGGTGTTCCAAAACGTTGGTAATGTTTGTTCTTATACTGCGTAATCAGATTTTAGTTACAGTATATAAATCTATTATATATGTATAAATTTAATTAGTAAGTGGATTATTAACCCCCGGTGATCATGGTTCGTAGGAGCAATGTCCAGTTCTTCTTCATGCGGGTGAAATTTCAATGTAACAACCTTAGGACATCATTAAATCCCATTGAATCAATGGGAGATCTCCAGGATCCTAAAATGGAGGTACGTTAGTACCATTTTTCAGGCCACATTTTGTGGGGATGGTACCTCCAATCTAGGATCCTGAAATGGCCATTGATTGTGAAAAAAACTATATTAAATCAATTAAATCCCATATCAAGATAAAATCCCATTGAAACTGATTAGATCATTAGATCCCATCACAACTCCCCATATTTTCCCACCATAGCTTCGCTATCTACATCTACCGTGCCCAGTTCACCGTGTTGTGCGGTGCCACGTGCCACGTGCCACGCCAGGTACCTGTACTTCCTCACGCAGATTGGCATTTCGGTGTCGCCCTTGTCTAACAATGCCCTTTTCCTGAAGGCTGGGCCACATCTGGGGCTGGACATGGCTGGTCGAAAATCTAACATCAAAAAGATGTCCGGTTTCTAGATGATATAACCCATAGGATCCATGTATGCTATATAATTATGGTATATTATGGTAACATTTACCATCAATATGCCCCAAATGTTAGCATATATACCATACATGGATCCTATGGGTAATTACTTCTGATATACTTCCGATATACTTCTGATAAATCGTTTTTTCAATCTATGAACATCTCCTGTTTCTTGGTATACAACATGATTCTTGTCATGGCAGGTCACAGATAGTCATGGCATCCTCTGTGACTGGACAGGACCATCCTTGGATGAAAGAACGTTGGAAAAGGTGCAACAAAATGACCATATGACCCTGGCAGTGTTTTTCCAGTGTAACCCATGGAGTTCTGGAAAAGGTGCAGAAATTCTGAGTCAGATTGCTCGAACATCAGGGAGACTTGGAAGCATCATGCTTGGCAGTGGGGAGCTTGCATCAAGTCACATCAAGTCACAGTCGATTTGTGGATTTACTGTAACATGATTTATTTTTTTGAGGCTACAGCCATCTCAAATCGCAGTGTTCCGTCAGACCATAGAGCTAAAAACCCTCTGGTTATAAAAAAACAATATTTAACAGTTAGCCATGTTTCAAGATCCACCCATTTTTCAGAACGGTAAACCATCTATAAATGAACCATATAGGGTACATTTCACCATTTATTAATAGGGTACATTGTGTTTTTGGCCGACGTGCCGATGTGGCTTGGCCGATGGTGAAGCCATCACATCTCTCAGGCAAAAATCACAAAAAAAATCTCTACTTAAAAGAAACACGACTTGCCCGGCCTGGTAAACAACTAACATAACTATGGAAAGATCCACCATGAACAATCAGCATTGTTTTTCTGAAGGCTCATTTCAAAAATGGTGAATTCCCTATAAAAATCACCATGGAAAATCACTATTACCAGAGGCTAACCTGAGATCAACATCACCCGGATTTGGTTCACCGTTGACCGGCTGCGCCAGATGAGCAAGAACCCCTTTCCCGAGTTCTTCCAGCGCGGTCTCAACGTGGGGGCACCATGGGACACCCGGAGGTAGGACTGGAACTGAGGTAGGAACCGAGGCAAGGGTCGAACATCAGAATGATAGGGACAGTTTACTGCTGGTTGGTGGTTTGGAACATGAGTTTTATGACTTTCCATAATAGATGGGAATGTCATAATCCCATTTGACGAACTCTCATATTTTTCAAGATGGTTAAAACCACCAGACTGTAGTGATATGTAGTGATACTGTAATGCCCATTCATCATTGTTTCAAGCGACAAAATCGACAAACATGTTAGACAGTTCTGCATGAGGGATTCAGTATGATTCAGTTCCCCAAAATAGGATAGGAATAGCAATCTTAGCAGCAAAAAATATGGTGTTTTCTGGCTATACTGATGTGGGCAAGCAGCAAAATATCTTCGAGCTTGGGGATGTTTTTTCATCCCCAAATTGATCTATTTACCATAGGAAAATGGAGGTTTTATAGGAAAACCATAGGAACACCATAGGATAATGGAGGTTTACCATCTGGTTATGACTAACATAGCCATGGAACATCACCATGCTATTAAGAACGGTAAACCATCTATTTCGATTAGGGCCATCTATACCATGGCGAACTGTTAAAGAACCAGGTTGGGTAAGGCATCCAAGAGCGTTTCTACTCCGAGAGTTGGTCGTGACTCCCTGTGATTTCATGGCGACGACAAGGGCCATTTTGAGAACAGACTGGATTAGTCAGACTGAACTACCCAGGTGTTAGTTATATATATACATATAGTAATACAGTATTATATATAGTCATATAGTTATATAATGTTGCTGGCGCCGTGCCTCGCGGCCTGTGTGTGAAAGCTCATTTTTCGTTTTTTGTCTTGGTTGAGGTGGGGTGGGGTGGGGTGGGGCATGTTAACGTTCGCTTGCACTTGCGTCATGACGTTGATGCTTCGTGACGGATGGGGTGGGGTGGGGTGGGGCATGTTAACGTAAATCCAAAGAATATATTTTAAATCCAAAAGAACCTACCTTTATGATATATATATATGTTTATATATATATATATTTGTTTCGATCTCAAAAAATTGGCATATATTTTTTGAAATATGTATATATATATAATGATTACGACGTCGACGACGACGACGACGGCGACGACGACGACGACGACGATGATGATGATGCTGATCATGCCTGCGGCCCACAGGCCGCTATCCACGGCGTGACCATAATTATATATATATATATATACAACTAATTATCCCAATTATATCCCATTATATAATTCTCATCATATCTTCAGATATTGGGTAGATCAATCTATGTTTGGTCGCTGTTATTTTTCCCAGGTGACCTTGAGCACGGATGATCCGCTCATGTTCCACACCACCAAGGAGCACAATTTCGGAGCCTCAGAAATTGAGGGCACTTCCGGAAGATCACACATGTATTTATATACATGTATGATCATGTATATGTATATATATATATATATGTACTATGTGTGTATATATAATTATCACATGTATTTTTTTTCCCGGGAAACAGTTTGATAAATTTGGATGGATACCCTCTGGTAAACTAAGATATAGCTATGGACAATTACAGTTTTAAGCAGGAAAATCATCTATAAACGGACCATTTTCCATAGCAAACTGTTCGTTTACTGGATGGATACAGTTTGAGACTTTGATATACTTTGATCATCCTTGATCTTGGGTCATAGGTGGGATATTAACCATCAACGCGATGGTTTACCACTAGGGGTTTGGTGGGGATTTTCCGAAGGGGTTCCCCTCTGAAAACCGGAATTCTCGGGAGATATCCATCCACTAATTGATCTATCCACGTTAATCACAATGATTCTCCCCCCTTTTTTTGGGTAAACTAACCTACCCCCAATATTTCCAATAGGGTGAAGGGTTGTGCCAGAATTGGAAAACGGAACATTTACACAGGAAAACGCAGGAAAACGGGATGACAAGGCTTGATTTTCCGTGAACATTTGCGACTGACACCAACCCACTGAAGATCATGGAAGCATCTTTTCGTTGATGCATGCATATATGATATATGATATAATATAATACATATATGTATATATATATATATATGTATTGTACATAATTATGTGTATATATCTAGTATATTTTCCAAACATTTCCCAAATCTTATGGGTTATGTTACCCTCTGGTAAACTAACATAGCTATTGAAAATCACTATCTTTAATAGGTAAATCAACTATAAATGGGCCATTTTCAATAGCTATGTTAGTTTACCAGAGGGTATATCATGTTATATCCTCATTTTATCGAGGATTTCCCCCCAGCCACGTGGGGTTTTCTTGGTCGGCAGGAGCCCCTGCTTGAAGAGTACACGACGGCCCGCGCCATCTATGGCCTTTCAGGGACGGACCGCCACGTGGCGCTGGTGGTGACTGGAACATTGGTGAAATGTATGGGATACAGTAATGGTTAATGATGGTGAACAATGGTTAATAACCTCTGATTGGTGGTGACTGGAACATTTTTTTTATGACTTTCCATATAATGCCAACACCGGATTAATAACCCCCCCCAGAAGGTCAGAACTCTACCTTGTGGAGCCCCCCTTAAGCCACCCTTAATAATAAGCACCTCTGAACCATAAAATTTTGGATATGGCTTGAGTCAATTAGATCATCATAGAATTCCATTGGATTTGATAAGATTTGGATTGTAAAACCTCATGGAACCCATAAGATTCCCATTGGATTTGATAAGATTTGAGTCTTAAAATCTCATGAATCCCATCGTCTACAGCCATTGGGTGATGATTTTTATACAGAATTTTGGTTAAAAAAAAGATTTCAGCAAAGGGGGTTGATTAATCATGTCCTAGCCAAACGTTTTCTTAAATTGTATTTTTTTTTGGGGAGGAGGAGGTTGATTAATAACGGGGTATTGATTAATCCTGACTTGACATTATTGGGAATAGTATTCCCAACTGACTAATATTTTTCAGAGGGGTTGAAACCACCAACCAGCAACTATATTCAACTATAAATCCCAATTTTTTGTGGTTAACATATATTAAATTGACTACTGTAAGTTGGTAAACATAAGCCTAACAACTGGATATAGACTATAGATATTGAACTGCTCACTTGTAACTGCACCACCAAGTGGGATAACCAGAAAATTATCTGCAAAAGCCATGGTTATGATAAATCGTGATGATAAACCATGAAAATTATCTTACGGGGAAAAATGTGGCACATTTTATGTTATCTTATGTTTATTTTTGTTGGCACACTTTATTGGACAAGCCACCTAAATCTCATGGTTTATCATCATTTATCCATCTTTAAACAGGGCCACAAGTGGGAGGTATACGAAACATTTTCGAAGATGTTTGGACAGACCCTTAAATGGAAGGACAAGCGAGCAAATCCCTGAACTCGTTCCAGGATTCCAGATGGGGATGGGTCAAAATCTATTCTATATTATTATTATATATATAGCATATTTGGATATATTTGTGTGAATAACCATCTGGAATAAAATTGGGTGTGAATATCTTATATTATAGGATATTTTTCTATATATTATATATGTGTGTGGGTAACCATCCAGCTGTTCGATAGCTATGACTTAACTAGGGTACCATAAAAGGCACCTCCTTTTAGGTGATTTTAAGGTCACCAAGACCGTTGTGGTTCCCAGCGGAAGTATTTTTTTTTTGTTGGTATATCCCATACAATGTCCCCATAACATGTCATATCAGACATTGTATCCCCATTCTCACTCAATTTATGAGGATCAATCTCCCTATGTCAATGATTTTCATGGGTCCATGTTACCTGCAACTTACGTACGCCCTAGTGGCTAGAGACAGGACATGTGCGAGATAGCTGGAAACAGCGTGCGGCAAAGCTCTTTCGCACCCAGAGGCCACCCTGATTTGTTTTTTTCCCCTGAGAGGGATCATTCATATTAATGTGGTTAAAACAATGTCATAAACATGGATGGTTTACTGTTTGGGGGTGGTTTATATAAATAACTATTAAAATGGCATAAACCATTAAATAAACATGTAATAAACCATCCATTTGGGAGCATCCATTAGGGGAATGGTTTATCACATTGTTAATTTTCGCCTATTTTGCAATGGTGATGACTGGGGGATGGTTTATGGCTCTGTTTTAATCATCTATTATTTTGCCTCTGGTTATTTGACGCAGCGAACTGGAGAATCACAGGTAAATCATCAAAAAACATCTATGAATGGGCCATTCTCCATGACTCTGTTAAACAACCAGAGGGTAAATATTTGAGCGACCAAAACCCCTGTTGCTTGACTATAATAGGGGTTTCTATTGGGTAGCTTATCGGTGTCGTGATCCTTGGGGATAGATAATTCTGAATCATCCCCAGATGGCCGTATGACGCTGTATGATAAGAACATATAAGAACTATTTTCAAGTGAGTGAATTATAATCATTCAGCCAGATTGATCAAAAAAATACGTGGGTCTATGGGTGGCTGATTTTTAGCAAGAGATTCAAGAGATATTTCAAGAATATGGTTATCTGAACATACATATACATACTTATATGTTTTGTTTCTTTAACTATAACCATCATAGATCATATTGTTGTCAACCCAATCATCAACAGTTGATTTAGCCATTAGAATCATTAGAATGATTTTCCATGTCAAAGTGTTAGTTTACCAACTATATACATAGCATATCATATATTATCATCCTCTTCTGCGTGCCCATTCTCAGGCCATCCTGCAGCGGGGTCTCGAGTCTTGGGCACTTCAAGGTGCAGCGAGTGAGTCGTGGTTTTATTGGAATAGCCTCTGGTAAACGAACACTTTGCCATGGAAATCATTCTAATGATTCTAATGGCTAAATCAACTGTTGATGATTGGGTTGACAACAATATGATCTATGATGGTTATATTATAAATAATCTATTGTCTATGTTTTTTTTGGAAGAATGTGGGTAAAACAATGCCATAGCCATTGCCCAAATCACCATTTTTATAGGTGGTATAAACTTACCATTCCCAGTCATGGATGGTTTATGACATTGTTTTAACCACATTAGTGACTAAATAATGGGATAATTCCTCCATTTATAGTGTATTTTCCCATATTTTCCTATGATTAATCCCATCACCCTACGTAGGGTGGCAAAAATCCCATGAATCGTAGGTTAGTTCAGCCCAATTTTACGTAAGCGGATTCACCTGTCACGACTGTCCCACTGAAATCACCAAGGATATAACATGCTTACTACCCTCTGGTAAACTAACATAGCTATTGAAAATGGCCATAGAAATAGTGAGTTTTCCCATTAAAAATGGTGATTTTCCATAGTTATGCCTGTTTACCAGAGGGTAAGTGGGATGAACCACCAAGTAATATGGAAAACACCCCCTAAATGGTCCCCAAAAACATGTGAAATTTCGCTCCTAAACTCCATGGTTTCTAAAGGGGTGTTTAGTATTAAGAGGAAGGGATTAAAAGAATATTGTTAGTAAACCACCCCCCATTTTAAAGAAGAATCTTAGTAAAGCAATAGTGTTTACCATCCACAAATTTACTATGTTTATGGGTAGGATTCAACAATCAATTCATATGGTGGTTTATTATTGCTTTACCATCAAGAAGTTTTATGGGAAGCAGCGGCCCCGCAAGATTTGTGGATTGTATTCTGTTACCCGTAAATACTCTTGATTGTTTGTTTTGTCTGATTTACTGTATGCTTCTCTTTTGGTTCGTGTTCGAATTTCGACGATTTCTCCTTGACTATTACTAAATCTCATTGCCATTTCTGCCTCAAAATTGATATGAGGAGCTACAGTAAGTGAAAATCAGCTTGAGATAGTTTGCGCAAGCGATCTTTCTTTTGGTCTTCAGCTGATGTTTTGGTCTAGTCCGGTCTAGTATAGACCCTATCATTTTCTGCGGGCAACCTTCTGACAATCAAACATGGCAACGGAAGTCAACAGAACATGGTAAATAATTAATCCATTTGTATGGATGCTTTTCAATCAATTGGATTTTCTGGTTATTCTTAAACGCTTAAACATGCAAACATAGCAACCTGACAACGGGTTTGAGAAACCCAAAGTTTAGAACATCAGTTTTCCCCATGATTTTTTTTGGTTGGACAATATCCTTGATTCTCTGGTGAAAAGCTTAAATGTTCGTGCTTAGATATCCCTGTTTTCGAGGATTAAGTCAACTAAGTCCCAATGAGAATTGATGGTCTATAGTTGATACATATATACCCATGACGGATCCATGGTGCTGGTATATTAATGCTAACATGACTGGGGTATATTGATGGGATCCATGGCACACCATATATAGCAGCACCATGGATCCGTCATGGGTATACATATATACATATTATAGTATTAGTGGTATATGTATATGTATATATATATGTATATTGTGAATGAACAAATGATCCCAGTCATGTTCTTGCTTTCTTGTCACATGTGCACAGCCTTTCATACATGTTCCATGAGGGTCCAACTCCAGACGTGGAAATCCTCAGCCGCTTTGGCTGACTGGCAGCTCGTGGTGGGAGGGCTGAGGAAGCGCTTGAAGCCATAGGATTGAGGCCAATCCTTTCTGGTTTGCTGAGGACAGCATTTATCGGTGGCATCAGTGCCTTTGGTTCTCCTGCTTTGGAAGCCTAGCAACATTTACCATCTTGGCTGCTTGTGAAAAAGATCTCGAGCGTTTTGGAGGTGGTGAAGGGGAATTTCTACCAGTGTGGAGCGATTCACACTGGTAGCGGAGCTGCCTAATAAAGCTCCAGGGGACCCTTGATAACATCAGGTGGTTTTTCTGAATGTCTGAGGAGACTGCAACAGCAGCTTCAACCGATGGGAACACTGCTTCATCGAATCACATGGCCACACCGGTGCCAACATTCGATCCGTCAAAGGATGACTTAGAACAGTATACGCAAAAGGTAGAACTGCTTTGTGAGATTTGGCCTGCAACAAAAATCAATGAGTTGATTACTCGCCTCATCTTGAACACAAGTGGAACTGCTTTTCAGAAACTTCAGCTGAACAATCCCCGGTGGATGATGACAAATGACAAGAAAGGAGTGCAACTACTGGTCCAGCTCCTTGGCGGCCAGTGGGGAAAAGTCAATTTGGAGAAAAAGTATGACATCGTGGAGAGAGCACTTTTCCGTTGCCTTCAGAAACAAGATGAATCCAACGATTCTTTCCTAGCCCGTTGTGACGTTGTTTGGTCTGAACTTCTAGCCAAGAAGGTGCAGTTGGAAGAAATCCAATCGTACATAGTCCTCAGAGGGTCTCGTTTGAGCACAGAGGATAAGAAACGTGTCATTGTTGAGAGTGAATCATCGTCAAGTGGAGTTTTGAACATGGAGAAGGTCACGCAATCTGTTCGCATGCTTGGTACTTCATTTTTCAATGAGATGATCGGTCAAAAGGCCTCCAAGGGCAAGATTTATGAATCCCAAGTGATGCTAACTGAAGATCAAGATGACTTTCAACATGATGAGTCTGCAGACGTAGCTGATGAATATACCGAGGATGAGTTTGTAGGTCAGTTACTGCAAGATGATGATGAAGATGCAGCCTTGATTGCCGATTATGAATCGAGGGCCGCAGATGTGCTGCAAGGAGACAATGACCTTGCTGCCACATACAACGCATACGCAGATGCCAGGAGAAGACTCTCCGACCGTTTCAAGCATAGAGGATTTTGGCCAGTAGGTCAAGGCAAAGGTTCAGGCAAATCGTCCGCATCAAAGGGCAAAGGGAAGTATTTCAACAAGGTTTCCAAGAAAAGTCTTCAACAGAGGATCCTTGAAAGCCATTGTAGATTGTGTGGTAGGAAGGGTCATTGGCGTGCGGAGTGTCCCGACCGGACACGTTCGAATGCATCAACTGGTTCCACGAATACATCAGCAGCCATGACCGTTTCAGCAGTGTCCCAGTCCATGGAAGAGTCCAATGCGCTTCCAATGGAGTTCATGCAGCTTCCGATGGTGCATGAGGAAACCCTAGATGTTCCTAGTTGGCAAGAAATTCATGTTGTTGTTTCATCCATGGAGGAAATTCGGGATAGACTCCGTAAGTTGGGTAAACGGGGTAAAGGGGAAGATAATCAAAACCCGAATGAAAGCCTGCCCAGGAATGAACGAATCACAGAGCAACCTGAGAGCCGTTTTGTGGCATCCGTGAGAGAGCAGCCAGCAGTAGCATATTTTTCCACGTATGGCACTTGTGGCATACTTGACACAGGTGCGTCGAAGTCAGTGATGGGTAGCAAATTGCTACCTGCCTTACTTGAGGGCCTTCCAGTTGAGATGAGACAGCAGGTGTTCAGGACATCATGTGACATCACCTTCAGATTCGGAAATCAAGGTACCTTGGATAGCCAACATGCCTTAGTTATCCCCTTAAAATCTGTAGGTCTGGGTCTCAAGATTGCAATCGTGCCTGGCGAAACACCGCTGCTGCTGTCCAACACACTCCTGAGGACTCTCAAAGCCAGTTTGAACAGCGAGCATCACATGTTGTCCAGTCCTTTGTTGAACCAGGTTGTCAAACTTAAGCTGAGTCCCAGAGGACTCTACATGCTTGATCTGATAGATTTGCTTCGTGCCCAGAAGGATTTGCAAGGACCTCGTGATGCAACAATGGCCGAAACTTTCATGAGCAGTGATTTTTCCAGCGAAAACCAGCAAGCTGAAACGTGTCAGCCAAGCCTCAGTGAAAGTCAAGGTAACAGTTTGAAGTCACTTTCAACACCAACAGGCCCAGGTACACAGGGACATGTTCACATGACCAGCCGAAGCCAGGGCAGGGAGTGTAGTTTCGAATGTACAGAGATCTCCCGGCCCAAGCCACCATCAACCGAGTTTCTCCACCTTGTTGCAAAGGTAAATAACTGTGATAACCATGAGCCAACATCGTATCACCTTTGGTCGCACTCACGTCGGGAAAACATTTGCAGAGGTGTGGGATCAGGAGAAGTCATGGATGAAATGGTTCGCCAAGACTCACGCCAGCAGCACCAAGCCCGAGCACCTGAAAGTACTGGCTTATCAGGAAAAGGTGTTGGATTAGTACGAGGAGAGCCATGGCATGGTGCCTCTGAAGAATCCCGAAGATCTGCAAGGGGTGATGTTGCCTCGATCCAAATGCATGCCCAAGAGCAAGGCCATGCCGGCACATCAAGTGCCTGGGGAGGTGATCCAGGAGATTGTGGATCCCAGCGACCCGTGGGATGTCATGGACTACACAGCACTGCAACAGGACCAGACCAACGAGATGATCGAGGCACTCCAAGCTCGAGTACTGAACATGGAAGGTGCCATCAGCGAGATCTTAGGACATCTCCGTCAGGGGAAGTGAATCATGCTCTTTGGATGTTGTGCCAGGCTGGTGACATTGATGCCGAATTTGAAAATCACCCAACTGCAGAAGCCCATTTCAGTACAAACACACCAAATCACTTACACTACAAATTCCATAAACTTGTTCAACAGTTTACCAGCGAATTGAAGTCAATTTCACAATCATGTTTACAGAAAGGCACACCAATTCAAGTCTTGGAAGTCTTTTGTGGACCTCAGAGTGAGCTCACCAAGCAAGTCAATAACTTGGGGTATAAAGGGGTTAGGCATGGTTTTCAAGAGGGTGACCTTGCAACTGAATCCGGCCGAGCCGTTCTTTTTACCAAGTTAATTGAGGGGCAACCTCGAAGTCTCTGGTATAGCCCTACATGTAGTCCTTGGTGTGCCTGGAGCGCAATGAATGCCGCGCAGACTGAGGCAGGGTTCAAGACAATCCAAGCTCTCCGAGAGCAACATATGTACCAACTGGCATTGGGCATCGTGCTTTTCCGCTTCCAGAGACAGAATGGCAGACACATGCACTGGGAGCAACCTGCTCGATCACTCATGACCAGGTCTCCGATGTTGCGTGAAGTAATGGAAAACACATACCTCGCCCAATTCGACATGTGCAGAGTAGGAGGCATGCGTGACCCTGTCAACCAACTTTTGTACAAGAAGGGAATGGAAATCCTTACCACGTCCTATCAATTATACAGCCAACTTCACGGTCGTAAGTGTAACCACCTTCATCAACACCAAACACTTGAGGGAGAAACAATGTTCAAAGGTCACCGCATGAGAAGAACTGAATTTTCTGAGAATTACACCCGAAAGTTTGCCCGAACGTTGGCCCAAGTGCTTACCAAAGTCAAGATGATTAAGGAAGCACCACTGCATGTTGCCGAGCATGAACCTTCGTTTGCAAGCTCAGGAGCCAAGAGAAGATCCGTTTCTGCCGGTGTCCAAAGTGCCAAACGAGCAAAACTGAAAGAGGGTAGCATCAAAAGTGTCTTGATCAACCCAGAAATGTTGCCGACCAAACGTAGGAGACTTTCTGGAAAGACCCAAAGTGATGATACCCCAAAAGTGTTGTGTGAACAAGTTTGCAACAGGGTACTTGAGATCATGCCGAAGGTTGGACGCAAAGAGATCAATGACCCTCAAGTAAAATCCATGTTGCAAGAAATGTTTGGGGATAAACAAGTACAAAGAATAATTGCATGTAAGGGGACTGAAAGAACGTTAGTACCACCAAAAGATCTCATGCGAGGAGAAGCCCCGTACCGCCGTGCGGTAATCATGCAGAGAAACACCCGAAATGTACTGGTTGAAGATCAATGGGAGGAATGGGAAGATTTGTCATTTAGGCAGCAGTGGAGGAGATCGCATCCAAGCTACCTAAATATAACAGTTTTTGCCTGCAATCCCAATGCTGAAGTAGCAAGCTCTGCCAAGCCAGTAATTCAGGAAATGGAACCAGCTGGACCGAGCCAATCTGCGACCTTGGATGGGTCATCCGTAGATGCTGCAATGCCTGAACCAATGCATCCGATGCCAAGTCCAGCCAGATTAGAATCCCAAGAAACAGCATCCGAGAGTTGCGAGCCAAGCCAAGTCGATCTGAACAGTTCCAACCATGGTCCCCGGTTCTTAGCCATGTCACCCGAAAATAAGAAGATAGCATTAAGGCTACATAAGAACCTAGGCCATCCAGACCCCCAAAAATTAAGTCAGGTACTTAAACAGAGGGGTTACAGCACTGAACTGTCTCAGGGAGTTATGGATCTGAAGTGTTCCGTGTGTCAGATGACACAAAAGCCCAAACTGCAGCGACCGGCAACCCTGAAGGAAGCCTTAGAATTTGGAGACAAGATATCTTTAGATGGAGTGAAGTGGACCAACAAAGATGGTCGAGAATACCATTTTTACCACTTCATAGACCATGGCACCAACTATCATTCTGCTGTTGTCGCTCCGAATCGTGCAGAGATTCAGGACCGCTTCACTCAAGGATGGCTTAGTTGGGCTGGTACTCCAAATGAAGTGATTTTAGACTCAGCGACAGAGTTTGTCTCCAAATCGTTTGAAAGCTTTCTGCAAGGCCTGGGGATCAAAGTCACGGTTGTCCCTCCAAATGCGCACTGGCAGATGGGGCGCATAGAGAGACATGGAGGAGTGCTCCAAAACATGTTGAGTAAGTATGAACTAGAACACGAAATCACCAACTACTCACAGTTGCAGCAAGCATTAGCACAGTGCACTACAGCAAAAAACACATGCGGAATCCGACAGGGGTATTCCCCAGAAATGCTAGTGTTTGGAAAAAGCGCCAGAATTCCAGGCTCACTAACTGGCGATGATGAACTACCCACACATGCCAAAGCATGTGAGGAGACGTCCGAGGGCTTACGTTTCCGGGAGATGTTAGCTCGCCGAGAAACAGCTCGCCAAGCTTTTCACTCAGCTGATAATGACATGTCTCTTCGCAGGGCCGCCTTATGTCGTGAGAGGCCACACAGGGGTTCGTATGAAGCTGGAGAGTGGGTCATGGTGTGGAAAGTGGTTTCCAACCAAGGATCCTGGTATGGCCCCGCAAAAGTCATCCAACAGGATGGTTCCAACGCAGTGTTTTGCAACAATATGGGATCCATCCTCAAAGCAGCACCCGAGCATGTCAGACCTGTCAGCGCCGTAGAAGCTCGCCTGATCCCCCTGGATCAAATTGCCGGTGACAACGAGCCGAGAAGTGAACACCGTGATATCCCAACCATGGACAGAAATGCCACTGAACCAATCATCCCAGAAAGCAGCAACCCCAATAATAATCCCATCACAAACAATAACCCAGTACCCACTAATCCCAGTGGAATAATCCCTAACGATACCAATAGTCCACCTCAAAGAACCCCAAGTCAGAGCTCAGCAGATCAACCTGACCAAGAACCTGAAAATGCCGAAACACCAAGAGAGACTGAAAACGACACCACCATCCCAGAACTAGACACTAGACAACCTCATGAAATTCCAATCCCTGATGATACTGCCGATGAGCTAGTCTGTGACCTCCTAACGTGCCATGATGTGGAAACAGAAATTGGACCAGATGGACAAGACCTTTTCTGGCGAACAGAACTGGAAATCAGTCCCGAACAGCTGACAAATGCCATGCAAAGCCAAAATCAAAATCGCGAAGAAGCGTTCCTTTTCCTTGCGACCACTGCAAAAAGACAGAGAACAGAAGCCAAACTTAGCACTCTAGATCCTGCGGAACGACAGGAGTTTGAAAATGCGAAAAATAAGGAAGTGAACAACTGGCTACAGACAGGAACAGTAGCAAAAATTTTTCGTCATCAGATTTCTCCAAAACAGATCCTCAGGTGTCGATGGTTGTATGTTTGGAAACCTCTAGAAGACCCCAAGGAAATCAAAGAAAATAATGGAAAGTCAAGAAAGGCAAAAGCGAGGTTAGTAGTTTTGGGCTACATGGACCCACAACTAGAAACTATCCCCAGAGATAGCCCTACACTAGGACGAACCTCAAAGATGTTGATTGCACAGGTCATTGCATCCATGCGATGGACACTCATGTCATTCGACATTAAGGCAGCGTTTCTACAAGGCAAAACACAGGAAGACAGACTGATAGCTGTTGAACCCGTCCCTGAAATGGTGAAAGCGATGAACCTCAAACCAAGTGAAGTTTGTAGACTAGTGAAATCAGCGTATGGTTTAATTGATGCTCCTTTCTTATGGTATACAGAACTGGACCAGCAATTGAGATCCCTGAATTTCATACCATCTCCATTTGATCCTTGCTTATACCTACTATATGAAGAAGGAAAAGATGAGCCAGCGGGTATCTTGGGGGTACACGTGGATGACGGCCTTTGCGGAGGAAACCAATACTTTCACGAAATGATCAAAAGGCTTGAGGCCAAATTCCCATTTGGGTCGCGTAAAACGCAGTCATTTGTCTTTACGGGAATAGAAATGCACCAACAAAACGACTACTCAATTGTCATGTCACAAGAAAAGTACGTTTCCAAAATCAATCCAATTCACATCCAACCACAACGAAAAATACAAGAAAACCTTCCAGTCACAGAGAGAGAGAGAGACAGGACTTAAGAGCACTGATAGGATCACTCCAGTATGCATCCGTGAACACGAGACCAGACCTGTCAAGCCGCTTAAGTTTTCTGCAGAGCGAAGTGAACAAAGCGACCGTGGAGACTCTCATCCAGGGAAACAGAATTCTTCATGAAGCCAAGAAATACAAGGATACACATGTCAGAATTCAACCAATTCCCATGGACCAGATACGGTTCCTTGCTTTCTCTGACGCATCATTCGCTTCCAAGAAACAACCAGAGTCACACACAGGAACAATTATCATGACCACTCATGCGGACATAGGAAAGAACCATGTATGTCCAGTAAATCCAATCAGTTGGGGCTGTAAGAAAATTCAAAGAGTTGTCACCAGCACGCTGTCGGCAGAGACCACGTCCTTGAGCACAACCTTGGACCAGCTGTCATGGTTGAGACTTTTTTGGAGCTGGATACGGAATCCCAAGACAGATTGGAAGAATGCAACCACCACACTCAATAAACTTCCAGAAACTTTTGCGACAGCCACGTTCAAAGAAGACCCCTCAATAGCAGTCACCGATTGTAAATCATTGTTTGATTTGGTCACTCGGACTGCTCCACCCAGTTGCCAGGAATTTCGTACACAACTACAGGCAAGAGCCATTAAAGACTTGCTGGCTGAAGGGGTAAGGCTTAGATGGGTTCACACGGGAGCACAGCTGGCAGATGCATTAACCAAAATTATGCAATGTCATTTTCTCCGTCATACCCTCCAATGTGGCAAATATTCCTTACATGACGAGACTGAGATCCTCAAAGAAAGGGCATGTAACAGAACCAGGGTGAAGTGGCTCCAAGCTACCACAAGTGGAGAAAGCAAAGATCAACAAGAAGAGTAGAAAATTCTTGTTTTTACGAGTGTGAATGAACAAATGATCCCAGTCATGTTCTTGCTTTCTTGTCACATGTGCACAGCCTTTCATACATGTTCCATGAGGGTCCAACTCCAGACGTGGAAATCCTCAGCCGCTTTGGCTGACTGGCAGCTCGTGGTGGGAGGGCTGAGGAAGCGCTTGAAGCCATAGGATTGAGGCCAATCCTTTCTGGTTTGCTGAGGACAGCATTTATCGGTGGCATCAGTGCCTTTGGTTCTCCTGCTTTGGAAGCCTAGCAACATTTACCATCTTGGCTGCTTGTGAAAAAGATCTCGAGCGTTTTGGAGCTGGTGAAGGGGAATTTCTACCAGTGTGGAGCGATTCACAGTATATATACATATTTATACCACCAACATGAATTCCCATGTCCAGACACCCGACAAACACACCTGCGCTTCCGCTGCCAGGGGCTGGCACATGGACACGCAGTTTTCCAACATCCCACAGAGACGTCTCAACTATCGGAGACGGTGCGGGTCCCCAAAATGGATGGTTTTTGGTAGTGAAAATCCATGAAAATCCCAATCTAAAACCTCCATATAGTGGGTATAGAACCACACATAATCATCATAGTATTAATTCTCTTACAACTATATCCCCATGATGTACAATTTATTACAGGTACTCCTATAAATTGTAGCCCTGTTGATGGCTATTCTTGTTGGAAATATCTGGGATCAAGCCTGCTCTTTTTGTCCACCAAAAAAAAGATACGGTGAGAACTAAACGCTTGCCAGACCCATGTGTTGCAGAGTGGAAGGCCGTGGTTTTCATCTTTTTTCGGACGGCTTCACACTTCTACCCTCCGGTGTCATCAAACGTGGCTGCGAAATCCCCAAAAAATAGTTCCATGATTTTTAAACCTCCATGTTTTTTCCATTGCCATGGATGCTGCAGAGGGTATCTACAATGATGCGGCTGTTGAGCTATTGTCACCAAGGGTGTCTGGTTGTCCAACATCTTTTCTACATTGAGAGTTCACCAAAGTTCACCCCTTGCGAATGGTTTTCGAATTCTTAAACTTTATATAACTTTATGAACTCTATGAAAATCCAATTTCCATATTTGTCCTACGGGAGTTGCACCTGTTTTCTTTCCAAAACTGGAGTTTCACCCCGGATCTCCAGGTGTTTGGCGAAGGAGTTGAGCTTCCTGCGCAGCGGCGTGGCCCCGGCGGCTCGGTGATCCAGGTGGATATAACATATCTATCTATCCATTAGGATCATTAGGATATTACCAAGAAAAAAACACATGAGGTTTACCCTCTGGTAACTAACATAGCTATGGAAAATCACCATTCATAATAGGTAAATCAACTATAAATGGTTCATTTTCAATAGCTATGTTAAATTACCAGAGGGTATTCATCAACCAATTTTTTGGAATATCTTGGGATATATCTTTTGTATGATATTCTAAGATGGTTTGAATGGTTTGAGGAATTTTAGGACCATGGTTTATTCATCAAGATGAATATCTTTATTATATATATTCCATATGATCCGTGTATGGTATATTTACCTACATGACTGGGTGATTTTGTTCGGGCAAATTTTGGTAAAATATTCCAGCACCATGGAGCGTATGGGTATATCTTTGTTAATTTTAAGTCAAACCATCTCAGGATGATCAAGAAAATATTCTGAGGCACAACAGTTGTTGACTAGTTAGCTCACGCGTCTGGGAAAGCAAACATTGGATGGTTGGTTTATAGCAAGCACACAATAGATAGAGACTCGTTGGAAACTTAGACATGTATGGAAATGTGGGGTAAATATGATGGAATTACCATCCTGGTTTCACACTTTCCGGCATTTTTTTTCGGCTTCACTCATCTGAAATCGAATAAAATCATCGGGCCACGAAGAAATCGACCCAGCCGGGTTCCCCCATAGACTGGGCCGAAGACCATGATCTGAACGTACTCACATGAGACTGAGGGCCGTGAAACACACTTTAAACTACTCAAAATGCCACAGGATTTTCTCAGTTTGGTCAGCAAAACTTGTGACAATGATTCCGAGCAAACGTCGTTCTTTTGGGGTCCGGATGGTACCATTCGCTTCATTGATCATTGGATTTGTTTTATGGGATATATTTCTTGGCAGGAAACCCGCCATTTCCGGAAAAAACAACAACTATTGGATTTTCCGGGAACACTGACAAGCCGGACATCCAGCAGAGGTCCTCTGCTTAAAAGGCACGCCACTTCTGCTGAGGCCAAGGACGTTCCAACCGTGCCAGAGATAGAGTTGGACTGGTTGAAGTTGGACTTGTGACCTGCGCCTGGCGGTGTGAAGGATGTGACTGCTGGAAATGGCCTCTTTGGCTTCTTTCATCTTGTCGTCAAAAATTGAAGAATTTGAACTTAGAACTGAAACTAAAAAACTACAGTAACCCTCTGGTAAACGTACAAAAGCTAGGCCATGAAACATCACCATGTTTAATGGGTAAATCAACTATAAATATCTATAAATGTACGATTTTCAATAGGTAAATCATCTATAAATCAGCACGTTCAATGGGTAAATCAACGATTTCTATGGTCATTGTCATCGCCGTTCATCCCAAAGGGATGAATTGTTTTTCTCGCCGTTTGCGAGGGAAAGATTTTCGTGGCGGCTGGCTGGATGGTATGACTGACTTATGACATGGTGAAAAACCACAGGAGTCCTTTTTGGATCTGGTATATGGAATATGGATGGAATATGGATGGTATATGGATGGTATATGGATGGTATATGGATGTTATATGGATGGTATATGGATAGTATATTAGGATGGTATATTATGGATGGTATGACTGACTTATGACTTGCGATGTTTGTTTCCTGGGAACGAAACGGATGCATCCATGATCCGTTTCTGCTGAAGGGCCCCAGCTCCAAGTTGCAGTAATTGCCGTGTTCTGTCGGACTGGCGTCTCCATTGGAATATCTGAATTATATATTATATAATTATATAATATATATGTATATATATATATCTATTTCATCGGATGATGATCCCAACAAAGAACTTTTAGATATCTTTCAGGTGGCGAAAAACCACCTTCCGTAGATTTATGTGTTTGTTGGTTTCTAAACCCATTAACTAGTTGGTTGTATCCCCTGACCAGCCCACAAGTTTAACCAAGTGACGTGGGTCCACTTAGCTATCATAAATCAGCACTCCCATCCAAAACCAGATTTTTCTTGCTTAACTTCGCATTTTCCTGTGATGTTCCTATGATTTTTCTAGGCTTATGTGGGTCCACTTACCCTCTGGTAAACGTTTACATAACTATGGAAAATCACCATTTTCAATGGGAAAATCCACTATTTCTATGGTCATTTTCAATAGCAAACTGTTAGTTTACCAAAGGGTAAACCTCCTATGGTTTTCCTATGGTTTTCCTATGGTTTTCCTATGGTTTTCCTATGGGGGTAGCTCCAAAAATCAAGGGGTCACCCAGCCACTTCCGCCTGCGCAGCTGGTGGGCAACTCTATGGGCCCCCGTGTGGTGGTTGATCCGCTGGGGCGCCGAAAAAACGGGCCGTTTTTTGGTTCCAACCGCGGGGTGCGACAAAGATGGGAACATGGAGCATTTCTAGATGAAAATGGAGGTTTTAATGGGAAAACCATAGGAAAACCATAGGAAAACCATAGGAAAACCATAGGAAAATGGAGGTTTACCCTTTGGTAAACTAAGAGTTTGCTATTGAACATGGCCATAGAAATAGTGAGTTTTCCCATGAAACATGGTGATTTTCCATAGTTATGATGTAAACGTTTACCAGAGGGTAGCTATGACTCATGACCACAAAAAAGGGATGGGAGAGATTGTGGGAATATCATGGACTGTGGGAATATCATGGACATTTACTATAAGTGATACCATGGAAAAAGATGTAACAATATGGCTTAAAACATGGAAAACAGAGAACCATTTATACTGGTTGGTGGTTTCAAACATTTTTTATTTTCCATTTCATATATGGGATAATCCTTCCCATTGACAAACTCATATTTTTCAAGATGGTTAAAACTGCGAATTGCATATTCCCTATTTAGCATTCATGTCATGACTTTGCAATTGTCATTTCAATCAATGGGCATTTCACCATAGCCCTTTTTCCAAGCTCAAAGATCGGTCGGAAGACCGGTGAATCCAACGTGAAGGACTTTGGAAAGAGAGTTAAAAGCGCAGGACCACTTGTCTGACCGTGGAGGACTTTGTGTGTCTAACGCAAGGAGTTTGAGGTGTGGACTAGTACCTGGCTTTTCTGGCCGCAGACGTGTCAGGACTGTCAGTGCTAGTACCCCCGATAATATTACCCGGGTGAACCTGTCGCGAACAGGTTATGAGCCCAACGCATGGGGACTCTGCTGAAATGATGCTCAGACGAAGGTCTGAGCCTGAAGATGAAGAGTCAAAGAAGGACCAAACAGCGTCAAGCACCCGGGCAAGCGCGAGAAACCAAGGGGCAGAGATGGCTCTAGTGGCAGTGGATAGGGAAAGGGTTGGAAGGCCAAATGGTCCTGTTGGGGAAGATATGAAAACCCCCTTGCCAATAGAAGACTTTCCAGCTGAACCTGTAGGATCCCCTAAGGCCCTAGGACCCAGGAACCTCCAGCCGCTGTTCAATGAAGCTCAGATAAAGAAAGCTGAGGAACTCAGGTTGAGTGCACCACTTTTGCAGGGCCCAAGCCCCACCGCAGTAAGCCAGTCCACCGGCGGATGGGATGGGGGTTTGGCGGCAGGGAAGGTGGGAATGGGGAAGGAAGCTGACATGTCAGAGGGACCATCAAGGAAGGGTCCGGAAGTCTTGATGATGTCACCAATGGGATATCCCTTAGCACCTCAACATGGTTATGGATACGTGCCACACCACACACAACAAGGAATGTTTGATGAGATGATGTGGCAGTTTCGACAAGAAATGGGACAAATGTCAAAGTCTCTCACCCAGCTTCAAGAAGAAAATTTGAGGTTGAGGATTCAGCTTATGGAAGAACGAGAGACTAGATACACAACACCTCCCGATGTCACTCCTGCTGAAGGTCTCCGTGACAGCGCCCGCCGTCAGAAGGTTTCAGGAAAGAAGCCCAAGTCCAAAGGTGTAGAAGCCAAGCAGGAAGACTTTGAAGCTTCGAAGCCAAAGGAGGATGCAAGTCGAGGAGAACAGGAGGCTGAGACCCCCAAAGCAGAGGAGGAAGTGATTGGAAAGAAGCTTGAAGAAGTTTCTAAGGAGGATGGTCCAGCTGGACAGCAAGAGTCCAGTGAGGAGAGTCAATCGATTCAAGAAGAGGAGTCGGAAGATTCAGTGAATGTGAAAGATCACAAAGGAAGATCAAAAAAGGAGGACACCACAGTGGACGTGATGCTCAAGTTGATGCAAGGGATGCAATCGCTGCAACAACAGCTCTTGGATCGAGAGACGATCAGGGGCCGACGGCTAACAGAGGACGATGAAGAGGAGCATGTGAGGAGCAGTGTAGAGCTGCACAAACTGCCGGAGTGGACAGCTGAGAATGCTCCGGTGGACTTACAGGACTGGTTGCTTCTCATCCATGCACAGATGTCGGATCTCACTACCAGCAGTTCAGAATGGTGGGATCTAGTGGTTGAGACTGCGAAGGACTGGTACCACAAACACCAAGCCATGAAGCCCATCGACAAGCTGAAGCATGAAGTCAGGGCACCACCGCAACTACAGCAGAAGAAATGGAGAAGGTTGGAGAAGAGAGGAAGCAGTTTGCTTCTTCAGGCCTTGCCCAGTAGTCAGCGTGATGACATTGTGGCAGGGAAAGACCTTTCAGTGTTGGCGATTTTGGCAAAACTCCTCAACAACTACCAGCCTGGTGGTTCCCATGAAAAAGCAGCAGTGCTGGCCGCTTTGGAGCTGCCGGCAGAAGCGGTGGGGATCGGCGAGGCATCCTGGGACTACGTCGTTGGTTGAGATGGAAGAAAAGGGCAGAAGACATGGGCCTTCAGTTGCCCGATCCATCGGTCCTTTTGAGGGGCCTGGACCGGCTGGTCTCCAAGATTTTGGCTGGCAATCCAACCTTGCAGTTTCGCATTAACCTGACGAGGACAACACCGATGGTGGATTCTGTGCCCACTATGTCTTCCATTGACCAGTTGGCCGAATGCTTACTGGCTGAGATGGACCAGGTCTCCTATGCCAAGAAGAAGGAAAAGGCAGCCATCGCAGGAGTTCCCAAAGCTCGGAAGATGGAGGAGGCAGGAAAAAGAAGTGAAGCACCTCAAGCCAAGAAGGGCGACGAGGGTAAGAAGGAGATGCCAAAGTGTAAGTACTTCCTGACGGAGAATGGATGCCGTCGAGGAAAAGCTTGCAGATGGGATCACAACCAGAAGGATGACCAGCGTCGCTGCTGGAATTGCGGGTCCACAAAGCACTTCTCCAACAAATGTCCAGTGAGTGAGGGCCAAGGAGAAGTCAAAGTGGCCAAAGCCGAAAAAGATGGCGAAGCCAGAAAGAAGAATGATGAGGAGGACAATCAGTCCGACCGAGCAGTTGCTGGAGCGGACGATATGAAGAGTCTACTGGAAGAAGCTGGAAAGATGCTGAAGGTGATTCCAGGAGCTTCGCAGGAAAGCTCATCAGTTGAGGAGACCGGTGATGCCAAAATCAGGAGACTTCAAAGACAGCTGGATGAGCTTCGAGCTTCTTCGGTGAGAGTGCTGCGATTGGCCAGGGTCCAAGCAGCTGTGGAAGATTTGGGACTCCTTGACAGCGGAGCTACCCATCCTCTTCGACCTCCAAAGAAAGATGAGGATCTGTCCAAATGTCAAAAGGTGAGGATCAATCTGGCCGGAGGAAAACAAACAATGATGATGCTTTCAGAAGGTGGTGCCATCATAGGCTCTGAGGATGTGAAGCCCATCGTGCCACTGGGAGCGTTGGTGGAGAACTTGGGTTGCTCTTTGCAATGGACCGAAGGCCATATGGTCCTGTATCACCCCTTCAAGGGGCAGATTAACACCCAGCTCAAAGAAGGTTGCCCGATGATCAAAAAGTCTGATGCTTTGGAGTTGATCGAGGAGTTGGAAAAGAAGGCACCCGAGCTGAGGAGTGTAGAAGGATCCGCAGCTGAAGCCTACATGCACTGGATGAAGCGCTTGGTAGAAGAACACCCAGCACTTCAAGGAGTTCCAAAAAGAATCACAGAAAGGTTGGTGATCAGCCCTAAGGAAGGACATATCACCGGAAACCGAAGCCGAAGAAAGCTATGGAAGAAAGAAGGAGGTGTGACGTTGTACCTCTACTCAGGACCCAATGAAGGGTACACTATGGCCAAGGCCATTCAGCTTCTCGGAGGAGAAAGAAGAAAGGTCATAGCGGTGGACATCAAGAACGGAGCCAAATGGGATATGATGGAGGATGACCTCTATGCTGAGCTCATGGACATGGTCATCAAGGGCCAAGTGGAGTCCTTGGTGATGTCTCCAAATTGTCGCACTCGCTCAAAGCTCCGACACTATGAAGTTGAAGGAGTTGATCTTCCTGGACCGGTCCGAGAGTGGAACGGTGGAGAATGGGGAAAGAAGGGCATCGGAGAAAGAGAGGAGAAGAAGTGCCATGAGGATGATGTGATGCTCTTCAGAGGACTCATGCTCTACATGGTTACCCAGGAGATCAGGAAAGCATCCCGCCACACCAAAGACATCGACCTTGTCTTTGAGCACCCCAGCACCCCGGCAAACATGCCACAGGTGGTATCGTTCTGGTCCACCCCCCAATGGCAAGCACTCAAGCAAGCATACGGCCTGTGGGAGATCCACTTAGACCAAGGGAAGCTTGGAGGAGGAGGGGTCAAACCCACAACGTTGGGCGGCAACTTGCGCATGCAAGTACCCAGCGTGGTCGTACCAGCACCACAACCTCGATGCACACATGGCAAAACAAAAGAGCAGATAGTGCAGGAATCCCAAAACCTTTCCAGATGGGTCCCTCTGCTTACCGACATGGTAGCATGCGCCCTGCTGGAGTCCCAAGGGATCACCCCGAAGTTGAGATCCTGGAGGACACATGTCCAACGATGCCACCAGCCTTTCAGAAAAGACTGCAAGGTATGTCAAGAGGCTGCAGCAAGAGCGAGACCTCACCGGCGTCAAAAACTTCCTCCAAGAGCTGGCGTTCTTTCGGTCGACATCGCCGGACCACTCACCAAAGCTCCAGACCTGGGCAAAGACCATGCTCGTTTTGTCCTGGTCGCGGCGTTCACCTGGCCTACAGGCCTGAAGGGTGACGACTTAGAAGAGTTGCCCGAGGAGGATGATGAGGATGATTTCCCAGGCTGGGAAGAAAATGAGGAGAAACCAAAAGAAGAGATAGGGTCCCAAAAGCCAGGAGCCAAGAAGCGAGGCAGGCCAAGGAAGAAAGACCCTGAAGAGGAGTTTGAGGAGCTGCTGAGGAGAGAGCAGGAAGAACAGAAGCAGAAACGGCAGAAGGAAAAGGAGGCTGCAGAACCCCCAGGAACTGAGGAGCCCTTAAAGGAGGCCGCAGAACCCCCAGGAGTTGAGGAGCCCTTGAAGGAGGCTGCAGACCCCCAGAAGAAAGATGATGATGAAAAGGAAGGGGACTATATGACCCGGGTGGCGCCCGATGTTGAATATGAGCCCACTGAACCGGGCGAAGACCCTTTCCCACAGGTGCCAGCACCAGATGTCCCTGAAGAGCAACAGGCACAAATACAAGTGCACCGTTTGGCATTCCCCTTGCCAGACAAGAGAGGCATCACGATCTTGAATGCCCTGATCGATGCCTACCTCACCTTGAGGAGTGAAGGCATGTTTGTCAATCAGCTCCACTCCGATTTAGGAGGTGAGTTCACTGGAGCGTACATCGAAAAGTGGTGCAAGGAAAGATGCATCCTCACAACAACAACCCCAGGGGTATCCCCTCAAACCAACGGCCGAGCAGAAAGGGCCGTACAAGCAATGAAGACAGAGACGAAGAAAATCCTGCGTGGCGCGCAGGTGGGTATCGAATGGTGGCCGATTGCTGTTCGATATCTCAATGAAGTATGGAAGAGAAACAGAACAGAGGCCATTGGGGCCATCCCACCGTTCATGTCCAAAGTGCTGATCAGAAGAAGGTATTGGCGCACAAAGGACATGGAACCCAACAACGAAGAGGTTCACTACCTCGCCCCATCCTGGCGGAACTATGGGCATTGGGTACTTCGCTCAGACAACACACAAACCTTGACAAGGGCTGTCATCACCAACACCGTGGAGCCAGTCACTGAGGACACGTGGATTGCCTTAGAAGACAATCTGACTCCCTTGGATCTTCGAAGGAGAATTCGAGGAAAAGCCATGATCAGAAAGGTACAAGAGGAGAAAGATGAAGAAAGCAGGCAAGACAGGCTGAAGCGGGAAAAGGTGATACAGGAAGAGGCAGAACATGCCTTCTATGATGATGAAGAGGTTGTTGAGGCCGTACTCAGGGGGGTGAAAGCCATGCAGGAGATGGATCAAGAAGATTAAGGAGAAGTGCTCCAAACGAAAATTGTGGGCACTGCCGAGGTGGTCAAAAAGAAAGACCTTTGGCATCAGGCCATTTCCAATGAGATCAATTCACTCTTCTCAGAAAAGAAAGCGTTGAAGCTTTTGACGAAAGAGGAGAGCGACAAGTATCTCAAAGAAAGAGGAGCGATTCCACTACCTTCCAAGACCGTATTTACGGTGAAGCCAGACCCGGCTGAGCGTCGGGGAAAGCGAAAATGCCGCATAGTCGCATGTGGCAACTATGAGACTGTGGGTGGAGATGAAAACTGTTTTGCGGCAGGGGCAGATGCTGCTGCCCTTAGGCTGGCGCTTGCTCTGGCCACAGTTCGCAAATGGTGCGGAATCAATGTGGACATTCGCACCGCCTTTTTGAACGCTCCCTGGAAACATGAAAAGGGGGGTGAAGATTGGTTTTTTGAAGAAGAAGGCGAAGAAGCTCCGCTGCCAATGCTTCTTAGGCCACCACCAATTTTGGTCAAACTTGGCTACTTTCCTCCCTATCAGCTCTGGGAGGTTTTGCGAGCTCTTTATGGCTTCCGGAGGTCTCCGAAACTCTGGAAGGATTATAGAGATGAGGAGATGGAAAAGATGAGAGTTGGAAAGATGAGGTTGCATCAGCTTGAATCAGAGCCGAGTACATGGGCCATCCGCCAAGAAGAAACTGGCGATTTGCAAGGGCTCATGCTCACCTATGTTGATGACATTTTGGTCCTTGCCTCAGAGGAGACTGCAGAAGCTTGGATCAGCTGCATCCAATCCAAGTGGGGAACCTCCGTCCCTGAGAAGGTGGGCTGTCAGCAAACCACCCGGTTTTTGGGTATGGAGCTGTCTCGAGATCAAAATGGAGTGTGGTGCGCCACTCAACACTCCTACACTTTGGATCTCTTGCAGAAGAACATGGGGATGGACAGAGAGAAGTGGGGATTGAAGAAGATTCCCATGTCAAAGGAGGATGGAAGTTTGGATAGTGATGGTGAGGAGGATGCAGAAAAGACAGTGGAAAAGGTTCGAGAAGCACAGAGAATCGTAGGTGAGCTGACCTGGCTGGTGACCAGGTGTCGCCCCGACATCATGTACGTCATGTCCAGAATTTCCAGATGGACCACCAGACGACCTTCCAAGGTCATTGCTGCAGCGCCTCAGATCTGGAAATACCTTGCGAATTCCATCCAAGAAGGGATTCGCTTTGAAGGAAACGAAGATGGTTGCCTAGACCTCCTGGTCTACACTGACGCGGCCTATGGAAATGAAGGCCACGGATGTTCAGTGGTGATGTGGCTGGGAGCTCCAATTTTGTGGCGAAGCTCGCGCCAACAACTTCAAACCGCCTCTACGGCAGAGTCGGAGCTGTTGGAGATTTTGGAAGGAGGAGTTTTGGCAGAGGCAGTCCGAGTAGTGGTGGAAGAAATTTTGGAAAAGGCAGTGCGATGTTGGCAGTACTCGGATTCTGCCTCAGCCATAGCCATAGTTGGAGGCGACAGTGCGTCCTGGAGGACGCGCCACTTGAGAAAGAGGGCTCGCTACATGAGATGGCGGGTGCTGAGTGGAGATGTCATCCTCCGACACACTCCAGGCAACGGCATGATCGCCGACCTGGGCACCAAAGCTTTGGCGGCATTGAAGTTGGAGGAGCTGAAGAAAGCCATGGGCATGACAGATAGAAAGATCAAAACAGAAAAAGAAAAGGAAGATCTCGGTGTGGTGAGAGGGCCTACCGAAGAAAAAGAAGAGAATGGCATGGTGAGAGAGCCGGCCATAGAGACGAAAGAAGCGAAAGGAGGGATAAAGTCCCCAAAAGATATGGTCAGGATGGCGATGATCATGGCCATGCTCAGCCGAGCGAGGGCCGAAGATGAAGATGGAGATGCAGGAGAGGAATCATCCATCTTCTTTGATATGATGATGGTATATACGATAGCGGTGGTATTGGTCACGTTGGCCATTCAAAACGGCTGGCAGCGACGACTGCTCAGGGCTGAGACGGCTGTGGGACCAGATCGGTCCCGCGGCGAACTCGCTCAACGGAGTGCCAGGACATCGGGTCTGATGACCGATGGTCCAACCTCCGTCCCGGGTGAGACGGTTCTGGGATTCGGTGGAGGAGACCAATCTCGGGACGAACTCCCCAGGGGAAGCAGTCAGTTGCTCGGGAGTGCCAGGACATCAGGTCTGACGTCACAGACTGGTGGTCCAACCTCCCTGCCGGGTGAGACGTTTCTGTGATTTGGTAGAGGAGACCAATCTCGGGACGAACTCCCCAGGCGAAGCGGCCAACCATCTGGGAGTGCCAGGACGTCGGGTCTAGCGTCACAGACCGATTGTCCAACCTCCCCGCCGGGTGAGACGGTTCTGGGATTTGGTGGAGGAGACCAATCTCGGGACGAACTCCCCAGGCGAAGTGGCCCACCACTAAAATAAGAAAAGGAAGAAACACCAAAGGCTGTAAAAAGAGCCAAAAGTATGGGCCAGTCTTCTGCGTCCAAACAGGACGGACAGAAGAACACTTAGGGCCAACCAGCTTCAAAACTGGAAGCTCCGCTACCAGAAGATCAAACAGCCTCTGCAGGAATCCAAGAACCAGCGATTCCCAAGGCGGCAGCAGAAAAGAAAGAAGTTGCTCCGCCACCAAAAGTTTTGCAATCAAAGTCAAAAGGAAAGAAAGGTGATGAAAAGAAGCCAAATGAAACGACCTCAACAGGGATGACGCAGATCAGAACCAACCATGCTGCAGCCGAGCCAAAAGTTGCAGCTTCCTCATCCACCAGCACTGGTGCTCAGATCCCTGCGGATCCATCTTCCAGTGCTGACCCATCGATTGACCTGTACTTTACAGGCCTTGGAAAGAAATATCACTTCCGAAAGGATTGCTATGGGTTGAGAAATTCACAGATGGTACGACACACCGATATCTGTGAGCAGTGTTTTCCTCAACTTCGCGGATGGCATCCTCGAGGGAGAGACATGTATGGAGCTGGATTGAATGGACCCCAGCACACCGATGTGACTCACTGCGAAAAAATGCATGGATATTCCATTGCGTATCAGCCGTGTAATTGGTGTGCGAGGCCAAATGAAAGCGAAAAGTGAAAAAAGGTGCGATGACATGCAAAGTGAAAAAATTTGGAAAAGAAGAGCGGAAAAAGAACATCTGAGAGAGGGCTTGAGCTTTGAATGTAACACTGTCGTGCAGATGGTGTGAGATATATTTTGCTTTTTTCGTGTGACTGTGCCTCTAGCGAAACACAGTCAGGGGGTGTGCGAATTGCATATTCCCTATTTAGCATTCATGTCATGACTTTGCAATTGTCATTTCGATCAATGGGCATTTCACCATAGCCCTTTTTCCAAGCTCAAAGATCGGTCGGAAGACCGGTGAATCCAACGTGAAGGACTTTGGAAAGAGAGTTAAAAGCGCAGGACCACTTGTCTGACCGTGGAGGACTTTGTGTGTCTAACGCAAGGAGTTTGAGGTGTGGACTAGTACCTGGCTTTCCTGGCCGCAGACGTGTCAGGACTGTCAGTGCTAGTACCCCCGATAATATTACCCGGGTGAACCTGTCGCGAACAAAAACCACCAACCAGTCCATATCATCCCAACTGACTAATATTTTTCAGCGGGGTTGAAGCCACCAACCAGATTTATAGTTGATTAATAATGATTTTGCTCTAATTTTTTTTTCCCCATCGCAAAGGTTGGTTAACCACAGGCCAAAACTATTCCTCCAGAGGCCAAGCCTGGACTTTGGCAACGTGAAATGCCTGGAGCCCGTAACGAAGTCCGGCGACCCGGGGGACCCGGGGGGGACCTGGAAAACCTGGGGGACCTGTTCAGAGAAACCCGAAAGTTGAAGTTTCTTGGAGGTTGTTACAGAACCAAATTGATGGAATTCAGATAGAATGAAATGAAATGGATCCAACTACCCTCTGGTAATTTAACGTAGCTATTGAAAATGGCCATAGAAATAGTGGATTTTCCCATTAAACATGGTGATTTTCCATAGCTATGTTAAATTACCAGAGGGTAAATGTTCAGAGAAACCCAACTTCAGTGGATAGGGTAAAATTAGACTAGCAGCAATCGTTTACAGAGTTGTGGAAAACCAGCATGCTATTTAAAGCCGTAACTCATCTACTTTCATGTGCAATTTTCGATAGCTATGTTTGATCACCAGAGGATATCCTCTATGGTATCCCGAAATGGGAGATTTCACTATAGAATCTATAGAGATGTTCATTGATCCACGATTTCCCTGGCAAAAATGCGGATTTTCTCATGGTTAGCGGGTCATGTTTGACTACTATAGATGTTAAGCCAACATCAAACGTTGGTGGTTCAAAGCAGTTCCTACTAAGATAATCGGATGCAACATGGCTGGTGTCCTCCTCCCTTTTGGTGGTTGGTTTGTGAAACGTAGCAACTGATCGGTTTAGATGCAGCATTTTACGCGAACACCATGGGGAAACACTCAAAATCTAATGGTAGAGAGAATTATATTCCACAAGTTGCCACAAAATGGGAGTAAACCCACCATTTTGATCCATTTTGGACAACTCAATGAGGATCTAACACAATTTTTTTCGATATTCACGGCTGCCTGTCTTATCGCCGTTGTTGGTTTTATATGGGCCCGAGGGATGAATTCTATTCCCCGAAGTTGGCTCGGTGAAGACCTGTGCAGTCGGTTGCAGGCACGTGCGGTTGACGAATTTCTCGTGTATCGATGCTTCAGTGCGTGGTTTCATGAACGAGCGAAAGTGCCGAAGCAGCAAGGGGCTGGGCTGGGATGGGCTCAAAAACGCTGTTGCCAAGATGTGATTAAGTTATCTATTAAGTTGAGATATGGCACATGGGTAACATTAATGTTTATTTATACAGTGATATACAGTGTATAATATATATATACAGTATATATATGGCTCAAGATATACTTAATCATGTTGTTTTGCTGGATTGATGAATAAAATGGGGATGGTGACCTAGCAAAGTGTTGCTAAATAGTTGGGAAACACGCGTTTTAGCCTGATGTGACATGGATCTAACATCATTTCACCACCACGGATGATGGTTAGTAAGTATGAGCAGCTAGCCCTAAGAATAACCTAAATTTAGGTTGGTGAATTATACCATAATGCAACCGAAAAGGATCGGCCAGCTACCCGATTCTCAGCCGGTTCACAAGAAGCAGCAATTTGAGGCCTTAGCCAACAATGAGGAATGAAACCATCCAACCATCCTTTTTTGTGATTCATATATAAATTAACCTGGGCAAATTGGGTGATAAATAAAAACGTGAGCGAAGCCTGGCTTCCCGGAGCCTGGTTCATCATGGAACCAGGATGCCGGATAAAATCATCCCCAATTGGACAAAAAAATCAGGTCAGTGACATATTGAAAAATCTATCCAGATTACAAAAAACCTCGTTGTTGTCAATTTTCCAACATATCATAAAACATATCATAAAACAATATGTATTGGTTGGGTGAGTCATAGAATCTAAGGTAATCAAACATATAGATCTTTCCAGCTGTTGCTGCACGTTCATCTCGATTTTCAGAAAACGATTTATCAATCCCCTTTTGGAAAAACATCTCTGTGGGATACCCCCAAAAAAACATCCCTGATTTTTGTAGATAAAGCTCATCATTTTCCGCTCATCAAAAAAAACTCATCATTAGTTCACATCTTATTCAAGACTTCAGAGCGAAAAATCCATTTCAACTTCATCCGTTTCAGAAAAATAGAGACATCCATCTTCGTAAATTAGAATGAATCAGCATCTCAGATCCACATATCACATCATATCACTGACCTGAAGTAGGAATAATTCGCTGATCATTTATAGTTGATTTACTGGGGAGGCCCATTTTACAGCGGTCTCGGTTCTGTGGCTCATTTCAACTCCCATTTTTGGAGCATTTCTTTCTCGTCGATCAAAAAATACGAACGATTCGGCAGAACCCCCCTGCCCCCACCTTGCAATGTTGCTGCGGGGCGATACAAGAACCAAGATTCCATCAAGATGTCTTTTGTCCAACATTGCTGCAGGGAAGGGGGTGCCCCTGCGCGTAAACGCTACAAAATTGCAGCAGAAAGTCCCAGACTACTTGTCACCATGGAGTGTCAGAACGCATGCAAGGAATCAGCTACATCCACGGTTATCGCCTTCGAATCCCAACGAAACACTGTAACGCAGTGGGAAACACAGTGAAGCACGCAATGAAACCGGCAGTGAAACACACCATGAAACGCTGTAATTTACAGCGTTTCGTCATGGGCAGAACCGAGGCTTTCCGCTCTTCAAAGAATCCTCGACTTGGCGCCACCGGCCCTCCACGTCAGACTTGACATGAGAAAAGAATTCCACGGCAAGCAAAAACCACAAAAGCTAGCATGGTACCTGGAGCCTTCCAGCATGTAGAACCAATCAAACACACAAATTCCACATGCGCGCTCCAGGAAATCGGCTGCAGCAATCCCAACATGGGAGCCGAAACTTTGAGAAAGTCAGTGCAGGATCTCCGCCCCTTCATGGGGCTACGCATCATGAATTACACGAAGCGAAGCGCAATTGCGCTCTTGAAGCTTCCAGTAAATCTTTCAAAAAGGGTTGCAAACATAACTCCCATTTTGGGAGTCATTTTTTTGACTCCCAAAATGGAAGCAAACTCTTCGTCTCAATTACTTTCATAATTGCAACCGCAAGGATCCCTATTCTGCGAGTCGTTTTCCGACTCCAAAAATGGGAGTTGATTTTTCAATCATTTTTGCATAGCTTTTCACCCAAAAACAAACACTTGCCAGCCCACTCAAACAAGAAACAAAATCTTTCTGATTCTCGGCTGTATTTCTTCGAGTATTTGCTTAGCCCACAAGAAGCAGATTCTTTCTCAACACCCAAAACAATGACTGTACCTATAATATCACATCATATCACTGACCTGAAGTAGGAATAATTCGCTGATCATTTATAGTTGATTTACTATATCATATTCTAAATGCTGGTTGGTGGTTTGGAACATTTGGATTATTTTCCCCAATAGTTGGGATGATGATCCAATCTGATTAATTACTGTAATATTTTTCAGGGGGTAGGTATACCACCAATTAGAAATGGATTGGTTTAAGGGAAAATTTACAGGAAACCATAAATTTTCCCATGAAATATGGGGCTTTCCGGTTCCAATTTTCCCTTAATCCAATCCATTGACCAATTAGAAATGCCGAGGTCGCTCTGGACGGTGCACCCCAAGGTCATCCACCTCTCTCCGCAGGCGCGCCCATGGTCGGGGATTTCATGGGTGAATAGTGAATTCCCGGTGAATTACCATCTGGTAAACATACAAAAAGCTATTGAAAATGGCCATTTATAGTGAGTTTTCCCATTGAAAATGGTGATTTTCCATGGTTATGTTAGTTTACTACAGTGATTTAATGGTGAATTGATGGATTTTGATGGATTTTAATGGGATTTTGATGGGATTTTGATGGGATTTCATGAAACTTCATGGAATATCATGGGAGATTGATGCATCGAATATCATGTAATATGATGTATAACAGTTAGTTCATGTGGATTTCATGGGGATACATAACTACAACCAACGTCATGTGATATTTTGCTGATGGAAGGTTGGTTTTGGAGACGGAACGGGGGTTCCCCAAATTATCAGACATGCTCGTGAAAGGACACAGTGGTAAAATGGACTACCTTCTGGTAGTTAACAGGTTGCCATGGAAAATCACCAGTCTTAAAACGGGTAAATCCTCTAAATTCAATCGCCAATTTCATACCATATCAAAACTGTTGAATTGCCAGAGGGTAACGACCAAAGATCAAGGATACATCAGTTGTTTGGTATCAGATTATATCAGACTGATCATGCAGGATCAATGGGACATTTTTAAGAGTGATCACCTCATGCATGTAGCTCAAGTTCCAATGACAGCGACTTTCCGAGCTCTGTGCCTCTGTAAAAATCCAGCGTGGACACCAATATTAATGGATTATACATGATTATAATATGTTATAATCTAAATTCTAATCCATTATGCATTCATTAATATATATTAATGTATAATAATGATTCGACCCATTCTCCCCGTGTCCAAAGTCCTATGAGGAAACACTCCAACTGGCCCTGAGTGTTCGGATGGATGAGACCTGCACAGCCGTGGCCTGGGGAGCCCAGGGACACAATTTGACCAACGAAAATGGGACGAGTTCCACAAAAGAAATGGAGACTTCCTGAGATTTTATAGGAAAACCATAGGAAAACCATAGGAAAATGGAGGTTTACCCTCTGGTAATGAATAACATAGCTATTGAACATGGCCAGTTATAGTGGATTTTCCCATTAGAAATGGTGATTTTCCATAGTTATGTAAACGTTTACCAGAGGGTACTGAGATTTTATCTAGGTCAATCGACTAGATGGCTAGAAACATGTAGAAACTAATCCGATCACTAGTCTTGCTGGGTATCAATGGGATTATCTACGTTCACCAGCTAAGAACTTTTCATTTTTTGCAGGGTATCTGGCAGATTGGCAGTGTTATGGACTATGGGACTTTCATAAAGATGAAAAAATCATGGGATCTAAAATTAGAAACGGAATGGTGCTGGTACTGTAAATTCATGGGACTTTTTGGAAGAGATTTTATGGAATGGGGACGGGCTATTTAATACTGTTTAATCATATTTAGCCTCTGGTTATTTAACATAGCCATGGTATAGATGGCCCATAGAAATAGATGGTTTACCGAACTTAAACATGGTGATTTTCCATGGCTATGTTAGTCATAACCAGAGGGTAATCATAAATTTAATCCACAAAGATATGAGAATCTGCACCAAGAATGCAGACCTTTGATAGATTCAAAAAGGACTCTGATGTGGTGGCAACATGACGATAGAGCTTTCGAATGATGGCGATGACAAGTCCACGACGTCACCGTTCGAAGAACTCTTTGTGAGTCCCTCGAACGAGATATCCATGATGAATTATCCTGCTACCATCTGGTTATGACTATAATAACATAGCCATGCAAAATCACCATTTTTAATAGGTGAACCATCTATAAATGGGCCATTTTCCATGGCTATGTTAAATAACCAGATGGTATTTTTTTCTGGAGTAATGTCATCTGCAGATTAATGAAGTATCTTGGTTTTTGTTACTTACAGTATCTTACCATTGATATTGCATGATACTGCCATGTCACTTATAATATCTTATATATGTCATGATATATTCTTACTAAACTTTGATTGTTATGTTCCAGCCTCCACCAACAAAACCTCCTTCCCTTCGTGGTCCACTTCGCAGTGAACATCGACCTGAGGACACCTTGAATCTCATCGTCAGTGAAGGGGACGATCTGACGGTGCAGGCGGACGCACGGATGGCACGAAATGCCAACAGCCTGTGGCCTGTGGATGGGAAATTGTATTGAAATGTATACTTAAACGTTTTCAAACTTTGGATTTCTCATGGTCTTATTTACAGTGTTGGTAAGTGTTGGTTGTATATGCTCGTATCGGGATGGGAATGTTGACTGGTACTGGTGTTGTTGGGATCCGCTGACGCCACATCAAACGCGCCCCTTGGAACACTTTCATTTACAGATGAATGTCCCGTCCACATAACTGTCCGTTGCCACGTTCGATTACCAGAGGGTAAACACAATTATATGATTTTATATGTCTTTTTTGATCAGACACCAGATGGTTATGTTTGCCTATGGTTTTCCTATGGTCTTCCTATGGTTTTCCTATTAAAACCTCCATTTTCCTATGGTTTTTCTATGGTTTTCTTATTAAAACCTCCATTTTCCTATGGTTTTCCTATGGTTTTCCTATTAAAACCTCCATTTTCCTATGGTTTTTCTATGGTTTTCCTATTAAAACCTTCATTTTCCTATGGTTTTCCTATGGTTTTCCTATTAAAAACTCCATTTTCCTATGGTTTTCCTATGGTTTGCCTATTAAAACCTCAATTTTCTTGGTTTTCTATGGTTTTCCTATGGTTTTCCTATTAAAACATCCATTTTCCTATGGTTTTCTATGGTTTTCCTATTAAACCAGATGGTAATTACCATCATTTCATCCTCCCCCGAACACCCTCGGTACATCTCGCCAGGTGAGATGTAAGGGTGGTGCCACGGCCACCGACACACCGGTGACCTGCGATGAGGCGAAGTTGAAAAAATGGAGGATTTATGATGATCTACCCCCCATTATATGATGCAAGGTGGTGCCCCATAGTTAGCTAAGTTGGTTTATAACTCCCATAACTATGGTTTATGGCAGATATAACTATAGTTAATGGGGTTTATAAACCGACTTATAACTGGGGGGCACCATCCTGTGGGAACCTCCTATTTTAAAAAATATCGTAAATTTAGTGATGACTTATATGATTTGTTTCTATCTTCTTTTTTGGGGGTTAGTATATCTAGTTAATAATATGATAGGAAACAATGTATATATATACACGTATACACACATTCTGGCATATACATGATTATACATTGTTGATCTACATCTACTAAGTACATATTATGGTGGCTAAATCAGTGGGAAACCATAGCATTTGGGGAATCCTTGTGCGATGAATCCATGATAAGCATGGCACCCCGTCAATGTATGGCTAATGTGAGATGAAAAACTCGGCTGCTCACGAAATGATGATTTACAATCTTTTTTTTTAAATGCTCACGTTTAATTATTTAGACTAATCATCTTTGATTTGGGGTACCATCTGGTTATGACTAACAGTTTGCCATGGAAAATGGGTCATTTTTTTATAGGTAAGCCATCTATTTCTATGGGCCATGGCTTCCATGCCTATGTTAGTCAAAACCTGATGGTCTAGTTTTTTCTTGTAACACTCATAACTGATGCTTTTGATATAAGCCCTATGCTAATATTTGGTTCATGCATTGGAAAATGGGTTGAACACGACTCTTGAGATTCCGCTTGTTTGGAATTCTAACTTGCCCGGATTCACTCACTTACGGCCGAAGATACGGCCTGGCTATTCTGGGTAGTTGATTCGCTACATCGATGTAGACGACGGTCTACTTAAACATCCGCAGTTAAATACACTGAAACAAAGACGAAGCAATGAAGCAACATGTTTCTGGTTGGTGGTTTGGAACATTTGTTATGACTTTCCATATATTGGGCATGTTATCATCCCAATTGACTTTCATATTTTTCAGAAGGTCAACCACCAACCAGTGTTTTTTTTTCCAGACTTCCGCAGAAAAGCCTCATGGGTGGTGCATTTGGCCACGGTGAATTCAACCCCTGAGCAGATGGAATGGGCTACGCCGTAGCACCTTTTTTATAGACCCAGATGGAATTTTTGATCATTTGAGATCTTGATTCTGTATCCATCAAGTTCCAAACTTCCATCTCCCTTTTTTGATTGGTGGTCTTCCAATATATCTTCCAATATCTTCCTTGATCTTTCCCATATGGGTATGGGTCAAAATTAGGTACCCCAAAATTATGGATGGTTAATACTAGTCACTAGACTAATTCACATCTGTGGTCCCATTAATGGTCTTCCATTTTGACCCACATCCATATGTTTTCACCCAAAAAAAAGCATCCAACCTTCCATCTCATAGAATTGGATGATGGGAAAATTGGAACCGGAAACCCCTATATTTGATGGTAAAAACCATGGTTTCCTGTAGATTTTCCCTTAAACCAATCCATCGACCATCGTCACCCCGGTCCTTCACACGGGGCTTTCCTGCGTCGTGTTTTTTCGCGGAAGGAATTGGAGTTCCTGGACTTTGGCACCATCTTCACCACCCAGACCTGCTCCAGGGAGGTGGCAACCGGCCTGGTAAACGGACTAACAGTTTGCGAACTTGAAAATGGCCATAGAAATAGTGAATTTTCCCATTAAACATGGTGATTTCCCATATAAATGGGTTTCCATTTCTTGTAGAATGATTAGAATGATCAATGATCCCCAATATCTAAAGGATAGTATCAGGCTCAACAATAATTAGATCGGGACACTTCCAAAGTCTATCTTCAGGTTGCATGACATGAAAAATCATTGTGCCTTTCCATACCATGGTTTAGTTTACAGTGTACACATTTTCTTGGGACCACTAACCATAGGGGTGTGTTTGTCAATAACGGGGGATATAATAAGAACTGGTCCCTTCCGCGGCTCAGCCAGATGTATATCTGACCTACTATTTGTGGGCTAAAATCACTGGTGGTGCAGACAATTTTCAACTGCACCAAGTATGGTTTGTTACCCACTTACAATTCCTGGGTTATAGATTCTTACTGGACTGATATTAGATTGATTTACTAGTAAAAATGGTGAGGTAACATATTTTTTGACTGAATCATGGGCTACAGTAGTATCCCCATTGGCGAGACACATGCTCTAGGACTGACCCCAAACAATTGGGGGTACCTCAGGTCTCAACCAATCGCCAAAAAAAGGAATTGTTTGAGGCAAAAAAGGTGGGTATTTTGGCTCGCCGTACCCATCAAGAAGGAATCTCGATCCCTTGAATGTCTCCCCTCGTCCCAAGCTGCCAGAAAAGTGTTTCCAGTGACCCAGTGTTTCCCTAAGTTCCAGGGGTCCAACTTTTCTATCGATGGGCGTTGTGTTCCAGATCCCAGCATCCCATCCCCATGAATTTTGGTCCCAGTCAGACATAAGTCTCATCAAACCATCGTGATTAATAGGTCCCATGATATAAATCACAATTTCTCAGGCTTAATGCTTTAGTCCCATAAAAAAAACCATGAAGTCCTATATTAAGTCCCATGAAATCACCATTGAGGCCAAAGTCACCACGATTTTAAGTCACCATTCAATCATCCTTAAATCATCCATTAAATCATCCTTAAATCATCTTAAATCATCCATAAATCATCCATAAATCCTTCAAAAATTCACCATAAATCCACTATAAATCCATATAAATCCACTATAATTCCTCCATAAATCATCCTTAAATCATCCTCAAATCCAGGTGGTGGTGAAGAATCATGGCCAGTTCGGGCGACGCTTGGCCTGGGCCAAAGAGAAGGACGCGGTTCGAACGGATCGAGTCCGCGGATGAACGGCTCACAACGGCTGGATGTTTTCAGAAATGTCACTGAAAAACATCGTTGATTTGCATGGTTATCACATGAAATTGACATTTATAATTTATATATATATATTACATATGTATAATATATTATTCAATTAACCACATGGTTTGTCTGAAATGTGTTTTCTTTTGCCTCCAAGAATATGGCCATTTGAATTAAAGCGGATGATCAATCAGCAAATTTAGGGGTACCCTGATTTCTGACAAACCCATATGTAAACATATAACATGTGGTATTTGAACGTATGTATTTAATCGAACATTTAAGCAACTTAACCACGATTTAACCATGAGACATTTGAATGTAACCATGAAAACACCGAATTTTCACCAGAAACATGATGAACCTATCGGACCTATCGCAGATTTTATCGGATTTAAACATGGAACACATAAGGGATTGCATGATTAATATGGGCTAGAAATAGCTAGAAACATGATGATATGGTTGAAGATGAGGGATTCAATCACACGAAAACAAGAGGATCTTTACACAGAGGTGACCAGGTGGGGTTTTCAAAACCAGGGTGAGGATGTCTCACCTTGTGTACCACATGTTCATACATGTCTGGGCAATTTTTTGACCCCTTTCGACCATATGTTCATGATCTGGGGGTCGATCATGGATTTTGAGACAAACATCGACATGGTCAGAAGACAGTTGGGTTCCCGTGCTTGGGCTGATTTTTTTTTGCTTCATTGTCCAAAGCCATGAGATTCGCAGTTGCTGTTATCCCCTATGTTGTTCCATGGAGAATCCCTGACATTTCTAGCGGGTCCCGGTCGTATCGCCTGATCCGCGCGAAGGAGAAGGATAAGAAAAAGAATGAGAAGAAGGAGGAGCTGCTGTTTGGAGGTATTGGTAGGTGTGTTTTCCATATGTTTTTTTGTTTTTAATGTGTAATTTTCCTATGGTTCCTAGATGTTTGTTCAGTAAGTTTCTCTTCAGGAAGGATGGAGAATGAAAATGATTTCGGTCATCATCATTTGGAACTATATCAACATTCAGAAAGTGAAACTGGGAAGATTCCATCCACTTCAGGAGAACTGTAAAACAAGTTTGCATAGCCTGCATAAGGGATGAATTGCCTCTGGGAGTCCATCGGGGGTCAGATCAGTCAGATCCTGCAACTCCTGGGGGATGAAATCACATTAATAAAACTTGGACCGTTCTTCAAAATTTAGGGACTGTGATTTTTTTTTTGAACGGCGGTTAGTTGGATGGAATTGGATGAGTTGGAATATCACTCATATACTTACCTGATACATGTTTTGATACATTCTTGGGCAATTTTTGAAGTTTCCAGTTTTTCATTCCCCACCTGCCAGGTGAGGGTTGTTAGATTTTATGTCAGTTGCCTCCTCCTGCCTCCTGCCTCGTCCTCCTCCTCCTCCTCCTCCTCTCCTCCTCTCCTCCTCCTCCTCTCCTCCTCCTCCTCTTGCTCCACTGCGATCCATGTCAGTGTGCCCTGCCGGACCTCAACCACGACCATCCACGTCAGTGTACCCTGCCGGACCTCAACCACGACCCTCGACGCACAGTGTTCCCTGCCGGACCTCAACCGCGAGTATCCACGCCCAGTGTTCCCTGCCGGACCTCAACCACGACCATCCCCGCCCAGTGTTCCCTGCCGGACCTCAACCACGACCATCCACGCCCAGTGTTCCCTGCCGGACCTCAACCGCGAGTATCCACGCCAAGTGTTCCCTGCCGGACCTCATGTAGGAAGATAAAATGTCAGATAGATGTGCCAGAAGATTTGCCAGGTAGAATGCCAGAAAATATGCCAGAAGATATGCCAGATAGATATGCCAGAAGATATTCCAGAAGATATGCCAGATAGAATGCCAGATAGAATGCCAGATAGAATGCCAGAAGATATGCCAGATAGATATGCCAGAAGATATGCCAGATAGAATGCCAGATAGAATGCCAGAAGATAAGATAGAATGCCAGAAGATATGCCAGATAGAATGCCAGAAGATTTGCCAGATAGAATGCCAGAAGATATGCCAGAAGATATGCCAGATAGAATGCCAAATAGAATGTCAGAAGATATGTCAGATAGAATGCCAGAAGATGTGCCAGTAAGAACATGTATAAATGTCATGGTGGGGATCACACGGAGTAAAGTATTTTTTTTTCGATTTTAAGGTTTCTATTTTGAAGAATAGTTTTACACGTTACTGTACTGGGGGATTGGATTTACATGGATTTACCTCATACTGTCCCGGGGTGGGTGGGTCCAGGACCTGTCACTGCGAAGAAAGAAGCCACAAGATGAGGTCGTTGGAACGTTGGAACGGGAGTTTTTAACGGTTAGCCGTTTGAAAATACCGAACTGGCTGGAACCGGGTAGGATTTTATGGGATTTTTGACCACATATGGTGTTTCAACTGGGTTTTGCCATGTGTCAAAAACTTATGTTAATAAAATTTGAATAATGGTTGCTTAAGCAAAGTTTGTGATTTTTAGCTATAATGTGGGTAAAACAATGTCATAAACCACCCATGACTGGGAATGGTAAAACTACCACCTATAATAATGGTGATGACTGGGGGATGGTGCAAACGAAATTGTGTAATCCCACATGAGTGAAAAACTCACTATTCAACATCATTAGATTCTATTAAACCATCGTTAACCATAATCATTAATCATCATTGTATTGTGCCCACTATAGTATAACATGCTTATGACATATTATGACAGGTCATTAATCCCAATAAACCCCTAGATTCCATAGATTATCTATAGACCATAACCATCATAGATCATATTATTATCAACCCAACTATCAGATGACGTTTTTTTTTTTAAATATAGATTATATTAAACCATCATTAACCACTATCATTAACCATTATCATTAACCATTATCATTAACCATTATCATTAACCATTAACATATATTATATTATAACCACTATAGTACCAGAAATTGAAATTACTATTTTATTACATCATTAACCACTATAGTATCATTAACCATTATATTATACTAAACTAAAACCATTTAGTATCATTACTATCTCATCCGCTATAGTATACTAAACTAAAAAATCTATTCACCACTATAGTCTTTTGGTGTTTTTTTTCTAGATGTTCAACAAAATTTTCGGATGGACTTTTTTTTGTATCATTATCCGAAAATACTATTACTATCCCAAAAAAAATCTAAATTTACCAGCAAAATCTAGTAAATTAACCACAATTTTTCAAAATTTTCGGATGGACTTAACCACATACTATTACAAGAACCAGCTATTAATTGCATACTATTACTATAGTCTATTGTATCATTAACCACATACTATTCCTATCACCAGCTGACGTTTACGATACCGCCATTCGCCGTTAGGGTGTGACCATCTTCCGGGTGGAGCCGGAAGCGTCCTTGCTGGATCCCAAGAGCGCCTTCAGGCGCTGGGAGAGCCATGGGAATATGATGGACATATGATGTATATATAATGGTTTATAATATATAATGGGAATATAATATGTATGATATATCATGGAAATATATGGGAATATATATATATATATGTATGATATATAATGGGAATTTGATATATAATGGGAATAGTGATACAAAAATCTGGGTAAATTATAACGACCTCACTGCGACCGAACCCTGGAATCATGGTTAATAAGAGGAATCATCCCAAAATGGCTTTATTTCAGGTTAGCGAATTATTATAATTTACCCAGATATATAATAATGGGAATATAATATGTATGATATATCATGGAAATATATGGGAATATATATATATATATGTATGATATATAATGGGAATTTGATATATAATGGGAATAGTGATACAAAAATCTGGGTAAATTATAACGACCTCACTGCGACCGAACCCTGGAATCATGGTTAATAAGAGGAATCATCCCAAAATGGCTTTATTTCAGGTTAGCGAATTATTATAATTTACCCAGATATATAATAATGGGAATATAATATGTATGATATATCATGGAAATATATGGGAATATATATATATGTATGATAGATAATGGGAATTTGATATATAATGGGAATCGTGATACAAAAATCTGGGTAAATTATAACGACCTCACTGCGACCGAACCCTGGAATCATGGTTAATAAGAGGAATCATCCCAAAATGGCTTTATTTCAGGTTAGCGAATTATTATAATTTACCCAGATATATAATAATGGGAATATAATATGTATGATATATCATGGAAATATATGGGAATATATAGATAATATATAATGGGAATATGATAAATGATTGATATGTATATATATATATATTATAGGAATATGATAAATGGTATATATATATGTCCATCATCAATCATATGGGACTATTTTGTTGTGGATTATTATATATATATCGATTTTTGGGGATTTCATAGATGATTTCAGCACAATATGGGAACATCGCCTTGGATTTGTCCGTAATTTGAGTGGTTTCCCCACATTTGGGGGTGTCTCTTATGATGGTGGATCCCCGGTTAGTCACCATGGGTTTCAATACTAAGCTGGTTGAATTTAAGGATGATTTGGGGTACCCCCCTTCCCATTTTAAGAAACCCTCAGTTTAAGAAATGGAATTTACCGTACAAATTGGTTCTCCAACATGAAGTAGGGAGCTGGGTAGACCTTGGTGAAAAGCTTTTTGCCACCAATGGGGATATGAACCAACGAGTTTATGATCTTGCGTGTATCTAAGGTTGACCATGATTTAAGCACCATGATTGAGTCTGACTTTTCTATCCTTCCCTGCAAGTGTGAATCTTACACGTTTGAAATAGCAGAGCGACCTCAGCCCGTTTAGAACCCAACTTCCTGTTTCTGAGTGGCTCAGGGTTGGGTATCTTGCAGCAAATGGACTAGCGATTGGGCGACTTTGAACATGGTTTTGACTTTTGACTGGATTTTTTGTTTTGGGAAAAAAACAACAAATCCGGTGGTTTACAGGATGGTGCCCCCCAGTTATAAGTTGGTTTATAAACCCCATTAACTATATAGTTATATCTGCCATAAACCATAGTTATGGGAGTTATAAACCAACTTAGCTAACTATGGGGCACCACCTTGTATCATGTTTTTCTATTGTTTGATGGCCAGACGCGGAGCTTCATCCCCCCATGTTCAAACACCGACTTTGGTCTCGACATTTTCGCAGGTTCACTTTCATGGCCTCGAGTCAGAACCCGGGAGTGGTGGAGGACGGCACTGGATGGCGTCAGGGGTAGCATCTGGTTATGACTGACTAAGTTCGCCATGGAAAATCCCTGATAAATGGAGGTTTCTAGCTGGGAAAATCATCTATTCCTATGGGCCATCTATACCATGGCTATGTTAGTCATAACCAGATGGTAATCATCTATTTCTATGGACCATTTTCCATCTATTAATGTTAAATAACCAGATGGATCCAGATGGTATGTTGAAAAAGGCTGGACTTTTCGGGCAGAAAGGTTGGTCGCCCAGCTGGAGTTTTTACCGTCCATGGGACTCATCACTGACCAGAAATCATGGTTAACATGGTGATGAGTCCCTATGTACCAATTGCTATCGCAATGTTAACCCATTATCAATGTACCACTAACATCAACCAATGTTAACATCGTAATCCCTTCCTAGTAGCAATTACTATCGCATCACGTCTTTGGACCAAACCCGGTGTTTAGCCAACAGGGGGATGGCTTGTTTGTGGTGAACTGGGCTTGGCTTCCGTAGATCACGTCTGTGGATGCTAAATCCCTATGGGGTGTACCATGGGGATGATTCGGAATTTTTAGCCAAATCTCATCTTCAAAGCCTAAAAGATGCAGCTTAAAAGTGCAATTGATCACTATGTCACTAGGAATGTTCATAGTAAATTTTCATAGGTTTTTCGTTTAGTTTTTTTTTGGGCTGGTCATCCCCTTTGATCCCGAAAAAACATGTGAGGACGAGTTGGTTTGCACCGAGATCGTGGAGAAGGGTGGCGGAGGCAAAACGATCTTCAGGACCCGATGGCACCATGGGGAAAAGTAACCACCGTGGCACCATGGGGAAATTCCAGGGAAAACCCATGGAAAACCCATATGCGACCCATGGTGCTGGAATATTTATATACCAACATTTGCCCTTGCCCAAAATCACCCAGTCATGTAGGTAAATTTGCCATACATGGAGCATATGGGATGTCGACCATTTTTGGTTTGTTTGATAGTTCAGGAAAGCGGAGAACATTGTTAGCCATTTTGACGGTACAATTTGCCAATTTACTCCCTAAACGTACCTGGGATGGCAACCATGTCCAACACCCACATGGTGGACAGCCAGGTGAACCAAAATGGTCTGGCTGAAAACGACAACTTCCAATGGGTTTTCATACGTTTTGACATGTTTTGAGTCCATTTGAAGGGTTTTTCCAAAGATACGGCATTATGAGTCAAAAACTTGGCACCCTAGATACCCTAAGTCGTAGCTGGTATAGCTGGATTTGTATTTTCCCAGTCATATGGTTAATTATATTAGGTCTTGATATGTCTTGACCTATACCCATCTAAATACTGGTTGGTGGTTTGGAACATTTGGATTATTGTCCCATTCAGTTGGGAATGTCATCATCCCACCTGACGAACTCATATTTTTCAGAGGGGTAGGTATACCACCAACCAGTATGATCATATATCCCATCATATAACCATATACAACCACTATTATTGGTATAACCACTATTATTGGTATTATAACCACTATTATTGGTATTATAACCACTATTATTGGTATTATAACCACTATTATTGGTATTATAACCACTATCATTGGTATTATAACCACTATTATTGGTATTATAACCACTATTATTGGTATTATAACCACTATTATTGGTATTATAACCACTATTATTGGTATTATAACCACTATCATTGGTATTATAACCACTATTATTGGTATTATAACCACTATTATTGGTATTATAACCACTATTATTGGTATTATAACCACTATTATTATATAATCCCAGAATAAGAATTATAAGGGACCTCCCGGAGTTTCGTCTCTCCGGGCTGCCAACCCATAGAAAAAGGACTCGCATGAGAGCCAATTTCGTGGCACCGCAGTTGAAGCCGGGAGTCCCGGGTTTTCCGTTTCATGGCAATTTCAACATAGGGAACATAGGATCATAGGGATGAACAATGGGGATGGCATGGGGGATACACTGTTTTGAGACAACCCGGACATTTCGGGGCGGGATGTTGATCGGTGGTCCACACCAGTCTCAGATCTGGAACCTTCCCACTTCCCAGGACATTTTAGCAGAATAACTTTGCACAGAAATTGATCAACATTGCAGATTTCATGGGGAACAGGACTTTCCATATTAATTGGGAATAATCATTCCAACTGACGAACTCCATGATTTTTCAGATGGGTTGTAACCACCAGAGGAAGTTTCACCTTCAGATCCTACCATCCAGAAGCCGCGAGAAGCAAATCGCCTCCGCGCTGGCCCTGAGCTGGTGCCAGGATGCTGGTGCCCCATATTTTGCACCCAAATTCACTTCTGGCCCCTGCCAGATAGGGCTTGATTTTGAGGTTCTAATTTACCAGAGAGTAAACACGACGGCATTGGAGGTGTTCCCATGATCTTAAGACAAGACCAATAGTGTTCCCATGATGTTTTCCAATTTCCATACATATAACATATCTATTTTTTCATTATTTTTTCCATCTCTACAACCATATCTATGCTATCTATGTGGGTTTATTGGAGGATATTTTTTCACACAGTCAGTTCCTGCCACGGCCCAGGCTCTCACGAAACAGGATCGAGTTCGAGTTCCTTTGGGACAAGCAGAGGTCGGAAGATGGGTCGGTAAATGTGGCAACCTTGGAGGTTGAACAGGGCTGATCATTGTGGCCATTAGCATATCTCTCGATGACCGTGACTCTCCGTTGATCATATCTAACAAGGGGAGCTATCTCCATGAAATATACGCAGGATCATATGACCCATAGGATCCATGTATGCTATATATGGTAACATTTACCATCAATATACCCCAAATGTTAGCATATATATATACCATACATGGATCCTATGGGTGATGATTTGGGTCATTGGTCGGGGGTCCAACTTGGCCAATGCCAGCCTTCAAAGGATGCTGAGCCGGGCTGAGCCCATTGGATTGCGACACATCAAGTCGCTGTCCACATTCCTAGCTGGTTGATGGTTTGGAACAAGCCACGGGCTCAATTCCTCCCAGGGGTGTGGCGGGCCTGGCTGAACATTGTGGTTTAGCCTTGCGGTGTTTGTGCCATGGCGCTGGTTATGGACCCTTCTGAGGTCAATTCTGGTGGTTTCATCTCCTTGGTGTTGGAGGTTGTCTCCCTTGATCCAGGTCACGAACGACACTTGCTTGTTGACAAGGCTCACGATAAGCTGGTTCAGTTTTCGGGTCTGGTGGAAGGTGGACACAGGATCATCACGGTGATCGATGCAGTGTTGATTCGCCAATTTCCTGTGGTGTGTCTGGAGTGCAGTGACAAGACAAAGGTCCTTCATCACGGGATTCCTACCTGGTCTGACTATTTCAAGATGATCGATGCATGCAGTGGCTTGGGAGGCATCTCACATGGAGCTTTGGCTGTTGGGATCGTCCCCACAGTTGCAATGGATGTCAATGCATGTATGTCCGAATTACACAAGGTCCATGTTTGCAGTGATCATGTTACCGGTGACATCGGTGATCCTCAGGTTGTGGCCGAGGTGTGGAGTCGGAGTCAGAGCGCCGCCTTGATGTGTGCAGGGTTTTCATGCCAACCATTCTCACAGTTGGGTGATCGTCGTGGGGGTTTGGACCCTCGTGCTCAAACTCTTCCGAAACTGCTCCGAGCTGCCCACTTGATGCAAATCAAAGTGCTTGTCCTGGAATGCGTTGTGCCTGCCCGATCTGACCCATTTGTGAAACAACAGCTTGATAGCTTTGCATCTCTCATGGGCTTCACCACTGAGACTGTCAACTTGGATCTTCAAACCGTTTGGCCATGTCGGCGTCATAGAACTTGGTGGCTCATGTTCGACTCAAGCTTGGGCAAGATGGGTCTCTCTGAATGGCCAGTTCTGGATAGCCTTCCCAAAGTTCAGTGCCTGATTCCTTACATTTGCAAGTGGGATCCTAGAGACGAGATGGCATTGAGTTTAGACTCAAATGAGAAACAAGCCTTTGGTGTTGACGATGGTTCATATCCGCATTATCTCCTTGATGCTGAAGGTGTGGCCCCCACTGCTTTGCATGCCTGGGGATCCCAATTGCGAGGGTGCCCATGTGGATGCCGTGATTTTGGATTGTCCCCCACTCGCCTTAGGGAAAAAGGCCTTTTCGGCTTGTTGGTCTCCAGTGCCTCCGAAGCCATTTCTGACCAGCCTGTGCGTCATGTGCATCCCTCTGAAGCCTTGGCTCTCAATGGGATGGATTGTACCATTGACCTGGGTCTTAATGTTCGTTTGTCTTTGTCTGGAGTCGGTCAGATCGCCAGTCCGCTGCAAGCTGCCTGTTCTTAGTTTTGTCACAGCTAGGATCGCCATGTTGCAAAAAGGATCTAGTGACTTTGACTCGGTTTCTCAATTGCAGGCATTCCGATCATGGTTGGTGATGAAGTGTCAGGAAACATGGCCATGTAACCAGGAAGTAATACAGGACAAGCAGCTGCTTGGCCTAGTGCGTTTCTGGAAGGACATTCGTTCCCTGTCCCTTGGGCAAGTCGTTCATGCACCACAATGGCCTGAAGTCTCGGATTTTCGCATGTCTGTTGCCTGTGCCCTGGATGTGCTAATCCGCCGAACACAGGGATCAGTCTCTGCCGTGCCTAGTGAAGAACCTGAGACACCATGGTTTGACACACCAGTGCTTGGAGTGTGTAGTGACCTCACCCTGCAGATTGGTTCCAATGAGGTTCAACTGATTGACAGATTCGGTGACTTCCTACGGTTCCAGTTTCAACCAGGGACCACTATTGCTGACGTTCTTGGTGCGCATGCCAAGCTGACAGGTGATTTGACTGTTCAACTTGCCAATGATGCTCTTGGTAGAGTCCTGTCTCTTGATCATGCCATCCTTCCTGGACAGTGTATTCAGATTTTCCTCTCTGGATGTGAACAAGGTTCCTTTTTCCCATTTGAGGTGTTTTCCGGTGAGAATGCACATGTATCAGGCTTGTTTCCGGTTCGGGATGAAGCGCATGTGGAGGAGCCTGGTGACTTTCCCATGGAGGAAGATTGTGCTCCTTGTGCTAAGCCTGATTCCAGTAGTGTTGATGCATGCCCAATCTCCCCCACTATCCCATGGGAAGCCAAAGTTGATGAGTGTGACATGGTTGGATCCTTTGTTGGAGTCTCTAGTACTTTGCCATATACGCCGACTGGTGGGTTGGTTTCAGCTTTGTTGCCACTGTCTGAGAAGCAATTTCTTCGCTTGGCGGTTCCAATCATTGACGATGGCCACAAATTCACAGCCCTCCGACAGCAATTCATTCGTGCAGTTGACCGTCTTGCGTTGTTGGAAGTTCAGGGGAACATTTGGTCTGATGATGAAATTGCGTATCATCTTGCAATGCTTACCTCCACTGCTCCGGTTGGGGGACCCTATTGCAATGTGGTTATCTTGGACCCGCTCCTGGCTACTGCTTGGGTTGAAGATAGGGCATTCCCCATTGGCACTTGAGCTAGTTCCCATTCCATGATCAAGTCTGAAGGTGTTCAAGTCGTTGGAGTTTGTAGGGTTCTCACGCATTGGGTCCCTTTTCAATTTGTCCCTTGCAATGACCATGTCAATATTTTTACTTGGGATGCTCCGCAGAATGATCATTCTTGCCTGAACATTGTATTGGAGAAGATTGGAAAGTGTCTTGGGTTCTCATCTGTGTTGGTGTCTCGACAACAAAGACTGGTGCCCACTTCTGACCGGTGTGGAGCGTTGGCCATCAATTTCCTGCACAGTGCCATTTTTCAATCACAACTCGTGACATCTGCTGACGAGGCTGAAGCAATGCACATCCAGCTGCGACATAAGTTCGTTACCCTTTTGTCCAAAACTGAATTTGTCATTCGGCCGTGGATTTGGGGCACAGGGGACATTGAACATGAAGGTTCTGCCGACAAGGAGTCATCTCACGGTGATCCTGGCCTTAGTACTTCTGCTGGTTGTGGTGACATTGGCCATGCCTCATCTGGGATCAGTGGCAGAGTATTTGAGGTCTTCTCTCCCCAGTCTGATCCCTCCCTTGTTGAGGATGAGAGCTTGAGTGAAAGCAGTGCCTCTGCCGATGTTTGTGGTGTCTCGAGCCTTGCTCATGCCGATCCCTCTTTTGGAGTATCCAGATCTCGGTCCAGATCTCCTCCTGCCCAATGCCTGCCTACGGTTGATTCGCATCCTGCTGCCGTGCCTGCTCCCGATGCAGACGGCCTGTGTTGGGAATCCGGGCCACTCCCTATAATGCCCGATGAACCTGTTCGTTTGCCAAGGTATATCAAGTACCCAGCGTTGGTGAATCAGGAAGTTGTCCATGTTCTGTTTGTGCTCAATCATGCCGTTGACAACAATCCAAGAAGTGCCTGTGGTCTGTTTGACTTGGGGGCGTATAGTCGCGAACTGTGGGTCAGAATTGAATGGGATGTTGCTGAGCTGCTTGCCCTGAGCTCTCAACAAATGCTTGCATTTCCATGCCCATCCATCGAAAACCCCACCAGGCTTTGGTCTATGCGCAATCTTGTCATGCATCTTAGGGATCGACTTACCTTACTTCGACATCAACAAGGTGTTGTTGCTGATGATGAGATCCGATTTCATTTGCATGCAATTGCCTCTGAATGCGAGGGTGGTGTGGATTTCTCGCCCATGCGAGTGATGGTCCTTGATCCGATCGTCTCCCATGCTTGGTTGGATGCTGACTCTTTTGACTGTACAGAGTGGGCTGCCACCCATCCTGAAGTTTTACGAGACAGTCTGCAAATCATTGGGGTGTTTCGTGTTGACCAACATTGGGTGCCTGTTCTCCTGATTCCATGTGGTGAAAACATTCGCATTGCTTCCTTTGATGCCACACCTGACCTTGCTCAGCATTGCCGCCTGTCTCACTCGAGTGACTCATGCTCTTGGGTTTACCGAAATTTTCATTGATCATATTCATCGCACGTTCGCTGCCAAGAGTGTCTGTGGAGCCGTTGCCATCAACTTCTTGCGAAGTCAATTGACTGGCTGTCCAAGACTTTGTTCGACTGCTTCAGCATGGGAAGAGCATCATTTCCTGAGGAGGAAGTTCATGCAACACATTGGACGCAAAGCTGAGATCCCTCGACCTTGGCTCTGGGGCTCTGGTGATGTTGACTCTGAGGGTTCTGAGGATGGTGTTCCTCATCATGACTCTCTCCAGGGTGGTTCAGCTGGTAGCTCGGAGTTTGGCCAGGTGCTGCAAGGAACCGTTGGTCGTGTGTTTGACGTTTTCTCTCCGCAGTCTGACCCTTCCCTTCAGGAGGGGTCATGTCCTGATGAACGTGATGCCGTCGTTTCTGATAATGAGGGACCAGCGATTACTGTCAATGTACATGAAGGAGGCCTACTGAGATCCAGATCCAGATCACCTCTTCGTCCTTTGCCAGAGGGTAGTCGGAGTGCACTTGGCACCGTGCCTGCTCCTGATGTTGAAAGTCCTGACAGGGAATCCGGGCCACTCCCTATAATGCCCGTTGGACTTGGCCTCTTGCAGGGTGGCCCCGAACATCCTGACGTGATTAACCATTTTGTTGCTCCTTTGCAGTTTGGGGGGGACCCTGATGTTGCGAACCATCCACGGAGTGTTCGAGGACTGTTTGATGTTGGAGCCTACAGTAGTGAAGGATGGGCAAGTATTGACTGGGATGTTGTTGATCTCTTAGCGATGAGTTCCCAGCAGATGCTTGCTTTTCAATGCCCTCCCATTGAAAACCCCACCAAGCTCTGGTCCATGCGTAACCAATTCATGCAGTCAAGAGATAGATTGACTCTGTTGAGACACCAACAAGGTGTTGTTGCTGACGATGAGATTCGTTTTCATTTGCACGCCATTGCCGCTGAATGTGAAAGTGGTGTGGAATTTCCACCCAAGCGCATTGTGATCCTTGATCCTGTTATCGCGCATGCATGGCTTGACATGGACTCGTTTGACTGCACAGACTGGGCTGCCACTCACCCTGAAATCCTTCAGGATGGCCTGCAAATTGTGGGTGCGGTGTGCTTTGATCAGCATTGGATCCCAATTCTCTTGACTCCGTGGGGGGAAAATATTCGGATTGCGTCCTTTGATTCTACCTCCGACCTTGCCCAGTGTCTTGCCGCCTGCTTGACTAGGGTTGCTCATGCACTTGGATTCACTGAGATCCACTTTGATCACATTCATCGTACATTTGCGGTCAAAAGCGTTTGTGGTGCCGTTGCACTCAATTTCTTGCGTAGTCAAGTGACGGGCGTACCCAGGCTTGGTACAACTTTCTCTGCATGGGAGGAGCACCATGTCTTGAGGAGGAGATTCATGCAACACATTGGCCAAAAGGCGGAAGTCCCCCGGCCCTGGCTCTGGGGTGCTGGCAGTCGTGATGAGTGTGATGGTCCCCCGGGTGAGGTTCCTGCTGAAGCTTTGCATGACTCTGCAGCTCATGTTTCTTTTCCTGTGGGTTTTTCCGGAGTTTGTGTTGATGCCTCTCACTTATGTGCGATGCATGGACAGCAACTGAGTGCACTTGAATGTCCTCCGGTGTCTGACATCCACCAAATGAGTAACCTCAGACTGCAATTGATTGAGTCCCGTTCCCGCCAACGCATTTTGCAAGCTCAATTTGGTCTGTGGGCCGATGATGAAATCCGATTTCACATGCATGCCATTGCAGCTGTATGCCAGACATTGCAACATGGTCAGATGATTTCGCAGGTGTCTGTGCTTGATCCCTTGATTACGTCCTCATGGTTGGTCCCCAGCTCACTTCCGAGTGATCAATGGGCCAGTATGTACCGGAATGTTCATCGTGATCAGAAAATCTTGATTTCTGCCGTTCGCATTGATGGCCATTGGATTCCCCTTGTGTTGTTTCCTGCTGGCAATGTCCTTTCGGTCCAATCCAGTGATTTTACTGATGGTCTTCCTGCGGCCCTTATCAACTGCCTGGTGTCCTTTGCCCTTGCCATTGGATTTGAGAGCCTCCGCTTCGATCATGAGGTTCGCCCTTTTTCATGCAGATCAGCTTGTGGTGCTGCAGCCGTCAAGTATGTTGCCTACAGGTTGGGCTTGTCTGGCAGGGTTCTTACTTATGCAGCTGTGTGGCAAGCGCACTCGGAGCTGCGATCACAATTTGTCCGTGCACTGTCTGATGAGCATTTGACAAGCCGTCCATGGATCTGGGCCTCTGGTGATGATGAAGCTTCTGAAACATCCTGGAGGTCTGAAGACCCTGTTGAGGATGCCTCGGGCCTTCCTGACTCTTCTACTGGGGGAGTTCCCTCCACTGCACCTTTCGTTCTCCCTGATGATGGTGCTGCTTGCCTGGCGTCTCATGTCTGCATTGATGTCAATGCAAGGATTGATCTGTTTGCAACCCATGGTAAGGCTTTGGGTGATGATGAAATCCGGTTTCACCTGCAAGATCTTGTTCAGAGAAGAGCTTCGATGCCCGCCAGCTCGGACAGACACATGCCATGTGTTGTGGCCTTTGAAGCGTTGAATTTCCTCAACTGGGATCAGGTTGGTCATATCCTCACTGAAAAGTGGTGTCAAAACTGCCCTCAGGTTCGGTCACATGGGCATCAAATTGTGGCTGTTGTCTTAGAGGGAACTCATTGGATTCCCCTTTGGGTTGTTCCTGCTGGCTTAGTCTTGGTTTTCCATACCTTTGATGACATTCTGGACTATGACATTTTTGACGGCAAATTGCGTTGGATGGGCCTTCATTTGGGCTTCTCTGATGTTGTCATTCATCGAGTCCCTCATGGCCTTCCCTCACATGACTTCTGTGGAGTTCATGCCTTGGCTTTCCTTGAGCACATTTTGTTGGGGACTGACCTACCAACTGAAGTGTCTACACTTGATATGATGTCCACTGATCTGCGTGCTGCATTTGTGCAAGCCATGTATGAAATGCGTATGTGCATTTGCCCGATTGTGTGGGGAAATGGCGGGACTGGATCGCTAACCAAGCTTTTGGCTGAGGAATTGTCTCTCCATGGTGTTCCCTCTGACCTTGCCGAAACCCGGGCTGCCCAGGCCATCAAAATTGTTGGGAATGAGCCGCTTGCCAAAGCAATGCAGCAGAATAAGCCTTGGCGTCAGTTGAAGGCATTGGCCACCAATGTTGGCTTCAAGTTGGTTTTGCCTGCTGAATTGGAAGCTACCATCTCTCACAATCGAGGTAAGCCTGTTGGTAAGAGGTCCCACAAAGACAAGAAAGCCCCAGGTGTTCCTCCACCGATTGACCTGGATCCATCCAAACTTTGTGTCCTTGATGGTACATTTAGGGCTGCTCTTCAACCTTTGCCACAGCTGTCTCCGCAACAGATCGGCCCTATCAGCTCTGGGATTGTGTTGATGACAGCACAAGAGGCTGAGCCTTACCTGCGTGCAGGCCAGATTGTGTCTCAGGAGCCATTGGCACTCGTGGTTTTCCATCGGTCTGATCAGGTGCTTCAATCGATGCTGTCTCAATCCAAGGTGACCGTTCCATGCCGATGTACAGTTGACAATGAACCAGTTTTGGCTGAAGCCACTCTTGTTCAACTTGGGACAGGGGTCGTAGAGAAGTTTGCAGGGTCCAACTTGGTTGCATTGGAGTCCCCTGATGTTTGTACCTTGCGTATCAATGTGTACAAAGATGAAACTGATGACTGGGATGCATTTGTGAAAGCGCCTGTCAAGAGGCTTGTTTCCCTTTTCCCTGAGCTACGCAGGTGCACCATCCAAGGGTGCAATTGCAGCTCTTGGCACAATGAAGAGGGTCTGCCCATCAAGGAACCTATCCTGGACCTCTGGAAGAGGCAGTTCATGAAATTTGGGTACAAACCTGCCGAGGCATCTAAAGCTGACATGTTTTGTGTCTCTATTCGGGTTCCTGTCTGCCTGCTGGAACGGATCTTGAATCGGAGTGGTGTCGCAGGTGCTTATGTTGAGCCCAGGTCTGCTGATGGTCAAAAAGTGTTGCAGGACTACATGGTGATCTGGATTTCTCGGATGTCCCACCGTGAGCTCATGCATATGAAGCAAACCAATCCTGCAGTTGTTGGTCTTGCGCGTATAGCTGACAGAAGGGGCCTCAGGGTTTCCTCTGACCAAGCCCAGGAAGTGCATAGGGTTGTTCGTCCTGATACCCTATTTCTGCCACAAGGAGCTCGTGTGACTTACATTGTTGGGCCTTTTCCCTTTGGCATCGACAGGCAGGGAATTTGCAAGGCTATGAAGCAGGCCAATTGGCATTGTAAACCTTTGCAACCAGCTGCCCCTCAGCCTGGACGTGGAGCTATGTGGGTCGTTCAAGCAGTCGAGGAGCCTCCAAGTGCGATTGTACACACTAGCCATGGTGAGATCTTGATCTCCAAGCAAAAGTTGGTTGATGGAGGTGACCGTCAAGTGGGTGGCAAACCCATTGCTGCCCCTGCCACGTTGGCTCTGTGTGGTGGACAAGGTGGACGTGATGAAGATCCCTGGACCCAGCATGACCCATGGCAGAAGTTTCAACCTTCGACTGGTGGAGGATCTGTCACCACAGCTCCAACCGATAGCATGCAGCAGATGGAGTCCCGTATTCAGGCTGCTGTACTTGCCAAGCTGCCCACTGGAAACTCCCAGTCTGTGCCTATGGAGCAGGATGATGTTCCGGATCGTATCTGTGTGCTTGAATGTCAGGTTCAGCAACTCATTCAGAAGCAGACACAGATGGATGGCCAGTTTGTTGAGTTCACGACCCAGCAGACCCAGCAGGTTTCGAATCTGCAGGTCCAATTGCAGACTCAAACTCAACAGCTTCATGGCCAGATTGAATCTCAGAATCAGAGTATTCAAGCAATGTTCGAAAATCAACTCTCACACATTCGAGGGCTGTTATCGAAGAGACCTCGTGATGAATGTGAATGATGGGGGGGGCAGGAGCCACTTTGCCTGGACCCTATTCAGGGTTGTTCCGTGGTTGCTCACCTTTGTCTGGTGGCTCTGATGCCCATGGCATTTTTCATTTTGGGGATTGCATCGTTGATGAGGTTTGCCAAGTTTGCCCGCCCACAGTGGCTCGCCGTGGTTTTTGTATTCCTCTCTGTTGTTAGGGTGGGAGAAGCTTCTCATCCTGGCCCGTCCGATGCTCATTTCATTTTGGGGGTTGCCAATCCAACTGGGTTGCGCTGCAAATCTATGTATGTCACTGAACACATGGCCCATGGGGATTTGTGGGCCTTCAGTGAGACACACCTGAGTTCCCGTGAACTGCATACTTTTAATGCAGGATTGAAGTTTGCTCATTCGCCTTTTGCTCCCCTGCTTGGGGGTTTTCCTGTTCCGCCCTCCAGGGACAATGCTGGATCATGGAAGGGAGTCGGAGTTCTTTCCAAGACGCCTGTCCGTCATATTCCCAAGAATTGGCCTGACGCTATCCAGTGTTCGTCCCGTGCAATGGCCTACACCACCTTGATTGATGATGTGTGGTTAACTGGGGCAGTGGTCTATGGTGAGCCTGACAGCCAGCATTACCCTTATAGGTTGCAGCATAATGAGTCTTTGTTGCAGTCAGCTATTGAATCAGTGGGTTTTCTTTCCTCTGGACCGCGGGTGATCGCAGGGGATTGGAATGTTTCTATGGGTGAGATTCCTGCATTTGACACCCTTTCCCAGTTGGGTTTCAAAGACTTGCAAGAGCTTGCTGCCGAAAGGTGGGGCATTCCACCACGCCCCACTTGCAAAAGTAAGACAAGGAAGGATTTCTGCTTCATAAGCCCGGAATTACAAGAAGTGTTGGTTGATGTTTCGGTCTTGGACGATGTTTGGCCCGATCACTCAATCCTCCAGGGCAAGTTTCAACGCTTCCGTGCGTGCATTCCTCGGCAGATTTGGAAGAATCCTTGTGAATTTCCTTGGCCTGCGCAGTGGTATGTTGATCCCAATCTTTGGACTCAGATGGACGCCCATCCAGATGAGAAATATCGAGTGTTCTGGAAGGCGGTTGAAGATGCTGCTCAGCGTGAGTTGCCTTTTCCGGTGCCTAAGCGGTCATGTGGTCGTGCTAACACAGTTTCCACTTCACCTGCTAAGGTTGGTGCTCACCCACATGTTAGGGTTGGACGTAAAGGTGATTTTCAGCCTCAGTTCCATGGAAGCTCCCTTCGTCATGCTCATTGGGTTCGTCAGGTGCGGAGACTTCAGGCTTTTGTCCGTAGTTGCTCAGCCGATGGTTCCCATAGCCATTATGCTGTTTCGGTCTGGGCTGCAATTGTTCGTGCCAAGGGCTTCACTGGTGGATTTGTTCAGTGGTGGTCTAGATGTCCGCATCGAGTGCATGGTGCTCCTTTGCAAATTCCTTGGGTTCCGCCTTCTGGTGTGATTGCTACTCGGATCTTTGAGACGTTGGCTTTGCAGGTCCGGTCTTTGGAGTCCCAACTCATCAGTACGTCCCGCCAGTATGCACGTTTGCGTAGGGCTCGCAATCCTCGATTAATTTTTCAAGACCTTCGCCCAATGCAAAGTAGTGGGGTGGATTACCTTATTCGCCCTATTCAGTCCAGCATTGTTTCAGTTGATGAGTCTGATCACTCTATTGTTTTGGAGCCTCCGCATGAGTGGTCACATGACCGACCAATTGTTTGCCAGGGATTGCCTTTGTCGCTGATCCATGTGGAACCTGATTGCATATGGCTTGACGACTCCTCTGCACTCAAGCCTGGGGATGTGATTTCTCAGGTTCAGTGTAGTGGGACTCAGACTGACTTGGAAAAGATGTTTGTTGATGAGTGGAAAGCTCGATGGGAGCGGCATAAAGATGTCCCTGATAACCGGTGGGCTACAATCTTGGATTTTGCCCGTCAAGCCTTGCCACGCCTTCAGTTCAGTTGGCCTGCAATCACACCTGACGTCTTGTCTCAGTTGATTGCCGCTAAAAAGTCAAGCTCTGCCTGTGGTCTGGATGGAGTGTCTATCGCAGATCTTAAAAGTTTGCCTCGCAGTGCCATTGAGAATGTTTGCTCTATGTATCGTGAAGCCGAAGATACAGGGGTTTGGCCATCACAGCTTTTAATGGGGCGTGTTGCTTGCCTTGCCAAAACTGATGAACCCCGTACAGTGTTGGACTACCGCCCTAGCACGGTCCTTGGCATGTTGTACCGTGTGTGGGGTTCTTATCATGCCAGAAGAGCGATTCGCGCCCTTGATGCTCATTTGCCTGATTCCCTTTATGGAAGCAGACCTGCCCGATTTGCAGGTCAAGTTTGGAGCCAGTTGCTCTGGGCAGTCGAAGATGCTACCATCCATGGTATTGCCTTGTCTGGTTTGATGGCTGACTTGCAGAAAGCTTTCAATCATTTGCCGAGGCTAGTTGTATTTGAAGCTGCTGCACTGTTGGGCATTCCCATGTCTCTTTTGACTGCTTGGGCTGGTGCCTTGACCTTGATCAGTAGGCGGTTTCAGCTTGGCCAGGGTTTAACCAAACCCGTGTTTAGCACCACAGGATTACCTGAAGGTGATGGCCTGTCCTGCCTTGGGATGGTGATCATTGACGTTTTGTTTCATCTCTGGCACCAGCATTTCTTTCCTTTATGTCAGCCTGTCTCCTATGTGGACGATTGGACGATTTTGATCACAGATCCATCCTTGATGACCGGAGTCTTTGCCTGCCTTTCACGCTTTACTGATGCGCTTGACCTCATGCTTGATTCCAAGAAGACTTTTGCTTGGTCCACCAGTGGTAAAGGTCGCAAAAGTTTGGTTGAACAAGGGTTTCGTGTTGCTACCAACTGCAAGCTGCTTGGGGCACATGTTCAGGTGTCACGCAAGCATACTAATGCTACCCAAACTGCTCGTGTTTCAACTCTTCAGCCTCTTTGGCCTAAGCTCAAATTGTCTGCAGCAGCGTACGAAGTGAAAGTTCAAGCCATTCGGGCCGCAGCATGGCCAAAAGGCCTTCATGCCATAGCGGCGACGACTGTTTCTCTCCAAACGTTTGCTTCGTTGAGAGCTGGTGCAATGAAGGGGTTAAACGCAGACGGCGCAGGCTGCAATGCTATGGTTCATTTAGGGTTATTGGAATCCCCTTTGACCGACCCGCACTTTTGGTCCATTTATCAGACCTTCAAAATGGTCCGGGAATGTGGCATTGAAGATGTTGTGCACCCCGCCCTATTTGCTCTGGCAACTGGTGATGAAGCTTATGCCAATAATGGCATTACTGCGACGGTGTTGACACGGATTCAAACCTTTGGGTGGCATGTGTCCTCGCCACACTGCCTTTCGGATGACTTTGGGCCTTTCAATCTGTTCTCCATTTGTATTGCTGAGCTTCGTTGGCGCATGGAGTGGGCATGGCTCAAAGTAGTTGCTGCTTGCGTTGCTCACCGTCCAGGGTTTTCTGGTCTTTGGCAAATTGATCCTGCCCGCACTCGTGCATGGCTGTCCAAATTGAATTGTTCAGACCGGGCAGCCTACCGGAAAATTCTCAATGGTGCTCATGTGACACAAGATGGGAAGCATTATTGCCAGGAAGCGGATTCAGATGTCTGCCAGTTTTGTGATTGCTCAGACTCTCGGTTCCACCGCTTTTGGGGTTGTGGCGTCTGTGAGGAGTGCCGTCAGGGAATTGATTCGGACCTTATGGCTGCTATCCCTGACCTGCCAGAGAGTGTGACTTGTTATGGTTGGGCCCTTCGACCTTCTACATTTCATTCCTGGTACTCCTATTTTCTGCAACTGGTCCCGCCCGTGATACCTGCGATTCCGTGGCCTTTTCAGTCTCAGTTCCATATTTTCACAGATGGTAGCTGCTGTCATCCACAATACCCTGATTTGAGGTTTGCTTCCTATGCCTTAATTCTTGTTGACTCGAGTGCTACTGAACATGCATGTATTCTTGAGAGTGGACCATTACCAGGTCTTCGTCAGACCTCACTGCGTGCAGAGCTCTTTGCCGTTCATCGCGCTATCAAGTTTGCTGCATATCACGGAGTTAGTCTGATGATTTGGTCTGACTGCTTGAATGTTGTGCGCAGGTTGCGACGTATTTGTCTTGGAGCCCCGGTTAAGATCAATTCTTCCAATGCAGACTTGTGGAGTTTGATTGCTGAGGACATTCATGGAGGTGGGTGTCATGTGCAGGTCGCGAAAGTTGCTGCCCATCAGTCTCTTGCTGCTGCTGCATCACCTTTGGAAGAATGGTGCTTTAAACACAACAGGTTTGCTGACAGGGCAGCGGCCTCTGCCAATCAACGCAGACCCAAAGAGTTTTGGAACCTGCTTGCAGTGCACTCCCGAGCGTGTCAGACGTGTGACAGGTGGAATGCGTCAATCCAGAATGTTCTGCTGCAAGTGAGTCGTAATGTATTACATGAAGGGCGACAAATGCCCCAGGATGTTCCAATGCCTGAGCCACCTCCTGCTCCTTCCTGGACACCCCTGCCCACTGATCCTGTGATGCCGCAGGGTGCTGTTCGGTGGTATGGCGAAGCTGTTGTGGCTAAAATGACAATGTGGTTTTGGAAGGCAGTGTCCGATGATCCAGGGCCTGTGCAATGGATTTCGAATGCTCAGTTGTACATTGACTATGGACTTCAGACAGGAGACTCTGGCCCAGTTCACATTGATGGATGGAAAGACAGCCAGGATGTGCCGTTGCACGCTCTCCGGCCTATTGGCTTTAAGGAGAGGGTAAGGTGGTTTGGTAAAGTGCTGAGGGAGATTTTGCGACATGGGGGTTTGCCGTTTTCTGCCCAGTACTGCCGGCCTAGTAGCCTTATGCTGTGTATGCACTCCAGCTGCATTGCGGTTCCCTGGAACCCACAACGCCTTGAGCATGTTGATCGATGGATGGCAAAGTTCTCATCCGTGCCTTTTCGCCGGCAGACAAGGGAACTGGACCGCTTGCCACTGCCAAGCGCTTCTATGGCTTCGTAGTTCTGCAGTCAAAGGGCTGCCTTCGTCTGACTAAGGCAGCGCGTGTGCCAAACGTGGACAAACGTGATGGTTTGGAACATGAAAAAAGGGATTTTTCACTGGTTAATGATGGTTAATAATCACTGGTTGGTGGTGACTGGAACCATGGAATGAATTATGATTTTCCATAGATCCGGAATAACAATCCTAACTGACGAAGTCGATCATTTTTCAGAGGGGTTGGGTTGAAACCACCAACCAGATAGTCTAGGGAAGTGCAGTTCTATTCTAGTTCTGACATAACCACAGCTTTAGGGCTTGTATCAAAGTTGTATCATGATATATCATGTCATATCACAAAAATGGAGCTTAAGATCCCTATTTTTTGATATCACTATTTACCTCATGTCATATCCCAACAAAAATGGGGCTTAAGATCCCTTTTTGTTGTACTTCTATTTATATAAATGGTGTTGTCTACGACACTGGTCATGCCGAATGCCTTTTTCTTGAGGCCTATCTCGTCGATCACGGAATCGTTAACACTGGAGAACACGGGGCCATTGGAGGCGCGGTGGAGATCTTCCCTGAAATTTTGCCCTGAACAGTAACTGGTTGGTGGTGACTGGAACCATGGAATTTTCCTGGTTAATCTATGGTTAATCTATGGTTAATAATGGTTAATAAATGGAATAACAATATATCTGGTTGGTGGTTTGGAACATGGCTTTTATTTTTCCATATATTGGGAATAAGATGTTTTAGAGGGGTTCAAGCCACCAACCAGATAACATATGAGGGTTTCCATAATCGGGGTACCGCAATAGCTGGATGGTTTATGATGGTTTATTTCATGGAAAATCCCGTTGAAATAGATGAGAACTGGGGGTATCCCCATGACTCAGGAAACTCCTATTTCGGTTGAGAAGAACATTATGGAGTTTTACATTAAACCCTGGTTTTACATGGACTATCACTTTGTTTTTGGAATTTGTTGTACATTCCTGTTTAAATCAATTCTGCAAAATGAATGGAACTTGCAGAAATGTCTGGCCGAGCCGCAAGATTGAAGATATACTGATATACCCCATAGGATCCATGTATGCTATATATGGTAACATTTACCATCAATATACCCCAAATGTTAGCATATATACCATACATGGATCCTATGGGTATACTGTATTTGTTCTGGCCGCGCTTCGCTTTATACAATGGAGATATGACTTAATTTTCTCAGATTCAGGGCGAAAGCAAACGTTTTTGATGTGATTTGGACATATCTTGAGAGCTTCGGCAAGTACCCGGCCTGGTAAACGTTTACAGAAAACTATGGAAAATCACCATGCTATCAATGGGTAAATCCACTATTTCTATCTTTTGTGGGAACAAGGTGGCTCATTGGAAGGTGGCTCATCAAGGGTTCAACAAATAAAAACAAATAAAAAACAATATAAAAACATATAAAATCATAAGAAAAAATACCATAAAATGGGGACAAAGTTTAGGAGAATGCATAAGTTGGAGTACTTAGTTATTTTCACTATTTTTCCCTATTTTTTTTCATTTTCCAACCAGCTGTAGTGTGCATACTTGTAGTGTGCCTACTAGAGGCCACAAATGATTCTATGGCCATTTTCAATAGCTATGTACTATTTGGCTATAGAACTTATTCTCCCAGAACATTCCCAACAAGCAGGGTTGGTCGACCAGAAATGGATTGGCTAACAGAAACATGGAAAGATGCCTATCACGCGCTCGGGTGGATAGTGCCGCCTGATTTCAATCGTATCAATGTATATTGTCTAGTGGAGGCTGTTATCTCCCGAATCGGGCCTTTCAGTCGCCAAACATCCTGGCCAGCAGCCTCCGGGCTTGCTAAGTAAAATCAAAGAAATCATTACCTCCCAGTGTTTCTCTTCGCTTTGGTCATGCTGGCACCTTCATTGGCGCTTGATTAAAAACACACACACAATATTCTTGAATAATGGGCACCAATCAGAAATTTGCTAGTGGCACATCAACAAACGATAGCCAGTTCTTGAGTAGTTAGGACGGTTCTTCACTGGGTTCGGAGGCCTGAGATTCTGCAGATATCTGCAGATCCCTCTAAGTGACCGAGTAGTGAAGCAACTATGAGTGGGCCCAAGATATTTTCCCCAACTTGGATTCTCCTTCGATTACAGCAATGAATATGAATGGATCAATAGATTGATGAATGGATTATCGAAGTAACTAATCCCCATCTTGGATTGGATGTAAATGGAGTCTCATCTCCTTCCATTCTGTTTGGTTCTCATTCCAATGTCTTATTTTCTGTGGTGGATTGTGAAGATCATCGAACAATATCCGTGTAGATCTTAGATTGATCTTATACCCTCTGGTAAACGTTTACATAGCTATGGACAATCACTTTTTTAACAGGTAAATCACTTATAAATGGTCCATTTTCCAGTTCGCAAAGTGTTTGTTTACTGGAGGGTATATGCGGTATATGTATATGTTCAAAAAATTGAGATTTGCCTCGGCCTTTCTTAGAGCTAGCTCCCACTGAGAGCTGGTATGATTCACAGGTCCGATACCGATATGAATATGGGTCAAGTTGCCCGGCCTGGTAAACGTTTACAGTTTGCGAACTTGAAAATGGCCCAGTCGAAATAGTGGATTTTCCCATTAATAGCATGGTGGATCTTTCCATAGTTATGTAAACGTTTACCAGAGGGTAAACCTCCATTTTCCTATGGTTTTCCTATATTCCCATTAAAACCTCCATTAATATACCATATGACTGACGGAATAACCATCCATTCATATACCATTCATATATCCAGCCAGCTATGACTTGGAAAAAGCCTCAAAGGGTGGGCTTTTCATATGGGCTCCGGCAGGTCCGCTTCACGGTGCAGGCGGGCTCCTTGGCTTCTTGGCCGGTTTCACCGGCAGCTACACTACACCTGGGAGATGGGGATATGAATTTTATGGAGACGTGGTGACAATGGTTTTGGAAAAAACGGGAATGTACTTGATATATCTTGATATCATGGTGGTAATCATGGTGGTATTTTTTTGGTCATCCCTGTGGACTTTTCTTATTTCCAGAAACTGTGGTGAGAGATATCTCTTCGTTTCTTGCGGGCCCTCGGCCCTCGGATGGGATAAATGTGTACCTCCGATTGGGGATGGTTTTGAATCGACCAACAAATCTGGCAAAGACCTGGGATGATTGCTGAATCTGAAGTCCTTCAAGCCCAAAATCCTACAGATGGAGCGTTGCAGTCTCTGACGTGCATGGCTGGTTGGTGGTGACTGGAACCATGGAATTTTGAATGACTTTCCATATTAATTGGGAATTTCATGATCCCAACTGACGAACTCCATGATTTTTCAGAGGGGTAGGGCTCAACCACCAACCAGATATAGATATATATCCCATCATATAACCATATATAACCACTATTATTGGTATTATAACCACTATTATTATATAATCCCAATATCTTGTGGATTATCATGATCATTCCATGATCCACTATATGGGATCTATGGGATTTCCCGTTTTTAATCAATCAGGGGGTGATAAATTTCACAGAATCAATCATCATTGTTTTTTGTTTCGATCATTCTATCATAATCTGTTTTACATAACATAAATATATTAAATATGCTATATATATATATTATGAATTCTGATATATGATAATATATATATATAATATATATAATATGATATATATATATATATATATTATATTTAAGTTTATATATATATATAATCAACCATTACTGTTCAAGTCTTGATCGTGTTTTTTTTTGTTGTTCAGGTTTCTCACCAAGACGGTGCCACGGGGCCACGGGGCCAGGTGCAGTACCCCTTCAGCACGGACATCGAGGAGGGTGGAATTCCTCCCGACGGATCGCAGGAGATTTTGGTGGACTTCGACCCCGGTTACAAGGCGCGAAAGTCATGGGAAAATCATGGGAAAATCCATTGTAAATGGAGGTTTCATGGTGTTTTTTTCAGGATTTTCATTACTTCAATGTTTTGGATGAAAGGAGTCAACATCTGGTGTAACAGTTGGAGTCAAATAATGGATTATTGCCGCGTAGTTGCATTCATCAAACAGATACGTTCCCGAAAGTGTACAGATGTGTTTGATGTACCATCTGGTTATTCAACATAGCCATGGAAAATCACCATTTTAAAATATTTTTAATAGGTATATAAACCATCTATAAATAGGCGATTTTCCATGGCTATGTTAGTCATAACCAGAGGGTATTTCTTTAATTTTGCTCTTACCCCAAGCAGATCAAGTTTCTCCAAAAATCCCCCTAAGGCCCTAAGACTCACCTGTGTCATTTTTGCTGAGGTCGACCGGAAGAGTGGAACGGTGAAGCAATGTCGCACGGCTGTGGTGAAATTGGGGGGGAACTGGGAGACGGTCAAACGGTCAGAGTTCAAAAAGGGGAGGGGTACATCAACAAGATATACCCTCTGGTAATGACTAACATAGCTATGGAAAATCACCATTTATTGTAGGTAAATCATCTCTAGATGGACCATTTTCAATAGCGAACTGTTCAATTACCAGATGGTATTTTATTTTATGAGGATATGTTGACTAAATATGATACGGTAACATACGGTAACGACATTTAAATATGTGGAGCGTGAGACCGCGATGCCCCTGAGGTAGTATGAAACACCAGTTCCATCCGTATATTTACATCTGTGTGTAAACAAATTGGATTCCGTATGTTTAGATGGTTGGGCGGGCCAAGGAAAACCTTCCCGGAGGTAGTCTAAAATACCAGTTCGTATATGAAAATCTGTATATTTGAATGTACTTACCATATATTATGAGGATCTTTTGTGGGAAATATGATCATCAAGATTTGGTTGGTGGTTCTGAATCTATCTACCGATGGAAAGACTGTCAAGCCAAACAGCACCAACGTTGCTAAGTATCTGAAGGACCATGTGGTTCGTGTGCAACGCCAATCCGCGCGTTCCCAAACAGCTGAGATTATGAACCAGTTGATGTCCATTGGGGGAATGCTGGAATGCTCAAGAAGTTCTTCCGCTGCCAGATCATCCAAATGCTGGTTGGTGGTTTCAAACATGGCTTTTATTTTCCATCATATAAATCATATATGGGAATTTCATCATCCCAACTGACTTTCACTCCATGATTTTTCAGAGGGGTTGGGTTGAAACCACCAACCAGAAATGTCCGAGCATATGTTTGGCCAGGACAATTTCTTCGAGCAGTAACTCAGTACTCAAAGCTTTTGATCGTTGATGATCGTTGGTCGCAACGGGCGCGCAACGTCCTTTCCGTTCGGTGGCACGGTGGTCCTGTCAGCATCAGCAAGGATGGGAGGATGATCCCCAAGGCTCACCAAAGATCCTCCAGACACCGGGACCAGAATTTCCGCCATATTTACCTCTAAAGACTGCAGGATGGTGCCCCCCCAGTGATGTTTGTTGGTTTATAAACCCCATGAAAAGTATAGTTATATCTGCCATAAACCATAGTGAAATGGGAGTTATGAACCAACTTAGCTAACTATGGGGCACCACCTTGTGAGCTGTTGAATGCAATTTACCACCATTTTCTAGCCCCGAAAATGGTGCTACAACGTGCCCACCATTTACGTTTTGTTCCCTATTTTCATGGCTTTTATTTTGCCATGTTTCAATCCTATCTTGTCGGAGAGTTTGTGGGAACCTTCTGCAAGGTGCTGCTCCCTACTTAGCTGAGTTGGTTTATAGATCAACTATATAGGGTCTATGGATGTCTACGGTAGATATATCTACGATGGTGGTTACAAATCAACAAACACAACCATACAAGGCGATGCCCCCTAGTTTCAATTCTTTTATAAACCCCATTAATACTATAGTAGTTATATAAGTATATAATAGTATATATAGGTTACATATCCCCCAAAAGCAGTGAGTCCACATTTCGCGATCGGTCCATGGGGGCCAAAAACCAACGAAGCCCTAAGGTATGGCGATCCAATACGACGAACATCCGGCCGTGAACATGGTGGACTTGGTGGGAAAGGCGGCGGTTAAGTGATGGCATAAGCTGGGTTTTTGGGCCGGGAAAATGGCCGATTTTTCTCTGGTAATGACTAACATAGCTATGGAAAGATCCACCATCTTTAAATATCTTTAATGTGTAAATTAACTATAAATCACCATTTTCAATAGCAAACTGTTAAATTACCAGAGGGTCACCGAATTTAAGCCACAAACATAGTAGTAGAATGTAGTAGAATGGTGATAGATGATTATATCTGGATGAATTTGATCATGTCGTGGCGGAATGATAGCATGGTTGGGTTTCGGATCTCTAAATGGCCAGATATATGACAGGGGTTGGTAACTGTCCCATTTTGGGTATATTGGACATCACCTTATAGTAGCCATTATAGACCATATACCTAATGGTTGGGTGATGTGACCCATGGGGACAATTTAATGACCCATGTTTATGAGATACTTAGTGGAAACATGACCACAATATTTCATGACAGTGGAATGAGAATTGGTAAGCTAAGCAGGAACCTATGTTTCCCCAAAACTATTGCATTCAATCGTAGGATTTATGATTGGGTCATAGTCAAGGATGATTAATGGAAACATTACCCTTCTCAGATCAGACACTTATTATTTGTTTTTTTTTGAACATGTTATACTCACAATAAATGATAGTTTAGTTATCATTTTTATCATTGAAGTACATGTTATTCCAGCTATACTCATTATAATTGAGGTATTAACATTGTGAAATCTTAAATTATATACTATGATCTTCAGTTTTCATGATGTCTGGGCATCAAAATTAAATCTTCCATGATTTTCACACCAACGCAACCGAACCCCGCCACATGGACATGATGCTGAAATGACCTGATTTCGCCCTAGAATCTATGAGATTCACCCACCAATTCCGGAGAATTCCGCAGGATTTTCCCCCATGTTTTCCCCATGTTTGGAGCGTCTTCGTAGCCCCATCCCTTGGGCCGGTCAGGTGGTCTGGCCCAACATCGAGTTGGCTGGGGCCCCCAGGGATTCCACCAATTCTAGTGGGGTTCAAACAATAAGAATGGTTTATACAATGATAATGGTAAATGATAATGGTAAACAATGGTAAATAATAACGGTTGGTAAATAATAATATAATGATGCTTGGTAAATGATAATGGTAAATGATAGTGGTATGCAATTGTTTACCAATAATGGTTTATACAACCCATAAAAACCGTGGTAAATGATAATGGTTGGCAAATGGTTTATACAATAATAATCATGGATTCGGGTCAATTTGATCACGACCTCACTGTTCTCCCTCACTGGAATCATGGTTAGTAAGGGGAATCATCTCCAAATGGCCGCAAGATTCAGGTTAGTGAAATATTCTAATTTACCCAGAATTATAGTGGGGTTCAAACAACAATAATAATCGTTAATACAATAATAATGGTAAATGATAATAGTAAACAATGGTAAATAATAATGGTTGGTATGGTTTATACCACCTATAAAAATGGTGATGACTGGGGGATGGTTTATGGCTTTGTTTTAACCAATAATAATGGTTTATACAACCATTATAAACCATCAACAATGGGATGGTTATAGCACTATAATTATTGTTTTACCATTATAAAACAAACCATAATAATGGGGTTTATACAACTAAACTATAGTGGGTATGGTTTGTATATAATGGTAAAACAATATAATTATAGTGCTATAACCATCCCATTTCGTTTGATGGTTTATACTACCCATAAAAATGGTGAATTTGGGAATGGTTTATGGCTTTGTTTTAACCACAGTGGGATTATAGTAGAAAAAAGTGGGATCCTAGTAGCAATGGGATTATCATATGGTAGAATTTTATGAACCCATTGCTATTAGTATAATTTAATCCGAAATGAGAATCCCGGCAGACCCTGCAGTGTTTCAATGGCAATAGTGACCAACTGGTGCAGGATGGCTTGTTTCAAGATGATGGTTGAGGTTTTCGTACTGTAGTGGGGACTTCATCATCACCTTGAGTTTTTTTGTCTTTTAGTAGGGGTTTATATAAGAATGAAACATATGGTGGACATGATTATTTCGAAATGATGGGTTCATTGGTGATTTACTGTAGGGGTTTATTGACCTAACTGGTTGGGGATTATGAATGACATATAGCCTATACACCTATACGCTTATGACCGAGAGACCTATGAAACATCGCTCCAGGTGGCAAGAGTCGAGCCAAAATCACATGAGCACAGGTCTTTGCACAAAGGGATCTAATCTAGGCCCACTAGACATTTGTGAGATTTATGTATATACAATATGTTGTATACATTTATATGTTCATAATATTTTGAACTGGAAGGAGGAGTGGAGGGAGAGGTAGTTCTAGAAGATATTATTGCATGTGCACTGTACGAACCTAGCCGTGAAATTCAGCCGTCAATGGAGTAATATGATATGCAACACTTTCCCTTTGGTAATTGAACGGTTTGGGAACTGGAACATACTATTAAGTTCGGTAAATCATGACCATCGAACTAAATTGGGCCATCTATACCAGTTCCCCGAGTGTCAAATAACCAAAGACCAAAGGGTTAACATATTTCTGAGTATCAAGGGTTAGCCAGATGCGATCCACTTACAATTCACCCCAGGATACGCACAAGATCGACTTCGGAACCGTATTGAACGACACCTCGAAGAAAATGGAGGTGGGTTTTGAATGGTGAAAGTTGCATGGTTTGGCGGCTGTCCCCGGGACCTAACAAACGGCTTTTTTGTTCCGGGGATGAACCATGATTAACTCCCCAGTTGGTTTGGTATGGGACCTGTTCATTTTTTTCGGGAGTTAATCATGGTTCATCCCCCATACCAAATGTTGGTTTGTTTTGGTATGACAATCCCAAATGTTGGTTTGGTTGGTTTTTGGGGCCAGAACTGGGTTTGAACATGGGCACAAGCGAAGCGTGAAAAGAACTGGCACAGTTTTCTGATGCTCCTTGACAGACATCGACGGCCTAGATTTCAGCATGGCGGCGCGAGAAAGCCCTGACCATATGAGTGTGATTGTGTTTACTTACGAGCACTTCTCGTCACCCCAAATCCAACCAGATTTAGCATCATTACTGTATCCAATGAACATTGCATTGTTGATCATCATCTATCCAATCTAAATTGATCTAATATCGGCGATTATTAAAGACATGGTACCTCCAACTGTTTGACAAAGTTATTTAGGAGGTGTTTGATATGATGGCTGGATGGCTCAGACTATTGCCCTTATGTTCACATCAAACACCTCAATATTGTTTATCATTGTTTATTCAACTATCTGTGATGATCATGTGTATGTCTTATGATGTTTTATGATAGTTGTATGATAGTTGTATGATAGTTGTATACGTTCATCCAATTGTGGGCTTCCATCATGTTCGCTCTTGGCCCATCGGTCAGATTGGTGACCTTCATGAAGGAATCCACATAGCCATAAGTTGGTGTGTAAAGCCATTCAACGGTAGATATATCATGATATATCCAGTATAAGTCCTTGTTTCAAACTGTTTTACACATGTACAATATTGTACAATTGTATACTTCCTAGATATTTATACCATATATCTTTGTTATAACTATATATATCCATACCGGTTGGACTCGACCAATCACCGTTGTCTGTTTAACGTGGGTTTCCGACTCTCTTGGCCGGGCCGGTGCGTCAGGTACGAATGACAAACCCCACAGTGCTCTCAGTTTCCAGCCTGGATGGTCGTTTTCCAGATGGGTGGGAAAAAAAGCAATGTTTTATCCAACTATCAGTGATATTATGATCATTTATAGCTTTTATGTTTTGTGATCCATATGAAAAGAATTCATGTAAGGGTGACCAGCTGAAGACTAGCAAGCCGCTCCGAGGATAAATATGCCCTGTTGACGATATCGAACACCCATTGTGTCCCCCGCTCTTTTTCATGTCCAAATTTCGTTGGTTTTCCAGTCGAGTTTTAAGTTACTGGAGTGCACTTTTTTTCACGCCTTGGTTTATCATTGGAATGTCATTCGTGCAGCATCATTCCACGATGTTCCACCTATCGCATCATATCACCCCTATGGATCAGAAAATGCTGGTTGGTGGTTTGGAACATGATTTAAACATTTTATGGAAGAATCATCCCAAGTGACTAATACAGTATTTACTTTCCAATTTTTCAGAGGGGTAGGTTGAAATCACCAACCAGATAAACTGGATCTTGGTCATAAAATATATATACACCATCATTAATCACCATATATAACCACTATTATTGGTATGAGCTACCACTATTATTATAGTAATTCCACTAGTTATAATATTGTTATAATATTGTATTATTATAGTAATCCCACTATTATTGGTATATATATATAACTACTATTATTGGTATTATAGGATACCATTATAACTACTATTACTATACTTCATCCCAGCTGCTAATCTTGGTATCCTCAAAATGGCCCAAGACAGACATCCGTCAGACCGGAATCTCTCCAGACCTGCAATGTCTGGGGCACCGTTAACTTACCCGGCCTGGTAAACGTTTACAAAAAGCTATTGAACATGGCCATTGATCATAGGAAAACCATAGGAAAACCATAGGAAATCCATAGGAAAACCATAGGAAAATGGAGGTTTACCCTTTGGTAAACTAACAGTTTGCTATTGAAAATGGCCATAGAAATAGTGGATTTTCCCATTAATAGCATGGTGGATCTTTCCATAGCGAACTGTTAAATTACCAGCGGGTACTAGTAAGAGAAAAAATATCCCAATGTTTGGTGAAGTTCTTCGTTTCTGTGTTGCTGAATTTCCCCAACCTATCTAAAACATGTAGTTTAAATATATGTTTAAATCATTTAAGATCATCCAATTTGCTTCGATATTTTGTTCACAGTTCTAGAATTACCCCGACATAACGGAACACCATTTGTGTAACATGCACACACTATGCAGATTGCATCGGGATCATCCGCTGCGTGGGGTTGAGATCTCTCTCTATAGATTTACACACAGTATGCAATGCCTGCACACAAACATACATAACATGTGTGGTTGGTGGTTTGGAACATGAATTTTATTTTCCATTTCATATATGGGATGTCATCCTTCTCATTGACGAACTCATATTTTTGAAGATGGTTTTAAACCACCAACCAGCATGTGTATGCACCGGAAAAAAAAACACAAAAAACACACACAAAAATTAAGTTCTACTCATCATATCAACTACGAGGGTACCTCAGGTATGTGAACCAGCGGGTTCACAAAGCCATTAGTTCAATATATCATGATCTACTAATCATTACTAATCTACCATAAACCAGGAACCATTCACTGGTATACTTCGATTAATATGATATATCAGGATTGTTCTACGAGCCGCTACCAGTTCAACAATGTTCACCCATCGAATTCAGCCAGTGATCAACTTAGCGATTCCCTTGGGCCTCACCAAGACCATCACCAACTGAGGTGGCCTATCGTTGGTGCTTTGCCTTGCCGAACAAGGGTGAAAAGGTGCAGTGATTTGGGGGAGTTTTTTTCATGGGGATTTAAGCAAGAACATAATTGCTGATTTAGTTGGATTTTTATAGTGGATTTTTCAATGAACATGTTGATTTATTTGTGTTGATTTAATGGGATTCAACTGGAATGTACTTGGCAGATTCAACATCGTTTTTGACATCACATAACTATAGACTATAATGATCTATAATGTATTATAATATTTATAATGTGATATTCAACCGACAATATGATGCGTAGTTGAGTTTGACAAAAAAATGGTTTCAACAGCTCAATTGTTGCAGCGGCACTACGAGGTCAACAAAAATGCGGCAGTTCGGAAGGGTTTGTTGGCTTTATTTCAGCCCCGCATTGAAGGTGAATGGCTTTATTTCGCCTAGTGAATTCTGTGATTTAGCCGGGGATCTCCAATTTGATGGCATGTTTGACGGAAAAGAATCTGGTTTTACCATGTTTTACCCCATGGATTTTTTTGGACTTCACCATTTTCGGATCAGAGCAGAACCATTGGAATAGGAGGGAGGATGGAGGGGAACAATCCAGAGTTGTGGGGATACCCCAGACGGGTGAACATTTAATTGCTGGCACGATCGTGACAATGGTATTCATGAAGATTCGTGAAGTATCCAAAGTCTTTTACATGCCATCAAGATGCAATCACTGTGATTGTTGGTTCTGATTTATTGTACTATGGGAATAGTGCGGGTTTTTGTCTGGAGGTGTTTGGATAAAAACCCCTGAGCATAACTTCATTTCAGACAGACACTGTGTCAGGTATTTCATACGTCTTGGAGACTGATAGGACATGAGCACTGTATCAGAGTGTTTCACATGGAAGGCAAATCATGGTCAAATTTGCCCTTATCCTTGGTATTAAAAGATATTAATTGCACATTTTTGAGAAACAACTTGCAAGATCAGTGCTAGCATAGATGCAAAGAATCAACTGAGGTGTGTGCATCTATCTGATACCGTGGATGGTTGCGAAATCCAAATCCCCAGTTGATAGATGACTTATCCCATTATTTATAGGGTTTCAACCATCCTTTTGGTGGTGCAGGATTTCGCAACCATCCACAGTATCGTTATCGTTGTATTTTTTTGAGATGTGTCCGAACTAAGATGGATCCAGACACTTGGCATCTTTCCAGCAGAAACATTTTTATCCTCTGGTTATTTGACGTAGCTATGGAACATCACCATTTTTGAAATATATCTAAAACATTTTAAAACTATCTATAAATTGTAGATCATCATAAATCCATTTTTGAAATCTAGCTATGATTGTAGATCATCATAAACTATTTTCATAAATGGGCCATGGCCACGGCTTCCATAGCTATGTTAACTAAGCAGAGGATAACATTAACATATCATAACCCATCTGTTTCACTGGGCCAATCATCCCAAGACTGGGGCAATCTGAGCCAAAGATGTTTCCAAGTCAAGTTGCATTTTTGACAAGAAAATGTGTCCACCAAAAAATTATGTCACAGTGTTTTTCACACTAACTTAGCTAACTTAAATCAAGCAGTATCCAGTATCACTAGTATAGATCCATCCAAACATATCCCCAGTTTTCCCATATGTTTCCTGGTTAAATTCCCCCGACAAAAAATGTATGAAAATTCACCTCATTTTTCCAGGTTCAATTTCCCATGAAATCCCATTTCATCACCATTTTTGTTGTTTTTTTTTCCACGAAATCCAAGTTATTGGACAATAGATGATTTAGGATGATGTTCGATTAACAATGGTGATTTTCCATAGTTTTTTTTTGCCATAACAATCTGGTTGGTGGTTTGGAACATTTGTCATTTTTCCATAATATATGGGAATTTCATCATCCCAACTGACGATGTCATATTTTTCAGAGGCGTTGGTTGAAACCACCAACCAGCAATAGATATACCTTGAATAGTCCATAAGTATCCCATATTCCAATTTTTATAAAAACATCCCAGTTTATGATGGGATTTTGATTTACATATATTTACATCCCATCTATATATCCCCAGTTTTCCAATTTTTATTCTATATATTCCTTATAAAATGGGATCCCACATTAAGTTGGAAAATATATCCCCAGATTTTCTTTAATATATCCCCAGTTTTCCAATATATATGTCCATCTCATTACTATATAAGGTGGTTTATAAACCCCACGAAAACTAGTTCGTTATATCTGCCATAAACCATAGGTTTAATGGGAGTTATTTGCACCAACTTAGCTATGTTAGTCTACCAGAGGGTAAGTATCCCATATTCCAATTTTTACCCTCTCGCCTGGCAGATAGGGGTTGGAAGATTCGTTTCCATTAAAACTAAGCTATTTTCAGGGTCTATGTTAATCTACCAGAGGGTATATCCCATCATGGGATCCTGCAGATCCCCAAAAATCACCAAACATCCCAGCTCCCCGCAGGCCGAAGAGTCCTCCAACCCACGGACGCCCGGCATGCTGACGGTCAGTGGCATGGACTGCCGGGGGGGAGGTCAGTCGTTGTGACATCACGACGGGATTCATAGGAAATCATGGTAAAATATGGGAAAAATACATGAACATGTGGGTAAATCATAGGAAAACATTGGAAAATATGGGAACATCATGGAAAATTCTATGAAAAATCATGGAACATATGAGGAAATCATAGGAAATGATGGTAAAATATGGGAAAATACACTATTTACACATGGAGGATTTATCCCATTATTTAGTCACTAATGTGGGTAAAACAATGTCATAAACTGCCCATGACTGGGAATGGTAAGTTTCTACCAGCCCATGACTGGGAATGGTAAGTTTCTACCACCTATAAAAATGGTGATGACTGGGGGATGGTAAACACGACAGCCAGTTTTACCCACATTCATCCATACAGGATGGGCCTCATAAATTCATAGTGTATCATACTTTCTTATATACGTAATATATATATATATTTAGATCGGGTTATAAACCAACTTATAACGTTTGGGGCCCCCCCATCCTGTAGTTTATCTACGGTATTACATAACCCATTAGATTATACCATGGAATATTGCACTATGATATATATATATATATATTGGATCCATCACAACGATTTGCATTAGGATTAATTACAATATGGGAACTTAACTGGGATCGCTCATATCCATTTACATGTCTTAACCCATATCCACTTGTGAGTGGTATACCCAAGATATTTTGGCATATGGTCAGTGCCGGAATTATAGAACGGAAGTTGAGGAGGACGAAGGTACGGTTATTTACCGTACCCTGTTGTTCTATAATTCTGTTTTCCTCGGAAGGTATGAAAAAAAAATGTATCTGATCTTCCTCCTATTTTTTTTCGTCGTTCTATAATTCTTGTCGGAGCGCTGTTGTTCTATAATTCTGGTTTCCCCCATTTTTCTCACATTTCCCATTTTCGTTCTATAATTAATGTTTCCCGGGCCCTGTTCTATAATTAATTTGTCCGTCAAACGGAAAAATTAATTATAGAACGGAAAAATCAATTATAGAATTATAGAACCTCTTCCGGGGTCCCAGAAATCCTATAAAATCACCATGAAATCTAAGAAAATCACCGTGAAATCCCATAAAATTACCATGAAATCCCATAAAATTACCATGAAATCTTATAAAATCACCATGAAATCTAAGAAAATCACCTGGTAAATGTGGGAAAAATGGGGGAAAACAGAATTATAGAACGGAAGTTGAGGAGTACGAAGGTACGGTTATTTACCGTACCCTGTTGTTCTATAATTCTGTTTTCCTCGGAAGGTAGAAAAAAAACGTATCTGAATTTACTCCTAGCTTTTCTCGTCGTTCTATAATTCTTGTCGGAGCGCTATTGTTCTATAATTATGTTTTCCCCCATTTTTCCCACATTTCCCATTATCCTCATGTTACAGCGTCCTCATTTTATCCTCGTTTCCTCATCAAATCCTCATTTTATCATCATTTTATCTTCATTTCCTTATCAAATCCTCATTAAATCCTCATTAAATCCTCATTAAATCTGCATTTTATCCTCATTTCCTCATCAAATCCCCATTAAATCCTCATTTTATCCGCGTTTTATTATCATTTCCTCATCAAATCCTCATTTTATCTTCATTTTATCTTCATTTTATCCTCATTTTCTCATCAAATCCTCATTAAATCCTGATTAAATCCTCATTTTATGTTCATTTTATCTTTATTTTATCATCATTTCCTCATCAAATCCTCATTTTATCTTCATTTTATCCTCATTTTATCCTCATTTTATCCTCGTTTCCTCATCAAATCTTCATTTTATCTGCATTTTATCTTCATTTCCTCATCAAATCCTCATTAAATCCTCATTAAATCTTCATTTTATAGATTGTATATGTACAAATATGCAGTAAATATCATGTCAGTGCCAGAAATTATAGAACGGAGCCAGGAGGACAAAAGTACGGTAAAATACCGTACCTTTGTCCTCCTCCCCGTTCTATAATTAAATTTCCCGACTCCGCTCCGAATCGGAACCCGGAGGAGGACAAAGGTACGGTATTTTACCGTACTTTTGTCCTCCTGGCTCCGTTCTATAATTCTGGCACTGACTGTATATATTAAGGCTTATAATCCACTTACATGTCTTAACCTTCTTTTGGGGGGGTACCTTAAGCAATCAAGATTAACGGGGATTAGCGACTGGTAAACTAACATAACTATGGAAAATCACCATTTTTAATGGGTAAATCCACTATTTCAATGGCTATTTTCAATAGCTATATTAGTTTACCAGAGGGTAACGGGGATTAATATGGGACATCATGACTTACAATAGCTATAGAACGACTGTATAGAATAATTTGATGGGGATTGATGTGAGATTTTGATAGAACTCCCAAATGGGATGATGGGATGATACTCAAAAACAACCTTTGGTTTATGGGGAACATAACCAATATAGTGAATGTATGGGTGGATATATATATATATATGTATATATATACTATATATAGATATATATTAGTGGATATGATTGAATACGTTAACTAACTCGGAGCTGCGCTTTGTTGATGATCATCGACTTATCTTCCCAATGGGAAATCTACGAATCTTTGGTGGGGGGACCTCAAGCAAATCCAAGATTTCATGGTGATTGATATGGGATAGGCATGGATAGGCAAAATATGGTATATTGACTCATGACTTATATATAATGGGCATGTGGCAGGCTACAGAAATCTACAGAACAATATGATTAGTTGCGATTAATGTGGGATACAATCACTTACCCTCTGGTAAACTAACATAACTAAGTAAAATCACAATGTTTAATGGATAAATCAACTATAAATTGCCATTTTCAATAGCAAACTGTTAGCTTACCAGAGGGTATAGTGTCTTATAACGGGCGAAGCAAGATGGGGCGAAATTTTTAGTGAGACAAGTCACTTGAAAATTTAAGTTCACAGGGAGATAGCTCAAGCACCATGAACATCAGAAACTAAACTCTTTTTGCATTCGGTGAAGGGGGGTTCCATAACCCAAAATGGTTGGTTTATAATGGAAAATCCGATTTCCTATGATAAATAATGGTGGTAAATGATGATATCATTGTTCTATCTCACTTCTAACTGCATACTGTCCGGTAATCTGAAGTAGAAGAAAGCAGAGCACTAGTATGGATGGGAACATCATGATACCCTCTGGTAATTTGTTACATAGCTATTGAACAAGTAGCAATTAGGCAGAGCACCAGTATGGATGGGAACATCATTATAGATACCCTCTGGTAATTTGTTACATAGCTATTGAAAAAATGGTGGATCTTTCCATAGTTTTCTGTAAACGTTTACCAGAGGGTAAACCTCCATTTTCCTATGGTTTTCCTATGGTTTTCCCATTAAAACCTCCATTTTCCTATGGTAAACCTATGGGTTATAGATCTTGGTTCCATTCGAAAAAACCACAGCATTCGTGACTTAGTGGTCTCCAGGACACGCGCACCTCGCTGGGACGCATGGGGGGCTCGGTCGGGGGCACCCAGGGTACCCAGTGGGCGACGATGCCGACAGGGTTTTTGACATACCCTCTGGTTATTTAACATAGCCATGGAAAATCCCCTAAATAAATGGAGGTTTTAATGGGAAAATCATCTATAAATATACAGAAAACTATGGACAATCCCTTATAAATGGAGGTTTCTAGCTGGGAAAATCCACTATAAATGGGCCATCTATACCATGGCTATGTAACAAATTACCAGTAGGTAGTATCACAATGCTGGGATGGAAAGATGAGGGGGATACATTGAGAATTTAATCTGTTGAATATGTTTTAATACTAGATATATGTCACGAGATGTAGAATATGAGTCCGCAAAATGAATATGTAGATCCACTACATTCCGGCAGGGTTTCGTTTGCGTGGTATATCACATTAGGGCCATTAGGGAGAAAGGATGTACTACTTGGCGGTTCCCAATCCTATTGATGTTCAACGATCAGCTCCCACTGGTTTAAGCCTTGGTCAGCCAGCAAAATCCAGAGGGATCTTTTCCAGGGATCTTAAGGCTTTTTAGAATCTTGTAGACAAGATATAATAAAGCAATAGAATATTTTCTAGAATTAGGCATTCCACAAAAATCGCTACCGCAATTGAATTTGGCAGTGTGTCAAAACCTTGTACCCCTTTTGTTCACATCAAAATAGCTGGGATTTATGGATGTTCATCCTCCTAAAAATGGTATTAATAGGTATTGATCCATACCCATTTGAGACAACATGGCTAATTGAAGACAACCAGGTCTCCGGCCTCTCTGTTCACGACGCCGATGGTGTCTTCGTTGCGACCTCGGGACGGTCTCGCTGGTTGGTTTTGGTCGATAGGAAACCCAGTTGGGAAGATGGTGATTTAACCAAGAAACATGTAGGAAAACCATGGGAAAACCATAGGAAAACCATGGGAAAACCATAGGAAAATGGTGGTTTAATGGGATTTAACCACGGGATTCAATCGTGATTTAACATGATCGCTGCAACCCTGACGTTCCGTCGCGTCTGACTTCAGGTGGCTATGAAGAAAAAGTTGATCTGATGTTATTACTCCAATCAACATATTGTTCATAGCGGGTGGCAAATTTTGATCCCTCATGCAGATAAAGTCGATGTTCTTACCCCAATCAGCATATTGTTCATAGCGGGTGGCAAATGTTGATCCCTCATGCAGATAAAGTCGATGTTCTTACCCCAATCAGCATATTGTTCATAGGGGGTGGCAAATGTTGATCCCTCATGCAGATAAAGTCGATGTTCTTACCCCAATCAGCATATTGTTCATAGGGGGTGGCGAATGTTGATCCCTCATGCAGATAAAGTCGATGTTCTTACCCCAATCAGCATATTGTTCATAGGGGGTGGCAAATTTTGATCCCTCATGAAGATAAAGTTGATGTTATTACCCCAATCAGCATATTGTTCATAGGGGGTGGCGAATTTTGATCCCTCATGAAGATAAAGTTGATGTTATTACCCCAACCAACATATTGTTCAGAGGGGGTGGCAAATTTTGATCCCTCATGCAGATATAGTTGATGTTATTACCCCAGTCAACATATTGTTCAGAGGGGGTGGCAAATTTTGATCCCTCATGGAGATATAGTTGATGTTATTACCCCAATCAGCATATTGTTCAGAGGGGGTGGCAAATTTTGATCCCTCATGCAGATAAAGTTGATGTTATTACCCCAATCAGCATATTGTTCATAGGGGGTGGCAAATTTTAATGTGATCAGGATCATGATGTGATGATGATGATGATGATGATCATGACGATTGTAAGTGTGGAGCAACGTCCGGGTTGGGGCGACCATGATTCATAGCTGATTTACGATAGTTGACGCACATAACTTGGTGAAACTTTTGGGGTTCATTCGGGGGATATTCATGGATATTTTTTCCGGATGTGGGCTTTAAAAAAACAACCAACATGACTGTGGGGGCCTCACCTTGCACCCTCTGGTAAACTAACAGTTTGCTATTGAAAATGGCATTTTATAGTTGATTTACTGTACCCATTATAAATAGTGATTTTCCATAGTTATGTGAGTTTACCAGAGGGTACCAGTACTATTATGATCTATTATGATCTATGATCTATTATATATGTACGTCCGTATAAAGCTTAAAATTGTTTGGCTCTCAAGTCTTGAGATCAAAAGACTGGATGACTGAGCCATGTCCAACTTCGGTACACAGACACATCCTGCTGCTTCTTGCTAAATTGAGATATCCAGATATATTGAAGTTGATCAGATGTTATTAAAAATTTTCATATAATTGTGTACGTTGCACTATACCCATATTATACCCATATTACCCTCCCCCAAAGTCACGAATCGACCCTGGGTCCCCTGCCCAACTTTGGAGATCATATGTTCAAAAAGGCCAGGGAGTCCGACTTGAAAGAACACTGCTCAATTGTTTCTCCTCATGTTATATCCATCGGAAAATTCTACCCCGTTCAAAAGAAAAAGACCCCCAATTCCAAAACCATGGTAAACAATCCTGGATTTCCACAAAAAAAGGGACCGTTTGAGAGGGTGTTTATAGGAGGATGCGATTAGTCAGTATTCCATTAATGAAATTGTTGATGCTTAGTCCCCATAAACTACGTTATAATCCCTATTATACTCCCTACGGTATTACATGCTATTACAATGTATCATATCATATTATATTTTTTTCAAATATTATATTATATTATATTATACATCCCTACAGTCTCTGATTCCACTTGCCAAGCTGCTTCTGACTCGGCTATGACAATGCCTGGGGATGCTGCCACACCCGACTGGCCATGCTGGTGCCTCTGCTTTCAGCGAGGAAAATCCCTCCAAGTACCCTCTGGTAATTTAACGTAGCTATTGAAAATGGCCCATTTATAGTTGATTTACCTATTAAAGATGGTGATTTTCAATAGCTATGTTAGTTTACCAGAGGGTATCCACAAAAACATGGTGTTTGACCATGTTTTACCCCATCACTGGTTGGCCGAGGCCCCAAGTAGCCCTGTGTCCACTTCGGCCAGTTGGGCAAGCTTGGCGACCAGGCGACAAATTGGGAATCCTGGGATTTCATCGATTTCATCAACCAAAGTGGGGATGAATCACCTGGGATTTAAGATGACTTAATGGGAAAACCATAGGAAAACCATATGAAAATGGAGGTTTTAATGGGAAAACCATAGGAAAACCATAGGAAAATGGAGGTTTACCCTCTGGTAAACGTTTACATATCGAACTGGAAAGATCCACCATGCTATGAACATGGGTAAATCCACGAACCAAATGGCTATTTTCAAGAGCTATGTTTGTTGAGGGTAACCTTCATTTTGTTGGGTGAGATTTTTTCGTTAGGCCGCTACGGCAGTGACTCGACAGCGCACGATGATTTTAAGGGCATATGGCATAGTTATTATTATCACTATATAATAGTGGATCACAAAGTTAAGAGTCCAGTAAGAATCTATAGCCCATCAATTGCAAGTGGGTACTAACATGTAATAACCATACTTGGGGGTGCAATTGAGGTGAACTTTATGAGTTAGCAGTGATTTTGTCCCATACGTTTGGAAAAATACCCGTGTGACTACGGTCTATACCAACTTACAACTGGAACTGCAACAGCATGGGTCTGTCTGAAAATAATAGATTTGGGTAAATTATAACGACCGGACTGTTCTCACTCAATGGAATCATGGTTCATAAGGGAAATCATCCCCAAATGGCCGCAAGATTCAGGTTAGTGAAATATCACAATTTACCCAGATGGTTGCCCCGGAAGTGCAAGCTTTCTCATGCGGGAACGGATGATCGACCATGAACTTCGGAGTCCCGCAACCAAGTTTCCGACACACCCGTATCCGTATGAGATTTTCTTAAAATGAGGGAAACATGGGACACCGCCAAAGCGCCAAACTGATCCATATTTGGTCATATCCATTGGAAACCAATAGTTTATAACTTATACCCTCATTTTGAGAAGCATCCATATCGTGATTTAGTGTTCGTGGTTTCAAATATTGTTAATTTATGTTAATTTTATATTCAGGTTAACCATGTGACCATGTTTGAAATGCGGTTAATATTCCAATATAAGGTTGATAATCCAAATATGGTTTCAAATGTTGTTTCAAATATACAATATTATGGATTGGTCATATTGATATCAAGTCTAATTTTTCGGGTTATCTGAGATTGGTTCACCACAAAAACATACAAAAACCCATAATTTTGCTGGTGAACGACCCTTTTTTATTGGTTGAATCCCAATTGTTGCTAGTTCAATAGTTCAATCAACTTTTTTTCCGACTTGAATCCTACTTTTTCTGACTTGAATCCTCATTTTGTCACGTCTTTAATCCCAGTTTCTGTTGCTAAATTCCCCTTTTTCGTGTGACAAAAAGCTCGGGGTCGTCACCAGTCCAGCCCAAAACGCCCTTTTTTTCGCTCCACTCCAGTCCGAGTCCGGACGCGCAAGACGTGGACCTGAGCCAGGCATCACCCTGGCTACGACGGATCGTAGCCACGGGAAACATACAAAAAACATCAAAAAACGATGGACAACCACCATTTTTGATAGATAAATCATGGTAAATCAACTATTTCTACAGGTTTCTGCTATGTAAATTACGGCTCAAAAAACGGGAACTCACTGGTGAATGGGTAAATCTCAAGGAGTTCGGCCATGGTTTCAATAGCGAAGTCTTCAATTTCCAGGATAACTTGGGGTGACTATGTTGGGTAATGTGGTGTGCACCCAATGCCATCAACCATCCCCGAAATCAGAATTTTGATGGGATTGAAACCATCCCCAGTCATGGTAGTTGTTTATGGCATTGGGTGCACACCACATTATATAAAAGGTTGTGATTACATTGCCGCGGGCCAAGTTGGCAAATGTTTTGTTTTTTTTCCCACCACAAATATGGTCCTAACCCACATTATATAAAAGGTTGTGATTACATTGCCGCGGGCCAAGTTGGCAAATGTTTTTTTTCCCACCACAAATATGGTCCTAACTAACCATCCCAGTCTCATCCCCCTACCAGCATTGCCACACATGTTTTCTTGCGGGTCACTATGGGTCACTTTGAGATTGTTTCCGACCCTATTTATATACTGTAAGTTGATTGAAACCTTAATCCGTTGAAACATCATTTATTGCAAGATTACGATTGCTGATTATGGCAAAACATCCTATCAACAATTCCCATGAAATATCAGACTACCCAGCTGGTCAATGTCAACATGAAATCATAAACATCAACCCAACTTTAGTAAACATTTCCCATGACATACCCTCTGGTAAAATAACATAGCTATTGAAGATGACCATTTATAGTGGATTTACCCATTAAAAATGGTGATTTTCCATAGTTTTCTGTTAGTTTACCAGGCCGGGTATATATCCAATGATTTCCCAAACAATAAGTCCCAACCAAACGAAACATCCTCGAGCAGTTCCATAGTGAATTCATCAACATAAAAGCCACCTGATATCGTTCTCAATGACCGTGACATATCTGGTTGGTGGTGACTGGAACCATGGAATTTTGAATGACTTTCCATATTAATTGGGAATGTCATCATCCCAACTGACGAACTTTTCAGAATTCAGAGGGGTAGGTTGAAACCACCAACCAGTCATGAAATATCATATCCCATAGGATCCATGTATGGTATATATGCTAACATGACTGGGGTATATTGATGGTAAATGTTACCATATATGGCAGCACCATGGATCCTATGGGTATGTGTTTTCCCCAAAAAGTCCCAAACGAAACATCATCCACCCGTGAAGGTCTTTGACATCTTGCCCATCTATGGCAAGTTGGAGCCCGGAGAGACCCAAGTGGCCACCTTCACGTGCGCGGACATGGGAGTTATGGTCGGTGATTCATGTGGTAAACCGTTTGGTAAAGCCAATGTCACAAACCATCCCGGACCATGACCATGTTTTATAGCATGTAGATTTGGGTGGAAAAATATCGATGTAAATATTGATTTCTATAAAAATATACCACATGTTGTATGCTTATGGGCTTACCACATTATATATAGGATTTGTATTAGCAACTTGAAATGAGGGTCCAAACATACTAGACTTGATCTAGAAAGATGAAAAAGGAGTTCCAAGAGTGGAGTGGATGGGGAGTATGTGCAATTGGATGGTGACAGTAGTCTCATACTAGCAGTGGACATCAGCCCTTTCGAGCGGGATCCTTGCCTAATCCACCTCCCAGAAACAATGAATGACGATTGAACAAGCTCTCATACCTTGATCAGATTGAACATTGAACATTTCAGCACCCTTATTTTAAAAAATCTTAGAGTCAATGGATTGGTTTAAGGGAAAATTGGAACCGAAAACCCCCATATTTACTGGGAAAATCTATGGTTTCCTGTAGATTTTCCCTTAAACCAATCCATTGATAGAGGGGTTTGAAAAAGGGCGAACCTTCGCCACAAAAAATCATGAACAAGAACTTCGCAGAGGTCATTGACCTGGGGCAAAAAAAACATCCCCATGAAAAAAAACATCAGGACTCCCTTCCTGGATGGTAATTGCACATAGCTATGGAATCGCCCGTGAAAGTAGATGATCTACCGATCCTACCCATCTTTTTTTCTGATGGGTTTTCCATATCAAACTGTTATAAATGACGGATGATGTTGGATGCATTTTTTGATCGGTGAATCACTTAAGCGAAAATCATCATGTAAATATTCGTAAAATGAATCGTTTTTGGAGCTCTGAATGATCTCTGGTCATTCTGCGTCACACCGATGATTTCCCAGGTACGAAGCATTACGGGATCGCTCCTTCCGGGCCGTTGCGGTCTGTATGGTGGACGGCGGCCCGGAGTACGAGGCCTCCGGGGCCTCACGGTGGGCCGCCACGGTTTAAGGTGTTTGGAACTGTGGCGCTTCTGTTGCCCGGCCTGGTAAACATACAGTAAAAGCTATGGAAAATGAACCATTTACAGATGATTTTCCCAATAAAACCTCCATTTATAATGGTTTTGACTCATACCCTCTGGTAAACTAACAGTTTGCTATATTGAAAATGACCATAGAAATAGTGGATTTACCCATTAATAGCATGGTGATTTTCTCCATAGTTTTTTGTATGTTTACCAGAGGGTAGTCAATCTCCAAGCCCAGAGTGGCTACCTGTCACCCCTTTTTCAGGTGGCATTGAAAGGCACGGCGGCACCATGCAAATTCAGCTTGGACAGGACTGGGTCGAAGGACTAGAGGTGGCTACCATTGTGATGTTAAAACTTCCATGAATTTCGCGCAGCGAAATGGGGTCATTGACTTAGTTGCTGAAGGACTAGTGACTAGTTTTACAATGTTATAGTCCTAGTCGCTTCAGCAACACAAGTTGAGAAACTATAATGTTATACACTATGTTTTACAAAACACTAGTTTTACATAGTTTTACAAGTGAATGTTATACACGTGTTCTATTTTGTAGTGGGATTCTTCAATTGAGAAGTGGGCTTTTGTGCCTGGGAAGTTGAACTGTGCCGGAGAAATCCCCAGGTCTAGGTGAGCATCCCAGCAGTGAAATGTTTGTTGGTTTACTGTATAAACCCATTGACGATCCTTCGATATGTCTATACCATTGTCTACCACGGTGACCAGAGTTGAAGAGTTGACTTTTTTGTTACTAAAAAATCACTGAGGCCTCAGCAACTGTAGTAGTACTTTTTAGATTAGGTGGTTTCCTAAGTCATGGGTACCCCCAAATCGTACCCCCAAATCATCCATATATCATCCATTTTTTTTTCGATTTTCCATGTTTTAACCATCCATTTCGAGGTACCCCATGATGCCATGGTACCCGCATTTTAGGAAACCCCCATATGGGCTACCACCAAAAAGGTCTATGTAAGGGATATGTATTGGAATGGAATATAGCTCAAAACCTGCAAAAACGAAGGTGACCCTTTAAAACGAAGGCAAATCTTACAACTAAAGTTTGTTGATAGATTTCCATTTGAGCAGCGAACGTCAAGAATGGATAAGAATGGTGTATCATGGAGTTATTGTCGTTTGGTCTTTACCTGTTTTCCCTTGTCTTCCTTTTGTTTCCTTTCTTGCTTTCATGCCTTTCCTGTGACAGTTTCTGCTGGCTTCCTTTCCGCCTTCGTTTCTTTCTGTTGGTCCCGTTTGTTTTTCCTATCTTGTTTTTCTTCCTGTTGCATTTGCATTTTGTCAAGTTTCTGCTTTCCGCCTGCAAGTATTCTTTTCATCCTGCGGTTTCGTTTTCCCGTCTGGTTTTGCGTTCTGGAACGAAGCCAAAACAAAGGCAAAAACGAAGGCAAAATTCACGACAGCTTCGCATGAACCTGGCCAGGAGCAGGCAAACCTTCTTCCCCATCCTGCTACTACTGCGACAACTACCATTGCCACTGCAGGGCCTAGTTGTGCTTTTGCTGCAGGCATTTATCTTACCAGCACCAGCAAAGCACCAACAGCGCCTGCATCACCGCGATTGCTGCTGCTGCTACTGATGCAGCTGCTGCTGATGCTGATGCTGATGGTGCTGGTGCTGGTAGCTGCTGGTAGCTGCTGGTAGCTGCTGCTGTGACTTGCTGTCACTGCTGTCGCTGCTGTCGCTGCTGTCACTGCTGTCACTTGCTGCTGCCACTGCTGCTGCTACTGCTACTGCTGCTGCTACTGCTACTGCCACTGCTACTGCCACTGCTACTGCCACTGCTAGTGCTACTCCGCTGCTACTGCTACTGCTCCTGCTCCTGCTGCTTGCGCTGCCACTGTTGCTTCTTCTAGCACCTTTGTCGCTTCTACGAGTCACAGTACTAATCCTAGCACATCCTGGCACTGTTTTTATAACTTTTCCCATTGCTGCTGCCATTGAAATGATGATTGCGCGATATCGCACGTATATCTGTGAAGGTTTGGTCGAAACCCTTGTAAAACGAAGGTGACCCTTTAAAACGAAGGAAAAATAGATATTCCATTTTGGGGCAATAGAGTTTTGGAGGTAGCTCATATCTTTTTATGGACAGCGCCGACAGCGGTTTTCTTCAGGACTGAGCTGGACTTTGGGGACATTCCCTTTACCGAGGCAGAGGGTTGGGAGCGAAGACTGGAGATGGGAATTATTGGCATCAATTCAGATATATATATATATATACATTATATTATGTAATATATATTATGTAATATAACATATATGTATTATCTCAGGGAAATCCCCCCACATATTCCAATAATGATCTAACAGATGCATTAACATCTGTTAGATGTCTGTTAGGGCTTTACCACTAATGACATTTTAAGACTTACCAGAGCCTTTTTCAATGAAGAGTCCTATCCCCTTGGGTTCCAGGCTTTGTTTGGGGTGTTTAGGGATGTTTGGTGAATGTGGGATCCCATGATGGGATATAAAAATTGGAATATGGGATACTTATGGACTATTCAGGGAATATCTATTGGATATTCATGGAATCATCCCTTCCTCCTAATGCTAAACCCCGCCCAAATACTAAAAACTAGTGTCCATCTCCAATTTTTGAAAATTTCAGATTGGCGTTTAGTATTAGGATGAAGGGATTATTTTGTACTATTACGATATTGCTATTATTTTCATTTGAGAATTCTATGTGCCATGGTCCACAGTTGGATTTTAGACCCATATCGGGGGATGGTCATGAATCCATTTATTAGAGATTCAAACAACCTATCATGTTTGCATTCCCATTATGGGAAATGATGACCATAAACCACTTTTCCCATGTTTTGCGGCATAGATTTTGAGGCATTCAATTTTCCCAAGGGCCCAACGGTGAAAGCCAACAGTGAGACGACGCGTCCCCTCCCAGGTGGGTGAAACCGAATTGTACCTCTCCAACAAGGGTCAAGTGCCAGCAGGGTGGCCCAGCCTCATGGTCTCTGGAGGTCTCTGGAGAGGTCCACGCCGTAGATGCGGGAGAACCATGAGTGGTTCACAATTTTTGATAACCATGGGAAGCACCATGAACGGATGTTCAGAATGATTTGAATAAATTGCCTGGAATTCATCAGCTGTAAATTATAAATGGATATAAATGGGCCATGGATTCCATGGCTATGTAAAATCACCAGCTGGCAGTCATCACTGCTCCAGACAGGGTGCTTGTTTTTGGCCCTTGGCTGAGCAGAAAGGTTCAAACTGCAATACTTTCAGAGGGGGACCATTTACAGTTGAACCCCCTATGTTTATTCGCAAGAATTATGGTTTTCTGTAGTTTTTCTCTTACCAGTAAGATGAAGTGAAGAGTAAGAATCCCATTCAAGTAAAAACCCATACATATATATATATATATACATAACTAATTGGGCACCATCCCCCTTTACAGTTGAACCCCCAAAAAAAGATAGAAGAGCTTCAATCTACCACCATTTGAATACGGTAGAATCGCGGGCGGTGTGAAAATGACATGGGGATGGGTCAAAACCTACGAGTTTGCGAACTTGAACATTGCCATTGAAATAGTGAGTTTTCCCATGAATAATAGTGATTTTCCATAGCTATTTGTATGTTTACCAGAGGGTAGCATATTTGGGGACCATCCAGCTATACCAGTTGCGACTTAGGGTACCATCTGGGTCCCAGGGTCAAAAGACCCATAAGGTGTGCACAGTTTTGGCAGGGATTGCCATCAGAGAAATTGCTGGGACTTGGCACTTGGCAGAACCGATTCCAAGATGCACACGACATTGTGCAATGTCATCCATTGTCCATTCATCTACGATTTACCACAATCCGTTCCATTGATTCAATCATTCTTTGGAGGACGTCATTCATGTGTATGCACACGAGCAAGACCTAAGAATGGTTGAAAAATGACATGGACGCAACAGGGGCGGACGTTAGTGCGCCCCTCCCACCCCCCAACCTCTCAAACCATCAAAGATGCATTTTGTATTGCGTGTTTCTACCAGCCTGACACCTTTTAGTAGGATCACATTCTTTTCTTTTTTGGGGTGCTACATGTAAACTCCCCAAGACTACAGCAAGGTTTGCTATTTGTAGTTATTTAATGTTATTTATACACACTATCCCCGAATGTGGTTGGTTAAACCATAGTAATCCCACAGTAATGACTGTAAATTAACACCTTGTAACATATTGTAACCACCATAAATCACTACTCATCCCTTAACAACACCCTTTTTTTTTGGTTGGTGAAACCACTGAAACCACCATAAATCCTCCATCCAAATCATGGGTCACCATGGGTCACCTTGCGCTCCAAGCGCTCCAAGGCCAGTTTCAACTTCAACCTCTCTGGTGTCTCCCGCCCCTTCGTGGTGGACGTGGTGCCTTCCAACGGTGTGTTGAAGCCGGAGGAACGCTTGAAGGCCACGGAACGTCGGCACGGATGATCCATGGCCGTGATTTCAAATCGCGATCTGAGATGATCTAAATGTGTTTATGGAAGAGGAAACTTGACTTAACCATCAAGTATTGTTGTTTGGCAAATTGTTTGGCAAATTGTTTTATGGGATCTTAGCTATGACATGGAGATATGATTGAGACATGATGGCGGATTGGGTATGATACAGGGGGGTGGAATATTATCATCAAGTAGTTATTGGAGATTATGATAGCGATTATAGGGATATCTATCAGCCCACCAATTTCTGTCCGTTTTATTTAAAAGCGTCCTGCTATTCCTCTGGCCTCTATTCTACTTCTTAATATTATCATGTTTCTAATTCCTATCGAAACACATGGGGTCTATTCTTTTTCAAGTCTAATTAACAATTTTGTTTGCTTTTTTGTCAAATCCAAATTCTCATTCTGGTTTAAAAATCCTATTCCTATTCTACTTCCAATCCTGATTCCAGTTCCGATTATCTTCTCTTCTCTCCATTTTCTGTAGTTTTTTCAGAGCAAAAAATCGAGCTATAGCTACAACCTCAGGGCTTAATCTCCAGAACAAGCTTAAACTGGAAGATCTGGATACAGTATAGCAGACTCAAGAATGGGATACCCTCTGGTAAACATACAAAAAGCTATTGAAAATGGCCATTTATAGTGAGTTTTCCCATTAAAAAGGGTGATTTTCCATAGCTATGTTAAATTACCAGAGGGTAAACCAATCTAGAGCTGAGACTGATTGGAAGCTATGGCAAGAGATATAAGCAAAGCAAACATTCCAGCGGAATGAGATCTACAGCCTAAGCCTACCTCGAACATGCAGTGGGACAAAGCACATCCCCAAAACACGGCGGATGTGATGTACCTAGTGTTTCTCTCTTGTATTTGGAGGTTTCGTACCCCAAATCTTCAAGTCATTAGACAATCTGAGTCTTGAAACCCGCCCATGGCGGTTCCTTCATTTTAAGAAACCCCCATTTGGTGTTGGGAGCAGATCACCATGATGGTGAGTCGGATGGCAGCCATCGGTGAGAAATTTCACCCCTTTTTAAATGCTGGGTTTGCCAACAGCAGAGGGGAATCTGGACAAAGACATGAAGATATGCTGGTTGGTGGTTTGGAACATGAATTTTAATTTTTCCATGTATTGGGAATCATAATCCCAACTGACGAACTCATATTTTTCAGAGGGGTAGGTATACCACCAACCAGATATGTGTTTCATGTTTTTTCCTTATTATGTACCCATTAAAAATCAATCCGTCGTTGGTTTTATTATGATTTATTACATTCATAGTTGTTTGATGTTGCTTGTCTTTCCTTCCCGCATTTGGAATTTAATATAAGCCATCAGGAACGGTGTTCTGGCTCTTAAATGATTGGGAAACATGTTCAATTTGTTGCTTGTGTCCCGGACATCCCTGCTTCATTCGGTGCGTACGATATTGTTTGGTTCAAACCCCTGCAACGGACCTAGCTCAACTTGAACATTCCATGTATACGGAACATCTGGGTTATAGAATTCGGAATCCCCCATGATTTTGGTGCTACCCAGGGTTTTTTTGACGCATTTTTCTTTACCAACCTTGGTTGATTCTATTGGTTTGGCGACTCGTCACTGCTGGGTCCCACGACAGATCATAGCCTCAAACCCTACGAAAAGCTGGGCCTGGGCTTTGTCCAACAATCCAAGCGATGTAACCATCATCATTCTGCCAAAATATCAATGTCTGGGGTACACGTATAATTTCTGGGCAAGCCATACATCATATTTGTTGGTTATCATATCCCAATCTATCCCCATTGCGGGCGGCTAACCGTTAGGGTAAATCCCATTTCTGGACAAAACCATCACAGTACAGATGCTGATTAGATCCCATTACACACCATCATTTATGAGTAGTTTCAAAGCCATTACTATTAATCAATATAATATGATCATCATGTTTTTTGACAAACACACACATACATACACATATTGCTACATATGTCTCTGTATTGCATATTACATATATATAATTATATTTAAGGGCTGCCGCCCCTGCCGCCGACCCCGGTAAAGAATCGGGGATTGCTGGTGAAACAGGCAAGCTGTGTGACGAGAAACTTTGGCAAATGCATTATCACATGCAGGATCATGCACGAAGGGCTATGTGCGTGACGAAGACAAAGACGCAGAGCAACAATGCGTTCCATGCACACGATCCAGCCGCAGTTCGTCGGGCAATCAAAGCTTTAAACACAAAAAAAGCCGACAAAGTTGCAGTTCGAAAGATTCCCACGCGGGGCACATGCGAAGCCGAGGCACGAGCAACATGTGAGAAAGTCGATGCCTTCCTACGCGACTTGCGCGGAACGAGCAAATGCAATCCGGAACAGCTAGCATTCATCGAAACCATCTGCGCCCGGGTGAAACACGAAGCTGTGTCCGGACAAGAGCGCGGCGGCGCGGCAGACACCAATACCGAAGCGTTGCGCTGGGCGCTTCATGGCGGCCCAGGCACAGGTAAGTCATACGTGTTGAACATAGCACGGCGCGATTTGTTCGAGGAGTGCCTTGGATGGAGAGCAGGAAAGGAATTTCAAGTTGTCGCATTTCAAGCTGTCAATGCCGAGCCTTTGGACGGCGAAACTATGCATCAAGCATTGGGGTTGGCTTGGCACGGCAACGATCACAACGTCGACGCGCAAAGGATTCTTAATCTTGCACAACAGGCCGTGCAGTGGCGCTGGCTGCTGATCGACGAAATCAGCATGGTGAGTGCTGAGATGTTAGCGCGTCTCGAAGCTCGCTGTCGGCAACTTGTTTTAGATCTATCTGCCACAAAATATGGCAAACATACCCCTGACTGCATTGCACCCTTCGGTGGCCTCAATATCATTCTCTCGGGCGACCTGTGGCAGCTACCTCCACCGCGTGGAACGTTTCTCGGTCAAATTCCCTGGCACCTTGTGACAGGCGTCCCATCTAAGAAGTTGCCACTGAGTTTGCAAGGCCAACAGCTCGTATGGGCCTCCAGCGCACAGGGTGGCTTACAAGGAGTTACCGAATTGGTGCGCTGCGAGCGAACCCAAGACGTGTGGCTCCAGGACCTGCAAGCAGAACTTCGCGTGGGGCACTTGTCCGAAGACAACCATGCATTCTTGCATGGTCGACCAACAAAGGTTCCAGGAAGTTGGTGCGCTAGGACGCAACGGCCTATGTGTCAAGAAAACATATGTTATCAGTTGTACAAAAACGCCTCCACAGCGACAGCGATTCTCAAGTACGAATGTCCAATCTGTCACGCTGAGCGGGATACCAAGCGTCTAGTTGCCGTGGACGCAGACGATCCTCGCTTCGTAGAAGGTTTCAGCATGGCGCGGGGGATTTTTCACACGAACGGGGTGAAGTGCCACGTAAATAAATTGCGCGCAGAACAATGGGCGCGACAGCGCGGGCAAGTCATCTACTATGCAGTGGCTACGGACAAAGTTTCATCGCGCGCTTTGCACGAGAAACCCGACATTGCCCACGACAAGCTCATGTGGCTGCAGCGCAGCGACGCTGACTGCGGCAACCGGTACGGCGTCCTTCCACTGTGCATTGGTATGCCAGTGCAAGCGCGAGAACATCTCTACCGAAAGGAGTTCAAGATTTTGAAAGGGTGTCATGGAACAGTTTGCGGGTGGTCTCGCGTTGAAACAGAAACAGCGTCGGCAGATGGAGCAGTCATTTGGAACAAACTTCCCGAGTATATCTTTGTGCGTTTTGAAACACGCACACGGTGGACTATCCCAGGCATCGATCAAGAGAACGTCTTCCCAGTGAGCGTGCAAAGTGGAATGTGGTTTTTGGACGCGGGCCGCACCAACCCACAATTGAAAGTCACCCGGTGCCAATTTCCCATCGCGCCCGACTTCGCTGACACGTTCTACGGCGCGCAAGGAAGCACAATAGAGCCGGGCGTGATCGTTGACATGGTCGGTGCTGACCCAATAGCGGCGTACATTGGGATGACGCGGAGCCGCACACGACAGAAGATCTTGATCTACCGTCCGTTCCCGCTGGCACCTTTTCAAGCAGGTCTGCCGCTCGGACGGCAACTGCTGCTTGATGTGTGGAAACAGGAGCCGGTGGACTGGGACGCGTTGCGCAAGAAGTACTTGGATGAAAGGCCGTGCTACGAATGTGGGGAGATGAAGCGCAAAGATGCGTTCACCAAAGCACAATGGAAACAGGAAACCTACCGCGTCTGCAAAGAATGCACCGCGCAGAAGCGCGAGGCAGGCACACCCTACCGCTGCACACAGTGCGGCCTCTGGCACGCTGCATGCCACTTTGCAAGCAAGCATCAAAATCCGCGGTGGAGTCTTTACAGAGTTTGCTTATCGTGTGATGCAATGAAACAATGTTTTTCTTGCACGAAGAAGCTCACAAAAGAATATTTCACTGTGCCAGCATGGAAAGCAAGCAAACCAGAGAGGAGGGTATGCTTGCATTGTCAAAAAAAGGGAAAATGGAAATGCGCACACTGCCACCGAAAATTGCCAGCGCAACAATTTTCCCATTACAGCAACATGCGCCCCGGCGGCGGCCAGAATGGCAGGCAAACGTGTAATGCTTGCCGTGCCCTTGTCGTGCAAGCGACTCTCCGTAAGCAGGCTGCCCGATCCAGCTTACAACGTCTACAACCTTTGCGCAAAAGGCTTCGCCTGCGCCAAATTCTGCGCGAAACGTGGGAATCAATTGCCGAGAACTTGCGCGCTAAAGAGGAGAAAGCCACCACTGCAATCGATTTGCCAGAAACCACAAAAGAGGACACGAAAGGATGCCAAGAAGGAACAAATACCACACTACGAACGTATGTCTGTCCAGCTTGCGGCAAAGCTACAAAATCCACCATAGTTACCGGAAAGGTGCAAACACAAGGACACTGCGGGCGAGAGTTTCGTGTCAAGAATGGTGCAGTATGTAGGCAGTATGCCCATTATTGCCCGACCTGCAACACGAAGGTGGCATCAACAAAATCACACGGACGAATCCAATCGAAACACAGAAATGACACAGGATGATATTGTAAAACATATCAGTGGACCAGTGCCGGCGCAAAGTAAGTTTTTAGATTTAAACAATTATTCTCTCCTCCTCCTCCTCCTCCTTCTTCTTCTCCTGTTGTTCTTGTTCTTGTTTTTCTTGTTGTTGTTGCTGTTGCTGTTGCTGTTGCTGTTGTTGTTGTTGTTGTCGTTGTGGTTGTTGTTGTTGTTGTTGTTGTTGTTGTTGTTGTTGATGTTGTTGTTGCTGCTGCGGATGTTCGTGCTCCTGCTCCTCGTGCTGCTGCTGCTCGTGCTCCCGCTGCTGCTGCAGACACCTTTTTCGAAGCACAGCTGAAACGGCAAAACACCACCTATATAATTTCGTGCGGTTCGGTAATGAAGCAAAGCACCACCTAATTTCGTGCCGAAAACAACGCAAAAGCAGTTGCAATAACAGTCCCCGGAGGCTGGAACGTCCCTTCGGAAATCCGCTTAGAACTCCAATAGAATCAAATTTTGACTGCTGCTGCTAGTGCTGCTGCTGCTGATACTGCTACCATCAAGTTTATGTTCCTGCACTGTGTCCAATGCCGCTTGCAGTTTGTTATGTTCCTGCACTGTCCAATACCGCTGCTGCTGCTACTGGTAGTGGTGGTGGTGGTGGTGGTGCAGGTGCTGGTGCTGGTTGTTGTTGTTGTTGTTGTTGCTATTTTGCTGTTGTTGTTATTGAGCAAGGAAGCTGCTGCTCCTACTGTCTGCTGGCTACTACCCGCTGCCTGCTGGCTGCCTGCTGCTGGCCTGCTTACTGGCTGATGGCTCCTGGCTGCTGACAACTGGCTGCCTGCTGCCTGCTTACTGGCTCTGGCTGCTGCTGGCTGCTGGCTGCTGCTGCTCTTGCTCCTGCTGCTACTGCAGACACCTTTTTCGAAACACAACCGAAACAGCAAAACACCACCTAATTTCATGCCAAAAATGACGTAAAATCCGTCGTAATAACAAATTCCCCGGAGGCCGAAACAGCCCTTCTGAACTCCGACTAGAAATCCTGACTCCTGCTGCTGTCTAAAGCAAGAAACTAGCAGCCTAACACCATTTGCGAAACATAGCCGAAACCAAAACACCACCGACTTTCGTGCCGAAAATGACGCAAAAGCAGTCGCAATCACAAGTTCCCCGGAAGCCAGTTGCAATAACAAGCTTCCCGGGGGCCGAAACGTCCCTTCTGAAATCCTACTAGATTACTAGAAATCCAATTGTGTCCAATTTTTTTCTCAAATTTTGACTGCTGCTGCTACCTATAATAAAGCAAGAAACCAGCAGCCAGAGACATTTTTTAAAACACAGCCGAAACAGCAAAACACCACCTAATTTCACACCGGACATGACGCAAAATCAATCACAAGAATAGGTTTTCGGGGGCCGAAACGTTCCTTCTGAAATCCTACTAGAAATCCAATTTTGTCGAACAGAAATCCAATTTTGTCTAATTTCAATCTCTAATTTTGACTGCTCCTGCTGCCTATAATAAACCAAGAAACCAGCAGCCAGACACCTTTTTTGAAACACAGCCGAAACAGCAAAACACCACCTAATTTCCTGCTGAACATGACGCAAAATCAATCACAATAATAGGTTTTCGGGGGCCGAAACGTCTCTTCTGAGATCCTACTAGAAATCTAATTTTGTCCAATAGAAATCTAATTTTGTTCACTTTGATCTCTAATTTTGATTGCTGCTGCTGCCTCTAATAAAGTAAGAAACCAGCAGCCAGACACCTAATTTCGTGCCGAACATGACGGAAAATCAATCACAATATTAAGTTTTCGGGGGCCGAAACGTCCCTTCTGAAATCCTACTAGAAATCCAATTTTGTCCAATAGAAATCTAATTTTGTCCAATTTTGATCTCTAATTTTGATTGCTGCGGTTGCTTCTATATAAAGCAAGAAACCAGCAGCCAGACACCTTTTTTAAAACACAGCCGAAACAGCAAAACACCACCTAATTTCGTGACGAACATAACGCAAAATCAATCACAATAATAGGTTTTCGGGGGCCGAAACGTCCCTTCTGAAATCCTACTAGAAATCCAATTTTGTCCAATAGAAATCTAATTTTAATCAAATTTGATCTCTAATTTTGATTGCTGCTGCTGCCTCTAATAAAGCGAGAAACCAGCAGCCAGACACCTTTTTTAAAACGCAGCCGAAACAGCAAAACACCACCCAATTTCGTGCCGAACATGACGGAAAATCAATCACAATATTAAGTTTTCGGGGGCCGAAACGTCCCTTCTGAAATCCTACTAGAATCCAATTTTGTCCAATTTTGATCTCTAATTTTGACTGCTGCAGCTACCTATAATAAAGCAAGAAACCAGCAGCCAGACACCTTTTGTAAAACACAGCCGAAACAGCAAAACACCACCTAATTTCTTGCCGAACATAACGCAAAATCAATCACAATAATAGGTTTTCGGGGGCCGAAACGTCCCTTCTGAAATCCTACTAGAAATCCAATTTTGTCCAATAGAAATCTAATTTTAGTCAAATTTGATGGATCTCTAATTTTGATTGCTGCTGCTGCCTCTAATAAAGCAAGAAACCAGCAGCCAGACACCTTTTTTAAAACACAGCCGAAACAGCAAAACACCACCTAATTTCGTGCCGAACATGACGCAAAATCAATCACAATAATAAGTTTTCGGGGCCGAAACGTCCCTTCTGAAATCCTACTAGAAATCCAATTTTGTCCAATTTTGATCTCTAATTTTGACTGCTGCTGCTGCCGATAATAAAGCAAGAAACCAGCAGCCAGACACCTTTTTTAAAACACAGCCGAAACAGCAAAACACCACCTAATTTCGTACCGAAAATGACGCCAAATCAGTCGCAATAATAGGTTCCCCGGAAGCCGAAGCTAGAATTCAAACTTTCTCCAATTTGATCTCTAATTTTGATTGCTGCTGCTGCCTCTAAAAAAGCAAGATACCAGCAGCCAGACACCTTTTTTAAAACACAGCCGAAACAGCAAAACACCACCTAATTTCGTGCCGAACATGACGCAAAATCAATCACAATAATAAGTTTTCGGGGCCGAAACGTCCCTTCTGAAATCCTACTAGAAATCCAATTTTGTCCAATTTTGATCTCTAATTTTGACTGCTGCTGCTGCCTATAATAAAGCAAGAAACCAGCAGCCAGACACCTTTTTTAAAACACAGCCGAAACAGCAAAACACCACCTAATTTCTTGCCGAACATGACGCAAAATCAATCACAAGAATAGGTTTTCGGGGGCCGAAACGTCCCTTCTGAAATCCTACTAGAAATCCAACTTTGTCCAATAGAAATCTAATTTTGTCCAATTTGATCTCTAATTTTGATTGCTGCTACTGCCGCTAATAAAGTAAGAAACCAGCAGCCAGACACCTAATTTCGTGCCGAACATGACGCAAAATCAATCACAATAATATACCAATGTTTATAGTTTTCGACCAATGTTTATACCACTGTTTGTTGCTGCTGTTGCCTCTAATAAACCGAGAAACCAGCAGCCAGACACCTTTTTTAAAACACAGCCGAAACAGCAAAACACCACCCAATTTCGTGCCGAACATGACGGAAAATCAATCACAATATTAAGTTTTCGGGGGCCGAAACGTCCCTTCTGAAATCCTACTAGAATCCAATTTTGTCCAATTTTGATCTCTAATTTTGACTGCTGCGGCTACCTATAATAAAGCAAGAAACCAGCAGCCAGACACCTTTTTTAAAACACAGCCGAAACAGCAAAACACCACCTAATTTCGTGACGAACATGACGCAAAATCAATCACAAGAATAGGTTTTCGGGGGCCGAAACGTCCCTTCTGAAATCCTACTAGAAATCCAATTTTGTCCAATAGAAATCTAATTTTAGTCAAATTTGATTGATCTCTAATTTTGATTGCTGCTGCTGCCTCTAATAAAGCAAGAAGCCAGCAGCCAGACACCTTTTTTAAAACACAGCCGAAACAGCAAAACACCACCCAATTTCGTGCCGAACATGACGGAAAATCAATCACAATATTAGGTTTTCGGGGGCCGAAACGTCCCTTCTGAACTCCTACTAGAAATCCAATTTTGTCCAATCGAAATCTAATTTTAATCAAATTTGATCTCTAATTTTGATTGCTGCTGCTGCCTCTAATAAAGCGAGAAACCAGCAGCCAGACACCTTTTTTAAAACACAGCCGAAACAGCAAAACACCCAATTTCGTGCCGAACATGACGGAAAATCAATCACAATATTAAGTTTTCGGGGGCCGAAACGTCCCTTCTGAAATCCTACTAGAAATCCAATTTTGTCCAATTTTGATCTCTAATTTTGACTGCTGCTGCTACCTATAATAAAGCAAGAAACCAGCAGCCAGACACCTTTTTTAAAACACAGCCGAAACAGCAAAACACCACCTAATTTCGTGACGAACATAACGCAAAATCAATCACAATAATAGGTTTTCGGGGGCCGAAACGTCCCTTCTGAAATCCTACTAGAAATCCAATTTTGTCCAATAGAAATCTAATTTTAGTCAAATTTGATCTCTAATTTTGATTGCTGCTACTGCCTCTAATAAAGTAAGAAACCAGCAGCCAGACACCTAATTTCGTGCCGAGCATGACGCAAAATCAATCACAATAATATACCAATGTTTATAGTTTTCGACCAATGTTTATACCACTGTTTGTTGCTGCTGTTGCCTCTAATAAAGCGAGAAACCAGCAGCCAGACACCTTTTGTAAAACACAACCGAAACAGCAAAACACCACCCAATTTCGTGCCGAACATGACGGAAAATCAATCACAATATTAAGTTTTCGGGGGCCGAAACGTCCCTTCTGAAATCCTACTAGAAATCCAATTTTGTCCAATTTTGATCTCTAATTTTGACTGCTGCTGCTACCTATAATAAAGCAAGAAACCAGCAGCCAGACACCTTTTGTAAAACACAACCGGAACAGCAAAACACCACCTAATTTCGTGCCGAAACATAACGCAAAATCAATCACAATAATAGGTTTTCGGGGGCCGAAACGTCCCTTCTGAAATCCTACTAGAAATCCAATTTTGTCCAATAGAAATCTAATTTTAGTCAAATTTGATTGATCGCTAATTTTGATTGCTGCTGCTGCCTCTAATAAAGCAAGAAACCAGCAGCCAGACACCTTTTTTAAAACACAGCCGAAACAGCAAAACACCACCAATTTCGTGCCGAACTGACGGGAAAATCAATCATAATATTAGGTTTTCGGGGGCGACACTGATCCCTTCTGAACTCCTACTAGAAATCCAATTTTGTCCAATTTTGATCTCTAATTTTGACTGCTGCTGCTGCCTATAATAAAGCAAGAAACCAGCAGCCAGACACCTTTTTTAAAGCACAGCCGAAACAGCAAAACACCACCTAATTTCCTGCCGAACATGACGCAAAATCAATCACAAGAATAGGTTTTCGGGGGCCGAAACGTCCCTTCTGAAATCCTACTAGAAATCCAACTTTGTCCAATAGAAATCTAATTTTGTCCAATTTGATCTCTAATTTTGATTGAGCCGCAGCTCTGCTCCGCCCCTGAGTTTTTGTAGCCATAGTTGGCTCTTACGAATGTGTGTCCGCTCATCACCGGCTCCTTCTTCCGGCTTCCCCTCCGCTTCCGGTTACGACAGTCATTTGAGAGAAGCCTTTAAGGGTTACCTCGATGCATCCCGTACTCGCGTTCACTCTATGCACGCGCGTCTGGGCTCTTTCTGGACTGATAGCTTAGGGGACTTACTGCCTCTAATAAAGTAAGAAACCAGCAGCCAGACACCTAATTTCGTGCCGAACATGACGCAAAATCAATCACAATAATATACCAATGTTTATAGTTTTCGACCAATGTTTATACCACTGTTTGTGCAATGAGACATAGACCCCTCCTGTTGCTCCTGTTGCTGCTGCTGCTCATGGCCACCACTTGAAACGCTGAAACGCCACCTAATTTCGTGCCCAAAACGCTCCAAAATCGAGCCCAAAAAGTGCCTAACGTCCCTTCTGAAATCCTAGAAAAAAAAAGAATTGCCTTTGTGATGATAACCGTCTTGTCAAACACCTTCTATTTCCTCCTGCTGCTGCTGCTGCTGCTGCTCCTGCTCCTGTGACTCCTTCTGTTCAAAAGGCACCTGCCGGATGGGAAAACACCATGGCAGTAGTAGTAGTAGTAGTAGTAGTCCGAAACAAGAGTCAAAAGTATTATTCCCTGGCACGCTCCCCCTTGCGTCTGCCGGGGTCGGCGGATATTGACTGCTGGCTACTGGCTGGGTGCTGCTGTCTTATTCCCTGACGCGCTCCCCCTTGCGCAGCCGGGGTCGGCGGATTCCAATTTTTAACATAAATTTTATGTTATCATCAGCGAATAAGAACCATAGCAAAATAATTTATGCACCCGTAACCCGATGATGGTGCAAAATAATTTTCCACCTACAGAGGTTGAAGCACCTTGAAATAATTTTAAGCAAACAACCGAAGGCGCCTCAAAATAATTTCTCAGCTGAACTGGGGAAATTATTTCATAGAGTCCCAACTGTATAAAATAATTACCAGACACCCAGGATGAATTATTTCATGGGAGTTGAGTTTTGCAAGGTTAGGTTATTTTGTTTTCTGGGGTGGTCTGGTAGTACCCCCACCCCCAAAATAATTTTTTGGGGAGAGAGGAATCGATTCAGATTTCTTTGCCCAAAAGTCGATGATTAGTCGATGTTCAAAAAATAAGTAGTCCAGTAAGTAATTCATTGCAATTCTCAGGGTTTGTCTCTTTGAGGCAATTTGGATACAGCTTGGGTCAATTTGATTCAATTTGGATTCAATTTGGTTCAATGTAGTATTTTTGAACTATTCAAGGGGAAGTTAATTTTGCCAGGTTAGGGTATTATTTTTTCTGAGGTGGTCTGGTGGTACCCTCACCCCCAAAATAATTTATTGGGTAGGAAGGGGTCGATTCAGATTTCTTTGTCCAAAAATCGATGGTCTAAATAATAGGTGGTTCAGTAGTGAACCACCCCCAAAATAATTTTTGGGTGTGAAAGGGGGTCGGTTTAGAGATGATTTATTTGATTTGTGCCGCAACCTCCAAGTGGTTTAGTGCTTGTCGGGTGCATTCGAGAGGAGAGGTAGGGTGACCCCCCAAAATAATTTTGTGTTTTTTTTTGCTAATTATTTTGAGGTGGTTCTACTTGTTTTTTCAATCATCCAAAACCCATAAACCACCTCGACATAATTTCCAAAATTATTTTGAAGTAAGGGAAGTGTTTTTGAGTAATAGTGGAACCCTACCAAATATTTTATTTGCAACCTTTCAGAAATTATTTTGGGGGGGTGGGTAGTGTCAAAGGAAATTATTTTGAGGTGGGTTAGAGTGTTTTTGAAAAAATATTTTGCGGTGGGTTGTGTACTAGAAGCACCTCAGATTAATTCCTAAAAATTATTTTGGGGGGTGACCCTAGTGTTTTTACCTATGGTAGCCCGCATGCTTCCAGTGCGTCCAGCGCTTCCAGCGCGCGTATGTAAAGGGGAACGTGTAAAGGACGGCCGTGGCTGAAGCAAAGTGCAAAAACTGCACCTTATTTGTATTGTTTCCTGGCAGGTTCGGGATTCGGAACTTTCAAGTTTGCTGCCTTCTTACCAAATGGATCCAAGTGGAGCACTTACATATTTTAAATGCCACGCAACTGCGCGGGCTTTTGCACGGATGGTGGATTGACAATTGTGGTGTGATGTTGGGCTGGGCACTTCACATCTTCTTTTCTTGCCTGTTCTGCTGTTCTTGCCCGGATGCGTTGGCCCAAGTGCAAGTTCCAAAAAGGGAGGTCAATTCAAGCTGTTGGGCCGCTGGTCGTTCCCATGCAGGCCACAAGCTCGCAGTGTCGGTATATGTGTCGTGAATCAGTTGTCCTTGACATGCTTGAAATTCATTGAAATTCGGGATTTCTGCTGTCAAACGAAAACTTTGATCCGTGTTGCCAATGATAAATGTGGGTGCGAATTGACACAAATAACATGTTTCCGTGTGCGCGCATGGTTTCATGTCAGTCTTTTGAATTCATGCAAAAAACTTGAAAGAGAGGCCGCGGAAGAGCGAGGAAGGAAAGTTTTGTCTCACGAGGCACGGAGACGCAGTCATTTGTTTCACGCTGGATTTTTGGAACAGCGTGTTCCTTCAGTTTCCATGTCATGTGCAGTCAATGCGTACTAGCTGCTACTAGCTATGATTATGCTAGTTGAAGTGCGTTTGCGGTTGCCACTGCGTTGCTGGAACCCAGGTCGACGAACTTTTAGCAAAACATAGGCTTGAACTCTTCCGATGTTTGGAACTAGAGGCGCAACCTGGAGAAATGTTGGGGTAACACGGGGCAATGCAGCCCTTCATGGAACCAGTGCAATCTTTCGAATGGACCTAGTGGGAGTAAGTGAGAGGTTGAAAGCAACAAATACGGTTTTTGTTGCATATTTCGTGGCGACAGGCTGCGAGATCATTTGTTGTTCTATTCCCATCCATTTCTGTCGGATTTGGCAGTGCAAAATACGTCAAAATACCCATGAAACCATGAAACGGAGTTGCCATTACACCTGGAGTCATTGTCGTTTGCATTTTGGTGGAAAGAATCATGGACTCATTGTTCTGTACCTTGGCCATGACATGCCATGACCCATCATGACCCTAAGGTTCTTCCTGTGCTTCCTTCGATGCCGGCTCACAATGTTCAGGCGGATTCGATTTGCAAGACCCAACTTGTCCTTCGTTTTGCATATGTTATGCAATTTTAATCCATTTTATGCATGTGATTTTCTGCCGGCTGATCTTTTCCCATCCCACAGCTAAACAGTGGCACAGGTCAACCCTTTGCCGTCACAGCCTGATGCCCACGTGATTTCAGCAGTTCCAATCGCATCGATAGCAGGTAGCGACTTGAGAAACTGGCGACTTTGAGAAGTCGATACTTTCAGTTTGATCTCGCCAAGGACCCCGCCGACTCTAGCAAGAGTGTCACAGGCTGATGGAGAAGTCAAAGTACATGCACAGACGTTGTGCTCTTCTCAGAAGGTTTTTTGTTCGTTGTTTTTTTGTCATATCCTGGCATTCTTAGCCGTCTTAGCCTTGGCCAATGGTACACTGATAGGGTTTTCCGAGATTCGCTGCGTTTTGATTTTGGATGCTTCGACTTCTCATTGCCAAAGCTCTCCCAGCAAACCAAACATATCCAAACATCATAATTAGGTTTAATAGAACAATGGCGGCAAAAAAACAGTATGAATCTCGAAAAATGAAGAGTTGATGCGTCATGCAGAAATAGTATGTTTCGTGTATATCGGTAGGTTGTGCCTGCCATGACATTTCATTGGTACATTGAGGAGAAACCAACACCAAATGTCTACCTTGGTTCAACCTCGGTTTAGATGCTGCCACCCTCCTTCAAGGTCAGTGCTTCCGATTGGTTCCCCTTTGACTGGTTCACGAGTGGAGCTGGAAACTCAAAGTGACTCATCATGTAATGTTTGATCACTTTGTCATTTGACATCAAGACAATTCAAGGCATCCATTGCTGGTGTTGTTTGCATGTTTCACACTATGTTTCACTACTTTTGAAAAATCTATTTTTTTGATATGAATGCATTTGATCGTACTGCTCGCGATGATCGGCAAGGTTCCAGCTGAGTGGTTTGGGTCAGGCCCGCGCTGGCACAGCCTGATAGATACAGTACAGTCTGAGCAAGCTGCGGACGTCATAGGAGCCCGAGTTTACCGGATGTCCCATGGTCCATCGCTTACCACGCATTGTGGCTTGACAGGACAAACAGCTCAATTCCAAAGAAAGAAATCGAAAAAGGCGACAGAAGGCGAGCAACAACAGTGCACTCCTTAGCCTTTCCCATCCTTATGTCATCCTTATGTCATGACCATGTGGAAGACTCAGCATGACTCAGCTTTCATATCATGTATATCATGCTTTCCCAGAAGTTTTCCTGACTTTGGTGTAACATGTGTGTAAAGTCTCATTGTTCCATCCAAATAACATGGTCCAAGTCAGAGAAACTGCCACACCTGCCCCTTGCTGTCCAGTTACCTGCTGACTGTCATGGGATTGGATAATAATCGGAATAAAATGCTATAAGACCGGATATAATGGATATATGATAGAATCATAAAGAGGTATTATATGGATATAATGGGATTGATGAACATGCCTGGTGTCTCTGGCGAGATTTTCTACCAAGGCATGTTCATGTCACAGAGACAACGCTCCGAACTGTTGGCTGAAGCCACTGCACTGGACGGGAATGATTTCTGGGGATCGGCATGATGAGTTGAGTCTATGATGGTGAGAGTGCGTGTGATGAGATATCAAAAACATTCAAAAACATTCAAACAATATTCAATAATGTCAGTACAATTACCGTATAGGTAGGTATATGTAACATGTATAGGCTGTATAGGTTACTTAAAGATACTTAAAGGCCTTACAAGGCCCAGAGGATCACAAGAACAACTAGCTGTTTTTCATCCCTGAGATGGCCTGAGCCTTGCCGTGCAGGAGAAGTTAACCCGAGGCAAGTGCTATGAATGGTTCAGTGGAATTTTGATCCTGCAACTTGGAATGCCAGGGATGTCAGGGTGTCACATCGAGATGTGTTGTGAACATTTGTGAACATTAACAACGGCCTTCCAGCATCGAGCCCAGCATCTTCCAGCATCCAGCTGTGTGAGCCGAGGTTGAATTGCGTCTTCACCGGCTGGCAAACGGAGATGATGGCGCAGCGGGCACTGGCCAACACTGCCATGCTCCTGCCGCATGTTTGCCTGTCGTCAATGTGTCAGTTTCCATACTGTATTGTACTGTATTCCATTTAGTCAGATGTAGATCACGCGTGTTGTGCATGTCACATCTTGTGTAATTGAGGCTTTTAGATGATTTTAGATTTTTTCAGATGATAGAGGGCAGGATTGGTGCGGATTTGATCATGCTTCCAGAAACATGTGGCGAAACTCCGCGAGAATCTGAGCCAGGAGTGTTGCGATTGAAACAGCCACTCCAAGTGTTTGGAACTGAGAAACTGAGAAAGAAACTGAGAACGAAGTGAGCTTTGCAAATCTTTGCAAACCATGACAGCTTTGGTTGCATGGCGTGGCATGGCGTGGCATGGCGTGATATGGCGTGCATGGCGCTTGACTGAGGGAGTTGTTGTGGGACAGGCCATGTCAGCTGTGTGGGTGTTTTGCCATGTCCTTTGCCATGTCCCAGCTCGGATCTGCCATTCAAAGTGTGGGAGGCTTTCTTTACTGTCCTCTTCAGCATTGAGTTGTCTTTGCGTTGGCTAGCAGATGGCTTTTTTGAATTCTTCAGAACGAAGGAGTGTGCACAGGGAGAGGGAGATGGGGCAGCACAGGGCGAATCTTGCAATACTAGGGATGGGGAGGATTGAAACATGATGTCAGTGGAAAAGAATTGGTTTAAGCATTGGTTTCATCATGTTTCATCATTGATCCAGGTTTCAAACCTGGAATTGTCTGGAAATGACTGGAGTTTGAGGACTTGTGGTGGAATTTACTGGACTTACTTTGCGTCTTCATCGGCGTGGTCGATTTTGCTGCTGAACTCCTGATGCTCACCGTGGGCATGGCAGCCTTTGCACCGCTGAATACGCTGACCGTGATCCGCGTCCTTCGAGTTGTCCGCATCATTCGGGTGGTCAGAGCACCTTGGCAGATCGCGGCATGGGCAGATCTTGGCATGCGGCATGGCATGGTTTCTGGCAGGTTTCTGGTAGCTTTCTGATATCATTTATATATCGTTCTGTTTTCCAAAAAGTTCAGAAAGTATCAAACAGTCTTCGCCTTCGCCATCCTTCGGCCCAGGTCATCCGCATCATGAGATTCTTCAGGACAAGCGATGACAAAACTGCTTGCGACAGTATTTTGCAGCACCATCGTTTTTCATTGTGAATATGTGTGAATATTTGTGAATATTTGTGAATGTGTGTTTGGCAGATTTTGGCAGGGAGTTGCGGATGATGGTGTTCTCCATCATGAACTGCCTGAAGTCAGTTCTGTGGATTATCTTGATCCTCTTCATCCTCTTCTACATGTTTGGTATCATTTTTGTGAGTGGCGTGATGGGCTATTTGGACACCTTAGAACTGCGACAACTGCCACGGTATGATACTTGGCCGCCTGATTCTTCCAACGTTTTCTGAATCTCAAGGTTACGAGGATGGGAAAACACTGGGCGTTCGCCATTCCTCAGGAACGATGAGCCACCTAGATTCATCCTGTGAGAGGCTCCTAAATGGCTGCCAATAAGCTGCCGATGTCGGCACAGGGTTGTGAAACGAACACCATGGAGGATATGGAGGTCGGACCAGCCTACCGGCCTACCACCTATTGCAGTTCTGGCATGTTTTGGCCAGTATGAGCGTTGAACAATGCAAGATACGTTGGCGCAATGGATTTTTTTCATTAGCCATTTGCCACTTCAAACTAACAACTGCAAGCCTACATCTTGCGCTGTTTGGTTCAGCTACTAATTGCAAATGACGACCTGGACAAAAACATGACACCTAAACTCCAAACACAGTCTAAGTGTGTCTAAGTCTAATTTGTGTTTGGACTGAGGAAGCACTTCAGCAGCATTTCGGATGCTTGGGCAATGCTGTCCTGAGCCTCTACATGGCGACTTGGCCAAGCGAAGCTTCGGTGATTTTTTGTTGATGTTGATGCTGTTGCGAAATGGTGCGAAGATATGGAGCCTCAATGAGCTGATGTGTATTAAGGCCATGAGCGGTGGGAACGACTGGGGAGTGCCGGAAGCCTAACAGAGACTCCACCAGACTGGGACGTTCAAAAACCCACCAGGAGGAGTGACAGTAGTGACGTGTAGTGACTTAGTGGTATTTGGTCCGCAGTTTTGCTCATGTTTGTTCAATATTTTTCCGAAGCCGAGGGCGATTCCAAGTCTGTGTTGAGTGCCCTGATGTGCCCGGCATTCTCCCTGCATTCTCTGGATTTCTCCAGGTACTATGCGAACCTCGCCAGCATGCATGGCGAATGGCATTTTCCACTGCTCTTCATTTTGTACCCGGGGGATCCCCGGATGGTGACTTTTCATGATCCAAGCGGACCCCCGGAGGACCCGGAGAATCCCGGAGAGTAGAGACCTGAACAGGTTCTGAACAAACCATTTCTGGAAAAGTCTACCTTCAGGAACTTCAGGTCCTTCAGGAAATGGATTTTGGTGATCTTGGCATATTTTGGCCATTGCAGTGATGCTGTATAGGATAGAGATTGTGTCCGTTTATGATTTCGTTTGTGATTTAGCGGCAATTGGCTAGGCCATTCATTCCACAGTGCGACTTGTGCATATTGTGTTAGATAACGTCGGGGCTTGGAAAATCTAGCTAGTAAGACAGCTTTCAGATGTTTGATGAATTGAATGACTAGGTACATTACGTTTGCGATTTTTGCCGTGGTCAACATTGCCAGCAACCGAGAGGGAAGTCCAAAGCAATCCAACAGTGGGGACGCTGGCATGGTCAGGTCACTGGTGTATTTGCCCGGGCCTTGAGACTCATGTGGAGAGCTTGTATCTATTGCAGATATTTGCAGATTGACCGTTGTCCAAAACCTGTGGATGGTGGAATGATGTGGAATGATGTGGAATGATGTGGAATGATGTGGATTGGAATGTTGGTGCCCGTTTGCTGGATGGCAACTCTAAACACTTTGCGGGACGGAAAAGTGTGGCAGCTGTGTGGCTGTGAATCCACCATGCTGCAGGTTGATACAGCTCTGCAGCTGTGGCCCCAGAGATTCCACATTCCGATAGTTTTGGTGCAGCGCAGCCATGTTGTCATTTGAGGTCTGGCCGAACAGACAGGGATGTCGTGGTGCAGGAGGAAATCGAAAACAAAAAAGAGTATTTGGAATCGGTGAAGGCCAGCAATTCTCAGATTTGGACACGTTGGAATGGCCCATGGTTGGAAGATATTGATGAGTCAGTGTGAGTCAGTGCTCCTTCCTACGTGCGCCACTGGCCGCCACTGCCACTTGCATTCCCATCTCAGCAGGCTCTTTTTGAAGCCATTGCCAGGGCCTCATTTCAGTCTTTTCATATCAGAAATATCCAGAAATCGCTTATGACATATATTGACATATTATGTCTCATAGCAGTCATAGCAGATGTGTTTTTTTTCGCTGCTCTCCTGACGGAAAAAACAGGACCTCCAGTGACTCCAGTGACCATCAGTGACTTCAACCTGGCAGGATGCGAACTCTCATGGGGTCATTTCGCGAGAAACGTTGGAGCAATCCTTCGAGAATGAGACGATCATGGCTTTCTTCACTGCACTGTGACCTGACAGAAAGCCTTTGCTGTTCGCTTCAGCTGAACATGCATTCATTATATTCATGTCATAATATTGCATATAATTATGATGGGCTTGTTGGGGCCAAATGGCAAAATCTTTCAGGAAAATCAGTGTCCCAGATGCTGCGACTCTTTTCGATCTCCTTGACTTTGACGCTTCTGCTGCTCACCTACACATGGGATATGCGAGGTTTGAGAGGGATCTGAATCACATTCAAGACATTTCAAGAACACTACGTTGACATTGCAAGTTTCCTAGGTCACTAGGAGACATTTGGGAAGACTTATTGGGATGTTGACGTTTTGGGGTAGTGAAGCGCACAGAATGGACTTTGAGGGCCCGCCCCCTTCAAACCTCAAACTCAGCTGTGTGCAAGCATTCTTATCTCATGGTTTCGCATTTTTACCTTTGGGTTTCCCCCTGCTCTGCATGGCTTCCATTTGGGGCGATATGTTGTAGACATCATAAGCCACATATAGGCACATTATATAGCATATCACTTCCGTCATGGCCCTAATCATAGCCTTCAGCGTAGCCCTCATCATCTCCTTAATATCATCATCGTCGTTGTCAAAATCATCGTCATCCTTGCCATCTTCCTACACTTCATAGTCATCGTCATCGTCATCCTTTTTTATCCTTATACTTTATAGTCATCGTATGTCATTGTTATCACCATCACAACCGTATTGATCACCCACAGCATGTACATTCAACTTCTTGACCCTTGTGCCTCAATCATGTTGGATTTCACGTTCCATATTGCACATGAAAAGCATGTTTTAGCGCATTTAGAAATATAGAATCCTTCTGCTAGTAGGTCAGGACAACTCTCATGTCATCCGCGCTTCCATGTAGTTCTCACCAGAAATATGTTTGAACGTTCATGAATGTCGTCGTATACTTCATCTCAGGGCGAGCTGGACATCGACGAGTTTTTGCTGGGGTGCTACCAGTTACTTGCTCATGGATCTCATGGTTTTGCTTGGCCCTTTTGGATTCTTTTTGCAGTTACTGTACTTGCACTCGAGAACGCAATGAGATGCAATGAGAACATGTGGATCGTCGCATTCATGGCTGAGATTCCCATTTACATCCACTTACATCCAGTTGCTAAGGCTGCAAGGTGATGCAACAGGTTGGAGCGCCAGTCACGAAGGGTCAAACAACAAGTAGGATCGTCCGGACATAGAATCTGACATCACAAATTGGGATTATTTGGAAGACTATTTGGATCCATTGGATCTATTTGACAGAGCTCAAGATGGTTTGGTATACTTTGGGAGCCGGGTGTGCCAGGAGGATGGGAAGAGATTTCGGGAGAGATTTCCATTCTATTTCGGGATATTTCGGGATTTATTGACAATTTATTGATATTAATTCCGCATATTGTGTAGCTTTGTGAAGCTTTGTGAAGCTTTGTGAATGTGCAGAATGTTGACGCCAGGAAATGTGGACAGAAGTTGGTTTGAACGCCCATGCTTTCAGTTGTTGGAAGCGACATGCACTGCTTTCAGTTGCTTCAGCACGCCTAGGTGTTGACGCAAAAATCACGCAGGTATCTTGGCTTAATCTGGGCTTAGTGGATCTGTGTAGATATGCCGTTGAGGATGGACGTGCCCAGATATCCGCTTGTTTAATGGCCCCCAGATCTCATAGTTGATGGCCCTTTCTCCATTTGCAACCCCAACTTTGAGAGATGTACACCCATATCCAGTAAATAGACCCATACATCATGTTTCCAGGATTATGTTCCTTGTTGCTGTTTCACGAGGCAGAAGTTCGATATGTGAAACAGGTGGTCTTGGGCCTGAAGGACCTCCTTTTTGATCTTTTTTGATGTTTGGCTCATGCTCAACCTCATACTTCTATGGTTGCTCGCGCATTCCAATTAGCCATGTTAGCCATGTTTAGAGGTGGGAGATGTTGGAAAAATCTTAGGATGTTAGCCATTACTAGTCGGTTTGACTGCTTGGCCAGTAGTCCATCAACGTCCATCGTCCATTACATCCATGGGTCTTCGGGGCACTTCCCTGATGTTTTGCAGACAATGACGCAAATGACATCGGTGAACGAGAAGCCCCGCAGATACCGCAGGATAGCTTCCAAGAGCTCCTGGAAGACTGGAATCACTTGAAAAACGAGACCTTGGAGTGAAGGGTATCCTTTGACTCCGTGGACCGGAAGTAGGATGAATAATATAGAATATATGCAATTAGTATATATATACATACGTATATATATATAGAAATGGCATGTTTTTGATAACACCCGGGTGATATATGATGATGTGATGTGAACATTTGATATATCCCAACTACAACAAGGAACTGCATCAGGAAAGTCTACGACTTCTGGTCGACAGGAATTCGTGCACTCTTTGGTTTGCAGATGCAACAGCACTTTAGCACCTGCACATGGGGCGGACAGGGCGAACTATTTTCAGCATTGCCCAGGTAGAAAAGATTGAAGAGACACGTGCATCATGTTGTTTCCACATTCATTCTCGCTTAATTATTCCGTATAATTAATACGAGCTCACAAAAAAGTCAGCCAGGAGAGACCTTCACTTGATCTCTTGGATGGGACATTAAAGAGAGAATCCGCACATGGTCCGATTTGTTGAAATCCCGTACTGTGAGTTTGTCTTGTCACTTTTTACCAGGCTGATATATGCTTGATGGCCGATGAGCCCACAAGGAGTGGCATCATTACGATATGGATAACCCCAAGCACCAAAATAGAATTCAGAGTTGATTGCCAATCGATACAAAGGTAGTGTCTATAGATGATATCTATTGATATCTTGTTTTTATCTTGTCACCACGAGCTGTACTGCTGAATTTAGAAACTTTGGATATCAGTTGCTTCAAATGTTTGATGACGGGCTCACTTCAGTTGTGTGGCCAGTCAGGGTGCAAGGTCAGCGTTGCATCTGCCATTTGGTTACGCGGCGTAGCGGTTGAATGACCGCGGCCAGGTTTTTCCATTTTTTTCGGCGATTTTGACCGACAAAACAACCAACCTGCCTCGCCGGCTATGGCGAGTAAGCCATGGAGATCCATGGGTGAGGACATTGCGTACAGCTGTGCTGGCCAGTTCCTTCGTTGAAATCGATGTGGCTTCAAAGACTCCACAGCTGCCCGTGTAACTTGAGCTTGAATTCGCCCTGGCCTGGAGTAAAAGATGGATGCGGAACTCCCAAAGGAAAGAAGAAACAGACATTTGCAAACCAATTGAAAAATCAATCGGAGAGTTGAGCAACGTACAACTTGTTCTACATGTTTTGGGAAACATGTTCTTCAGGGCATGGATACAAATATCTAGACCCACTTGATATCGTGGCAGTCCAGCCCATTTGCCAAGCTTGGTGCTGATGTGTATGCGGTGTGACATCATCACTGAGGGTGCAGCATGGGCCGACTTTTCCTGAGTAAAGGGGTGAGATAATTTTGAAGTGATTGCTTCCACATACTTCAAGATTAAAGCAATGAGGATAAGACAGCCACTTGGTGATGGATGTTTCCATTACAGCATTTGATAGGATTGGAATGCGATCGTCCTGATTTGCTATTTTCAGTTCTTTCGACCGCATCAAATAGTGGACCAGAAGAATGTTTAGGACTCGATCCGATATGTGCCCAATGTGCTGTCAGCAGCTTGTGTTAAAACGGGAATTATTGTTTAGCCTTGACATTTGCGGCTGCTACACTCTGGCATTATAGAGCTTCCGGCTCAGCAGTAGATAGCGGTGTGGTATAGAGCGTATAGTGGTTTACATGCTATCGTTGGCAGTTGGACTGCTGTGAACTGTCAAGATAATATGAAAACTGCAAATCCTGAAGAATTCCGAAACATGGTCATGCACCAGCTTTGCGAAGTCTGGAGTGCAGATTGCAAATGTTTATTGCTTCTTATTACTTATTGATTTATATAATTTTGTTCCGTCATATTTTCTGGTTACCTGCGTGCAAGCGTCTCGAATACCAGTTGGGTTCTTGACGTTGGCCACACACCATTCCAATCATCTCGGCGTTTGGAATATTCAATTGTGTCGTTGATTTTGTTTCTTTCCTTCCAGGACACATTTAATTTTGCATGAGGCAAGCTTCGCATTGTGCCATGGCAAGCGCAAAGCGTCGGAGATACAGTTGGCCTTGGAAGATTCTCGTCCTGACCTTGGCGCTGGTATGTTTCAGTCAGGGCGGCACCAGCTGGGTAGCACCCAGAAAGGAATCTCCAGTTGCAGGGCTTCGGTCACCCCGATCCACTCGGGTGCTCCGACGCAGTTGGAACATTGGACCTTTGGGACCGGTGGAAAGTGCTGAAGCGTTTCGCATTTATTATCTTCCCTTTGTGGAACCACTGGACATTGATGGGACCATCCTAGATCAGCTGTTTGGTGGTTGGCTTGGACCTTTTGCTCCTTTACTGGTGGGTGCCATCGTTTTTTGGATTCAAGGGCAGATTTACGCTGTGCGAAGAGAACAGGAAGGGCGAGTTCTTGGTTCAGCGGCCAAAGCAGTTGGTGATGCAGCTGCAGCAACTGCCAGTGGTGCCGCTCAGAGTTTGACGGAGAAACTCCAACGTGTCCCAGCAGAGCAATGGCTGAAGTTATTCCTATGCCTTGCTTTGGATTTGGCAGGTGGGGGACTTGTCCGGTTTCTTGTGGTTTCTCACTTGCCGGTGTCCTCGGTTTTCTGACATTCCATGCCCGATGAGGCAGTTCATTCCTTTTCGCAAAATCCTTTAGCCCAGCTCCACTGCTCCACAGCAGAGAGAACTCCACAAAGGCCTATAGGAATAGATATGGAATAGATATGGAATAGATTAGTTTAAGGGGAGGGCCCTCAGACAAGCAGCCGCCTCAAACGCAGAAAGGGCAGCACGGCAAGTCCGATAGTTTTCTCTAGCAGTCTCGGACCATCAGTTTACAGACTCAGAATCTCAGTGCGTATGTGTTTCAGAATGCTTTAGGCTGTAGATCATTAGGGCATATTGGAATATATTGAGCATTATTGAGCTAATTAAGTGATTTGTGATGAACACTTTTTGTTTGGTAGTTGGCGTGCGCCAGTTATTTTCTAAATAAAGCACTTGAAAAACTCCAAACAGTCCCAGAATGTCTCAGCCATATACAGCATGATACAGCATGTCACAGCCATCCAACATGCAGCAGACACAGCATGCATGCAGCATGCCACAGCAGGTGATGCCACGTTTCTGTTGCCGGGTCTGGGCGAAGTCGGTGACGTGGCCTTCGCTCCGTTCGAGGCCTTGGCGCTGCGGACTTTGTTCGGTGGCACCGTGATCTCCGTGCTGGGCTTCGCCGAGGAAGCGCTGCCCTTCACCGATGCGTTGCCCACGGCCACCACCGGATGGGTCCTGCAGACGCTCTTCAGTGACTCGCCCTTGGCGAAATTCTTGGGGATCCAACCCTTGCCCAATCCTGAGACAGCGACAACAGTGACAACCAAAGAGAAAGGTGACTCGAAAGGTGAGTCGAAAGATACGAAAAAGACATGAGACAAGATGGCAATATATGGCATATTAACATATTGTTTGACGATAAATGTGATGTGCCAAGAAAAAAGTAGGACAGAAAAAGGATTGGACCATGTTGGACCGCAGTATGAGCAAAGTTTCTCATCTAAGCGTGTCCGGAGACAAAATGGCTCTCTGAGCTCTACCATGGCTTTGCAAGAGATTTATGCGTGGAGTGTTAAACTGTTAAACACCATGTCAAACATTGTCAAATCATGTTCATCCGTGGCTCTTGGTGTCTCATTTCACAACTCTGTGCAGCTTACTCTTTGGTTGCACCGGTTGCACCGGTTGCACCGGTTGCAACGTGCAGAACCTGGGATATCTGGGATTCATGTCCTGCTGCTGTGTCCTCTCAGACGGTGCCGTCGACACCAACCGAACCGGCACAGGTGAGCCGAGTAAAGGTGGAGAGACCCACAAAAAAGAAATGGAAACATGAAACAACAAGAACCAACTGTTGCTTAATGTTGCTTAATGTTGCTTGTTGTTGCTTATTGTTGCTTAAAGGTTTTGAAACTGTTTTGAACCTTTTATAGGAAGAAGAGTCACATGTTCTCCTCGCTGTGCATTGATATCAGCCGCATGCCCTTTTCAACGTCGTCACATCCGTTTGATGTCAAGGCTTCTATGCAACAATCCATGGTCTTGGCCATGAGCCAGTGGCTCAGAAAGTGTTGACAAGCAAACCCCAAAACTTTGAATAATCACCTTGATTTGTTCTTGACAAAAAATCGGGCCCGAGTTACTTTAAAAGCCACCTAGCTGGGCCCGCAAGTGTTCACCAGGTTTGGGAAAGGCCAGCACCAGATTCAGCACGCGCTGTGAAAGGGACAACATTCTGTTGCAAGGTATGCGGACTTTGGCCATACTTGATTGGACCTCAATGCCCTGAGTGGAATTTGGACATCGTATGATGCTGCAAAAAAATGGAAGGCAAGGCAAAAAAAAGCAGAGAGCCGCAGAGAGCAAGACAAGGATAAGCAAGTACAAGCAAACAAAACAGCAGGTCAGACTTCTTGAGATGTCTTATGGTCGTTTTTTTTGGGGGTTCTGCTTTAGATGAAATTGCCCAAGGCATGTGCAAACCTTCCGCTAGCAATAGCTGAGCCAAAGTCTCAGTCCCTGAAGGATACTACAGTTAAGACGGAGACAATCAGAGACAGGTAACAGAAGTATTCAAAAAATGTCCAAAGGCTATCAAAGGCTCACACCTTGGATGCTTTGGATATCTTTGGATGCCTTGGATTTACATCTTTGACATGTTAAGTCATGTTAAGTATGTTAAGTGACCTTGGTTTGAAGATGTTTGAAGAGTCTCAGGTCGGCTGCACTGCAACAGGAGTCGAAGATACATTATATATTATATATACTCTACGTTTTAATACGTTTTATATCTTGGATGTTCTTTGGTTTTGTCGTGTTTTGCCGTATTTGGTTGCTTTACATGTTTGAAATTGTTTGCCAACTGGTTCAATATGATGACTGACGTCCATGGTTCTATTTTTTCCAGGATTGCTCAGCCGATCAAGGGTTTGGGCCACAGGTTTCAATGGAATCAGAGAAAGAGAAACAACTTCGATTTTGCGTTGACAAACAGCTGCAAAAGTGGAGTCGCATCATTTTCACTTTAAATTGAGATAATTGAGGCTGCATTTTGTGCAATCCATCAAGGAGAAGCGGCGACCAGTTCACCAGGTGACTGCATATGTTATTTTGTTTTTTTTGTTTGGTGCCGCGGTTTGAATTTGGGAGGCATTGAATCATTGAGTCAACGGATTTTGTGTCTTTTCTCTGGAAGCAATCTTTCGGATGGGTCATGATGTCCCAATCTTTTCCAATCTGTTCCAGGTTTCCGCAGAGGATGTTCCTTTTGCTTCACTCGTGGCTGAATCGTCGGATCCGGTGCAACTTGACCCTGTGGATTTGGAAGCACAAGAAATTTGGAGAGATGTTGAAACATGTTGAAACAGTAGAATTATAAAGGGACCAACTGTTGGACTCCAGATCATGTTTACAATCTGAGGCCAGCTGAAGGATTCCCTCAGTTAAAGCAGGCCAGTATCATTGATCCATGTTTGTCCCATTTTGGCAAAATCATTTTGATCCATTTTGCTTTAATGCGATATGACGATATGACAGCGTTCTCATTGTCATGTGTTTGATGCCGTGAAAGATGCCAGTTTGACTTCATGCCTCCACATGTTGCGTACCATCTATCTATACATTTGCCCATCGATGGTACATCAAAGTATTGTCAGACACTGATGATACTGTACCACATTTGTTTTGCTTTGTATCAGTATTGTATTGAATTCAGTTTGGCGGTTATGTTGTGGTATTGTGCCTGGTGTTCTTTACACTCTGATGCAATTCAATCTACCATCAGTTCTGCTGGATGTATATTCTGTATAGTAGACTTTGGCAGAATGCCTGTTCCTTTGGAATTTGGAACCTTCAATGAAGTGCTACGTGCTGTAGAGGAAGTCCAGTAAGGATGTGTGCGTGTATTCCGGGTGTATGCTGAATGCAAGAATGCACGCGTGCTGCGTGAATGAACGTGCGACTTTGAAATTGTGTATAGACTGTATAAGATACAAATGTATAATATAGTCATAAGCTTTTAGTATTTGTTGAATGGTATATTTTCCTCGCAGGATAGTCGCCTGTGCGTGCGTAGATGCAGACACGTCAGATCATCGTGATATTGTAATTGTGAGTGCGTTTCTTATCATTTCAATTGGAACTCTAAAGAGAGAGAGAGAGAGAGAGACGCAAGTCTTACTGAAAACAACGATCAAAGTGGCGAAACCAGTACCAGTGACAGTGACAGTGGATGACTGTGGATGACTGTGGCATGTGTGCTGTCCCTGTGGAATCCTGTGGAGCCGGGAGGTCATGGCACTAGCCCAAACTCGAGTGCAAACCAAGGCCTGCGCAGTCACATCTTTCAACATCTTTCAACATCTTTCAACCGGAAGGAACATGCAGTGATCAGATGATATCAGATGATATCAGATGATATCAGATGTTTTGAGACGTGTTTCCCTGCACTTGCAACTCTCACACATTCGAAGGTGGGAGAGGCCCCATATTTCATCATTGCCCAGCTCTCAAAGGAAAGCATCATGTTCTATCAAACGAATTCATGCGACCTTTCCCTGCTGACTATAGTGACTGTAGTGACTGTAGTGGTTTGTTTCTCCTTGGCCGCTCAGTTTCTTGTATTGTGAAGATGTCCATTACCCACCTAAAATATCTTACAATTTGTTTCATAGTCTTGCTGGCACATGCTGGCACTTTGCAATACGCTGCAGCTGTTCTAAGGCTGTGGCCGTTGGTGGTTTCACTGTGTCACTGCTGAGCATTTGTATCTCCTTAATCTTCGTGAAGGGAGTAGCTCAGGAGGGGCTCTCGGAAGGCAAAACAAGTAGCAGCTGAAGTGGTGGTGAACGGGTAGCTCTTAACTATTGAGAACCATATATATATATATATATATACGTATATATATTATCAACTATGATGAACTGTGACCTATCTATCTATGATAAACTCCAGGGTTGGAGTCGGAGCCACAGGACGCAAATCGCGATCGGCTGCCAAGTGCATCCGCTGGAGTCTTAAATCTGAGAAGCATCGAGGTCCATCTAGGTCCATCTAGGTCCATCTGCTTTCCTGTATTGTACTGTGCCACTTGCTTGCGCCTGTTTGCCCGTAACTTAAACAAAGTAAACGCGTCGGACGTTGTAGGCCGTCCTCATTAGATTATTGAGTCACACTATTGAGTCGTCTTCTGACATGCAAATTATGAGTTCAAGGTATGTTAAAGTTGGTGTCTGACTTTGTTTCTATTGGTTTCTGTGGGTTGCTGATTCTGTCCCCATCCTTCTAAGGCCCTATTGGCACAGCGCCTCCGGGCTAACGCCTCAGAGCTTGAGAATGCTTGAGATTTGGAGTCGAGTGCAGAGGCCAAAAAGATCCAAAAAGAATGTTGCAATGCAACTGTTGCAACATGTTGCAACATGTTGCCACTGTAGTAGTCATGGTAGTCATGGTCAGATCGAAATGCTGCGAGGCCATGGGAATTGGACAACCCAAGTCTCCCTGGCCTCTTGGAAGCAACATGCAATGGCACACAGTAGCCAGACTTCAGCCAGACTTCAGCCAGTTTGGCCGTTGTGTCATGGAGACCTTGAGTGACACCGTACCCGGTGATATGTCCTTCAGTGGCTTGTTGAGACCTTCAACGAGGAAATACCAAGTGAAACCAGAAGCAACATGAAGCAGCAAGACGTAGAACTGTTGTGTCTTATGTGTCTTTGTAATCTGTTTGTCATGTAGAAGGCAGAACTTCTGAGGCCCCATCGCACTTACAACAGCTATCAGCCGCACATGGCTGGGAAGCCTAGATAGAGCACCATGGTCTCATGGTGTCCTCAGAATCGGTGAAAACAGTCAAGAGGCCATCAAATCCATCAGTCCATCAAATTATCCTGCAGTGATTGGGTGGCTGAGGACAAGGTCGGCTCTACCCTGTGGGGCTTTGGCGAGCCCTGAGCTTACCATATGCGCTATGTCTGTCTATTTCATTCTATTTCATTCTATATCAATGAGCTTACCAGTTACCATGCTATATATTCAACATACCAGGTGGAGTCATTGTCATTGATGCTGGCACAGCGTGGATTCATTCAAGTTTTGCTTAACTTCGCTGGTTGTGCTGGACATGTTTAAGATCTCTGTTCAACAGTTCGTGAGGCAGACACGGGGAGATTCCCTAGATCGGGTCCAGATTATGGTGCCAAGCCCTTTGGAGGGCGGCAGGGTAGGCCAGCGCCTGAACTAGTCTGGGCAGTTCAACAAATCACCAGCACGCCTTTTGGGAAAATTGAAGCATTTTGAAGCAGCATACTGCATGCTCTCATATGCATTCATATGCCTATCATCTCCCAGCACGTGATCTATGTGATCTATGCGCCCTATGTGATCTATGTGGCTCGCTCTCAGGTCTGAACCTTTCCGAGGACGATTTGGTCGTGAACAATTTTGGCGATCCACGCGTCAGCGGCCTCTGACGGCTGACGGCTTCACGGCATCACAGATTTCCTCGTCACATCACACAGTACGGGCGCCGAATCGCCGAAGGCTCATGAGTTTGGATTTCAGATTGGAGACCGAATCGTCCAGGCTTGGCCCTTGGAATTCCTTGGAACACGAGAGGAAAACACGGAAAACACGGAAAACACGGTGTCAATCGGTTTCAATTCCAAGCGTGCTGTTGTGTTATGTTGTCTTCCAGGGTGGACGTAAGCACCCAGTGCTTAGTGTTTTTGTGTCAGGTGAATGCGATTCCAGTTTTCCAGGAGTCAGACTTCAGATTCGTCATGAAGGCAGCATGCGGCATGGGAGCACGACGGGGCACGTCAAGGCAATGAATGTCCGCTACAGTGTGCTGACGAACAAAATTTCTTTCTGCACACTGCAGACGCCACCTAGAAAATACAGTGTTTTGAACTAGTTTGGAAAAGAAGGTGAGTCATGAAGTTTGGATTCCGGCCAAAAGGCTCCTTTGCATCCGTTTGCTATTGTTTGCTGGTTGATGTTCTTGCATCTCCATGCGAGTGTGTTGCCAGGATGCTCTACGAAAGCATGAAACCACTGGCGAGCCAACGACTTGGAGCTTTCCTTCCACACAGCGTCACGATAAAGGAGTTGCAAGGAGTTACGGGCACGGACACCGCAGCTGATGCCTTAACTACAGTGTCACATTTTTTGCAGCCAAATGCAACCAAGGCCAATCATTTTTGAAGTCATACGTCACGGGCTCAGGGTATCTCAGGGTGAAGTAAGACCTATTTGATTATGTTTAGCACACCACAGCTGCCATGTCCTCTCTAGGTTTGTGGACTTGACATGATTTGACACATATTTGACACATATTCGAACGCATTTTTTCCGACTTTTTTTGGGGGCCTTTGAAGCCAGGGGGGCTCTTGCAGGTGCAGTGCAGAAGCCCATGCTTTGGCCCGAGTGTGGACAGACTTTGAGGCTTTGTTTGACGGTGCCCGCACTGTTACGATGCAAAGTGGAATCGCATGAATGATGAATGTATAATATTGTATAATATATATGAATGATCTCGAATGATGCAGTTTCAAGGCCATAATTGTAATAAGAAATCGACAAAATTGATAACAAGACAGACTAACTTACAAAAACTCCTGTAGCATCGTGCTTCTCAATGTTGCACGCTGCACGAATACTGCGTGAATCGAATGATTTTCCGAAGGGCCAAGCTCCCTTTCGCATCCTTCCGCTCTCTTTGCTGGCGCTGAGGGCAATGCCACCTGCTGGATACAGTGCCATGAACGCCGTGAATGGCATGTATCCAGCATCGCGACTTGACTGGAATGGAACCTTGGGAATGACTAGTCAAAACATAAAAGTCCTGCTGCCACCAGAAAAGAAAACGGTCGTTTGGCAGTTTGGATATTGGATATTGAAACATATCGAAACGTTCTTCTATATGTGATAAGTGATACCTTTATATAATCTTACTGCTGTTTGATGTTAGCAGTTTCTTGGCGTCGTTTTCACGAAGCTCTTTCGTTGCAGGCCTGCCGTGATGAAGACAATGCTGCCGCATGAAGACTTCGAGGATGGGCTGATGGAGACGTAGACTGGGTGACTCCTGCCTCTTGTGGCAGGTCGTGGCAGAGTGGGACAAAACCTCTGTGAATTGCAGGACATTACCGGGGAGTGGTGCTATGGCAAGACAGGTGACGTCCAAAGCTCATTGACCCGGAATAGTTTGAATTCTGAATGCTTCAAAAATCTTCAGGGTGTGTGTTTGCTGAATCACCAGTTTCTGGGTTGCAACAAGCGACTTGAGTGACTTGAGTGACTGGAGTGACTGGAGTGGCTGGAGTGGCTGGAGGCAGATCAATTCACCTACTTGGTGAGGAAAGCTCGGGCCACAGAAATCTCTTCAGAGCTCCGCCAAGCTCTGGCTGCTTTTGTAGCCCCTTTGTGTCGTTTTTCATCAGAACATAATAGTATCAAAATGTATCAAATAGTATCACGACCAATTTATGAATTTAATAACATTAGGCGGCAGCTTAGCCCTACAGCATTTTTGTGTCTCAGTGAGTTGTTCTTTGCTCTCGCCCGTTCGTTTAGATTTTTTGAGAGCATGTCAGGCAGGGAACGTTTTGAGCGGGGGGCCCAGAATCCAGAAAATGGCATGAAAGCGAGTAGTTCAAAGATGGGACTATGTCTTCGCAGCATGTTCTTGACGCGCTTGAAGACTTGAAAATTGAGGTTTTGAGCAAACATTACCCAATGGGCAGAAGGCACAGTCCGAGTTTCTCCAGCAAGCTGTGCTTCTTTTGATTCCTGCATGAATTTCAGCTTTCTTTCTTCCGGTGCATTTGTTTATATTTGTTTTGCTTGGATTCACATGGATTTCCCATGATTTATCCTCCAGGTGACTGGCATGCCAGAGACCCGGCTTGGATTTTCGTATGTGATGGCTGAACGGCTGAACTTCCTGGTATTTCTTTAGCTTTGTAGGCTGCAGCCAGAAGATTCACAAAGCCCTTGGTTGAGGCCATTGAAGAACTTGAAATGAGATTCGCTTGTCGAAGCTTTCTTACCGCATTGCGTGCTTAAACGCATCTAACAGATGGTACAGATGAGCCTATGCTTACGCGTGCACTTAATAACTACTAGTAACAACACTTGACAACTATACTATACTGACTTACATAATATAAATATATATATACATGTGTGTGTATGTGAAACATCTGAATAGATGTAAAACTTCTACCTGATTTGTAGCAGGGGGCACAGGTGTGGCTGGTTCCTGTGCCAACGAAGACGGCCAGAAGTCAGTGATATCAAAGGGAGACGTCCCTTTGCCGTACCTGCTTCAAACTTAATTTTTCATGTCAATTTTCTGTAATGGGACGTGGCTAATCCAAAAACCACCATGCCGTTTCCAAACAACTTGGTTTCATTTTTCTCGTTTGGCACGGTTCTCGCAATCTGTCAAACATTTCATCTAGCATAGGCTATGGCGATGGAAACTTTTTGATACCTTCTCGGGTCTTTTCACCGACCCACTCCTGTCATGTACGATGCATTCCACATCAGAATTCGCAAAGATTGTTCTGAGCAAGTGTGTGATTCATGCTGGATTCATCACGGTGGCATGAACCCTTCGGGGAATACCTTTCCAGGTAGGAGAGTGAGTCTTCAATATGACTTCTGAATTTACAATTTTCAACCTAGTAATTCGTTTAAGGAAAGTGAAACAGCCAGCCTTATTTCACTGTCTCACCTGTTGCTTGTCGTGATGTTGAACCGCGTGCCGCTGTGCCTGGCCTCACCACTTTTTGCTGGATAGTGTTGACATAGCCTGAAGCCGCAGCAACATTTCCTTTTTGCAACTTTGCCCAAGAGAGTACGGTGCTCAACAACTTGCAACATGTCACATGATCAGGTTAGGCTTCAGGACATGCCTTTAGGTGTGGTGTTTCTTTCTCTTGATGGTCTCCGGTACGGTTCAAATGTGCACGTAATTCGAGGGTTGATCACTAAGCCGTTTACAGGGTTGACTCGATGTTAAGGTCAGTGGGCCTGAATAGGGGACTCTGCATGGCAGTGTGGATGCATCAAATCTCATCAACTAGTTCCCCACTGGTCCCCTATCTCATGCGTGCTCCCTCTCTATAGGTCAGGTTTGGGTCCTTCACGTGCCGAGGTAGGTTTTGGCTCTCGCCTTGTAGGTTGTGTCAGGCGCTTCTGTCCGCCCCCCCCTCCTCTGGTTGGTGTTTGGCCCGTCATCCGTCCGCTTTTTCTTTTCCCTTGCCCTTTCAGGGTTTGCCCGTTTTGGGCTAGGTGTGTTGGTGTTGGTGTTTTCCCTTTTTCCTTTCCTTTTTTGCGTTCCCCCTCTTGCGTTCCGGTTAAGTAATTGTCATCTCATTTTCATCGTCATCTCATTTCCATTTTCCTTTCATTTTCACCTTCATCTCATTTGTCGGAGCCTTAAAAACACCGCGGCAGCGGGGCGTGTGTGTGAAACATCTGAACAGATGTAAAACTTCTACCTGATTTGTAGCAGGGAGCACAGGTGTGACTGGTTCCTGTGCCAACGAAGACGGCCAGAAGTCAGTGATATCAAAGGGAGACGTCCCTTTGACGTACCTGCTTCAAACTTAATTTTTCATGTCAATTTTCTGCAATGGGACGTGGCTAACCCAAGAACCGCCATGCCGTTTCCAAACAACTTGGTTTCATTTTTCTCGTTTGGCACGGTTCTCGCAATCTGTCAAACATTTCATCTAGCATAGGCTATGGCGATGGAAACTTTTTGATACCTTCTCGGGTCTTTTCACCGACCCACTCCTGTCAGGTGTAATTGGAGTGTTTTTGCATGTACGATGCATTCCACATCAGAATTCGCAAAGATTGTTGTGAGCAAGTGTGTGTGGGGGTGTTTTTATACTAAGACTAAGACTTTATACTTGTATTACCTTGTACTATGACCAAAAGATTGTAAATGTTAAAGGTTTCTAGCGGATGGGCTCACCCGCAGGAGCGAACTGACGTGCGCCCAGGGCCTCTTCGGTGAGCTCCGGATCCATTTCGATCCGGAAGAACAGGTGCCCTCACGGAGGTATGTTTCATAAGTTTCATATTTCTTTTTTTTCCATGTCCAATTTCATACAGTAATTTTATTCCATTGCATTTCTCGCATTCTCATGGATTAAGGTATTTACAAAAACTCAAGGATGTTCAGCAGAGTGGGATATTTTGTATCAATTTTGGGTCGAAGATAGCAGCTGAGAGGTTTTGGTGTCGCAAGTTCGCCCTGCCGGACGTTTAAAATGGGGTGATGAAAGGGTGGCAAAACGCGTTGACGCCTCAGACGGCTCAGAGCTTTCGCAACTGAGACGATGCCAGACGCTGTGGAGCATTGTGGAGCCATTCCATGGCCTTTTTCTTCTCATTTTGCACGCCATTTCTTGAATGCCTTTGCGGCCGTACCTGAAGTGGATTCATCATGACCATTGATATACAGTATTGATATACCCAAGTGGCCCAAGTCTCTTCCTGTTTTTTTGCGAGAAAATGAAGTGTCTCCATTTCACGGAGATTTTGTGAGGTTGAAAGCTGAGCCCCAGAGCAAGGCATGCTCCGAAGGCATATCATGCTGTATCCATATGCTGAAGATTCCTCAAGCAACTGAGCCATCTCCAAAATGATAGATTTTCCATGATCTTCCACAATCTCGGTTCAATGGGATGATGCTACAATGTAGTTGCAAGACATCACGAGATCTACATATAGTATTAACATGTATTAACACATTTTTTTTACAGTACTCTATTTCATTCTATTCGTTCTATTTACATTATTGTTCATGACTTTTCTGCAGGTTTTGATTTCAGACCTGGGAATCACAGGTGCAGAGCAGCGCCAGGCCTCCCGGAGGGACTTGCTGACAAGGCGCAAAAAAGGAGCGCAGAACCGGCGGAGGTAACAGTGCGAATCGCATGGGATGACCTGCTTGCTGCGAAATCGAGATATGTAGAGTATTTTTTAGGTTCTGATAGTATAGCTGTATATGTATAATTATGTAATATTATGTAAAGATATTTAGGTTAGATTTCCCATGATCTACGGAAGACTCTTCACATTTTCTTTAGATATCCGCAGGAAGTCTAGAAGTCAAACTTCCAACAGTATGGACAGATGAAAAGCAGAGGTGGGAAGAGTCAGAGAAAAGAAGAGAAGAAGAAAGAAGATCAGGGAAGAGGAACAGTCAGAAGACAGAAGATGCAGGTGAGCGAAAAGGTAGCAAAGTCGCAAAACACTGTGTTTTTCCATGTTTTTCCAATGATCTGTGGCTCCGGAGGGTCGAAAAGTAGGCTCGCTAAAGCAGCGGGTGCGGAGCCATCTGGCCAGATGAGAAATGAAAAAGTGCACGCCGTTGCCGCGCCAAGCACATTTCCAAGTCAAACTGTACAAAACACACCATGCTCGGAGCAAGCACTTTTGGAAGTTGACATGTCGAAAAAAGTGCATGCTGTTGTGGGGCGAAGCACATTTCCAAGTCAAAATGTGTAACACACACCATGCTCGGAGCAAGCACTTTTGGAAGTTGACATGTCGAAAAAGTGCACGCCATTGTGGCGCGAAGCACATTTCCAAGTCAAAATGATTCAAAACGTACAAAACACACCATGCTCGGAGCAAGCACTTTTGGAAGTTGACATGTCGAAAAAGTGCATGCCGTTGTGGCACCGTCTTGCGCGGTCCTACTGTTACTCAGCAATTAGCGTTGCGCGTTTGTTACGTGTTTGCGTTGCGCGGTCCGACTGGCCAGAATAGTCTGCTCGATTTGGGCATTTTAACTCTTTATGTGTTTGACGGGAATTCAAGATTTAATTCTTGCAGTGACCCAGTGGCAGGTTGATGAACAGCTAGACGTAGCCAGTCCATCGGATTTGCAGATGCAAGATATCTTGAGGTTGAAAATGGCCATGTTTCTGAAGCCATGCCGTGAACCGGAGAAAAACTGTGCAAATTTAGGTATTGGCATGCCTGGCATTCCATTCATATGAGCTACGGTCAAAACCCTGGCATAATTATTACTTCTTATGTAAAGGGCAGTTCTCTTGTGTTTGGAAGTGCTCCAAACACTGTGTAGCGACAGAGCTTCCAAAAACGATAGCCATAATTGCGAATAATGTCCACATCTGAAGTTGTTTTGCACAAATTTGCGTGCATGCAAGAGGCAAAAATTAGCGATACCCCTAGCGATACCTTCGCGATACCCATTTGTGCAAAAAGTAACCCCAAACCACAAATAGACCCTGTCCTCTTCCGCTTCTTTCCCTTTCCTATTCATTTCCTTTCCTTTCCTTTTCCTTTTCCTTTCCCCCTTTTACAAAACCATGGATAGCGATTGGGTTCCCCCAAAAGCGATACCCTTTTTTCGGGAACTTAGCGAAGACAATCAGTTTTGACAACGGCTCATACCAATCTACTTTCAGTTCATTTTTTTTGAAGCGGAAAAAATTAGGAATTATAATAATTGAATAGTATCAAACTGGTCATGTTCCGTCAAATTTCGGTTGGTATCAAACTTTCTTCAGTAGATCATGGGGCTTGAGCATGTGAACATGTACATACATGTAGTTGTTTGTTGACATTTTTTATGCGATATTTGACTTTCGTGTTTGTTTCCTACAAACGTACATGAGGTATTAAACACACACATATATATATATACTTATATTTGCTTGTGTATTTACACATATTTACACATTTTGTACAGGTAGAATTTGCAAAATGTTGAAATTCAACGTATCCGTTCATATTTTGCGCATTCAGTTGCGGTGCAAGTAGCTGGCGGTTTCCCTCGGTTGATCAATGCCAGTATTTGAGGCCCGCAGTTGGGCTCATTTTTAGGCTCTCTTGGCCCCTTTGAAACCAGGATTTGGTTTCTTGGATTCAAAGGTTGAGGTGGTATATGCAAAATATTCTTACCGCATCGCAGCTCACCTATTAATTATCCTCTAGTATCCAGGGGTATTTCATCGATTGATCACTTCTTGGATTTATGAATTTTATATGACAACATTCCGGGTCATTTCAAAATCCATGAGTTCCTTCACCGCAAACAGAAGTGTTTTTAAAAAATGTGCTGAAAATACCAGCTAAATGCAACAAATCAATTTCCATACGAAGTGTTTAAGGTTCTGCCATGTCATTCCGGTCGTTTTGCCATTTCCCATTTTGCTGGTTTGCATGAACCTAACTAACACAAAGTGAATATGGTCCCTGAGTTTTTGTCCTTGCAGCCCAAGGTTTCAATTGGATGACATGAGTCCTCGACAGAGAATGGAGGGCGACGAAGGCATTTGGAATTTATGGCACAGTGGAAGTAGGTAGCTACACTAGTTGCAGTTTTAAGATTGAAATTATGATATGTTATGATTTTGATGAAGTATCTCGAGCAGTTTCCTGTTCACTTCTTGCTCCAAAATTTTGTTCGCTGACTTTGAAAAAACCAAAGGCACTTCGCTAAGTTTAGAATGTTGGGATTCTGCCAAACCATGTGATTTGTGATGGTCTTGGATAAAATGTTTTTTTCAGGATAAGGAACACGAACTATCTTTCTTAGAAGGCGCCAGTGCTCAATCTCAACATTTTTTCAATCGTTTCAAAGCCGTTGGGTAAAGTTCTGCTTTCCATGCATGCTTTCTTGAGAGTTTTTTCCTGAGGAATACCGAATACCAAACAGATTTGAACATAAAATCTCATAGAGTTTTACATGCGAGCGGCGAGGTTGCCATAATACTTGTGTGCCCAAAGGTCGTATGATCAGTTTGAGCTCCCGGGTCAGAACAACAATCAACACCTCAGCTAGATGAGAGGCCTAGGAGATAGGAGATGTATATACATCCAACATTTCTACTTGAATTTGTGAGGCTTCGCAGTTTCTGATTTCATTTCCCAAGATGCTGTTGTTGGAACTTAGCATGCAAGAAATGGAAAGCAAATAGAGAACGCTAACGTGATAACATTAATATTACTCTATCGCTCGTTCTGGACAGATCCAAAACCATCAAAAGCATTCAAAGATATTCAAAGGCTAACCTTGCCACGCAGAACTTGAAGACATTGTTTTTGTTCAGGTCGACCTGACCAAACAGAGCTGCGGCCTCAAACACTGCTATGACATGTGGCATCCTGTGGCTGTTCGTCAATGTTCGTCAAATTGGACCTGCGGAGAAGTACGGTCAACTTTCATCAAGGTCCATGGGTCCATCCATGAACATACATGAACATACATCAAGACTCAGTAGCCTTGCGTGCAATGTGTAGCTTTGAAAGGCTCTACAATGGCTTTATACGATGATTCAATTCAACTCCGCCCTCCCTGCACTCGTGCAAAGACTTTGGAAAGCCATTCAAAGCTTTCCGCTGGTTCGACTGCATTGTTCCCTCATGGTTATTTCATTTTATTCCCCCTTAGCAGCCGGCTGCACCATGTTGTACAGCAAGGGACCTTTCTCCAGCCTGGCCCCTAGCAAATCTCTGCCCATAGTTCAGCTTTGCCTAACTGCTGCGTATATCGCTGTATACCTGTATTTTTTGGTGTTGGATGTTGGATTCATGACATGTTTTGGAAATTCAAGAGGTACGACATTTGACGACATGTAAGACGACCTTCGGGTGTCTTCGGCCCTCGGTTTCGTTCGTTTCAGGATGATTTCTACTTTATGCCTGGCGTCCCACCTCCCCGGACCTTTGAGCCTCCGTCGGGCATCCGTCAGTTGCAACGGGCGAAGATGAGTGATGAAACTTTCGGCAGGACTTAGCCAAGACTTAGACTATCTTAGACTATCTTAGACTATCTTAGACTATCTTAGACTATCTTAGGCTATCTTAGACTCTTTCCTCCATAGTATTTCCTTGAGGGTATGGATTCTTCATGATTCTTCTATATCATGCTATATCTACAATTACTGTATCATTAACTATGGAAATCTTT
>CAMXCT020000654.1:45066-54181 GCA_947184155.2 Cladocopium goreaui | reverse complement strand
CCCCCTGCCCCCTCCCCCATATATATTATTGTTATATATCATATATCAATATATCATTGTTGCATCCTCGTTGGGACGAACAATGCCGCGACACGATGATGACAGTCCCTCCGCAACTCACCTCTTCCCTTCCTTCTTTCTCCTACCCCGCTAGCTTTCGTCATCCACCCCCGGCCTCAAGTGTTCACCTCAGCTGTTGGAAAAGTCTGTGGCCGCAGAACATGTTCAATTCCCCGCCAGGAAAGGCTCACAGAGGAGCAAAGAGAGCGAATAGTGCATGACGCGGAGAAGCTGATCGATTCTTGACTGCAACTGCGCGGTCAAACTCTACTGCCTTGCGAACCTATCATCAATCATGTGTGGATTTATTGCTTGCCTCTTGTTGTATAATCCAGTTTTCAAGGAGGCTCGGAGTGTTGACGCAGGCAACGGGGCAAGGTGGTTGGCGATCAGCCATAACAGTTTTGTCTTGAAGTGTGGCTGGGGTCACTGGGCTTAGTTTTCTCAAGCGGAACTAGCAAGTAAAACAGCGGGTGGCAGCGGGTGACGAAAGCAAATTGCGCATGCCGTGACTTTGGACTCTTCCTGTGAGCCCAGTTAGCACCCTCATGCTACAAGAACACCTAGGTTCATGTCTCCCAGTCAAAACAAACCGGGCACCAAAACAAACTTAAACACTTAAACCATAACTGCCGCATCCATACTAAACATATCATATGCAAACGTACTCTTGCTACATGCATGAGATTCTGCAGCACACGCAGCCGTCAGAAAAAGAAAGGGATGGAAAAGGCCTCAAACAGAAAAAATGGCAAAGATGCAGGTCGACGGCAACTAGTGAGGGACAACAGGTGGCAGCCACAGCCAAGGAAAACCCACGCGCCTACAATGTGTTTTGTGCAAACTGTGAGCACACTACCAATATGGTCAGAAGCTCAGAGGTGGACAAAGATGAAGCAGCTCATCCGTTGTTGCAGCGTCTGAAGGTTTCTGGAAAACAGCAGTTTACTTCGCCAGAAGTGCACTTTTTCATTTGGTGCCTTGGATGCAGAGATCAAAAGGATGTGTATCAGGTTCCTCAGGGAAATCAATGAAGCTAGACTGCTAGACAACCATTGATACAGATCCCTACTTTGACCCACTTGGGTTCTCTCCTCAGCATGAGTTATGGCAGTTATGGAATGTTATTGATAGTTTTGAACAGTGTTTGCGCCTCATGACATTTTGACAGCAGTTTGACAGCTCCCTGCAGGAGCCTGTGCCGGTATGGCCTTACGCTACTAGGTTTGGCAATGCTCCATGCCGGCTGCTCAGCGTAGCTGTGTCAAAGTGCCTGGGGGTTCTATAGGTCTTTGCTGCGCTTTCCGGAGCTTCCCGGCTATGAATTCAAAAGAATCGAACGAGGTTGTGACAATGCAGTGCTACAGCAGATACTGTCTTCAGTACCCTTTGTGGGCTTGACACTCAGAAGCTCATAATATGTTGAAGTCTCTCCAGACATCTTCGATGTGCTAGAACGTGACAGGCTTTGGCTGCGTACTACACTTGTACAGTATCTGGGCTGCAAAATGTTATAGACATCAGTGATGTTGCAAAGTGGATGCATACATCAGCGCTCCCATTTCAGGAATGTGCTGCTTTCAAGAACAACTGCCTCTGATTCGAAATGAAACATGAAGTGGTGTTCACGCCTCCCTTCTGGAGATGGCAATGGAGAGAGAGAGAGAGAGACCCGGGTTGTTCGGGTCTGGAATCGTCACAATGTTCTGGAGGCTTTACCAGTCCTCGCCCAGATTGTTGTCCAATATGGTCGGCTTGCGTCGGACGCTTAAGATTGGAGCAAGTGAACTTAATTATCAAAGCGTTGCGCGTTGGAACTTCGAAACTGCAAGTGCACAAAGCCAAACTTACACTGGGAATCACTTGAAACTGCCTGAGGAAAACTGTTTACAATGGTTGGAAGGAAAGCTTGATGTCCCGGAACGATGTCTACCACCTACTGCTGAAGGTTGGCAAGATGTTGCATCAACCCGCTATTGTCCATGTACTGTCATTTTGTTGGTGTGGAAGGGGAACAAAAGGTAAGTACAGAGGATGCACTGCAACATACTGAAACGTTTGGCACTTTGCATGGGTTTCGATGGTGCTGGACAGCTGGGTTGGGTCTGGCTTAAACCCTCCTGGCTGGAGGAACTGTGTCGAGCCATTTTCAATGGAGCGCTTGCTTTTGGATTTCTTTTGTGCTGCACCCGGTTTAGCTTCCAAAAGATCGGAAGTTGATATGACATGACTAACGTGGACTCATGTCTTCTGATGTCAGACTTTGTAAGACTAAGACTGGATTTCTCCAGCTTTCAGCATGTTGCGCGATTTGACTCTCAGAACTTGGTCTCAGGTGGGCTCCAGACATTTTGCAGTTTGCCAACCAGAGGCTGTAGAATCTACTGTAGAAAACAGCTTGGGATGATCTTGCCGTCTTGCAAAATCCAACACGGAGAAAATGGGTGTCTAATTGAAGAAAAAGACTTTCAAGAGAGAGAGAGAGAGAAATCCATGGACAATATCACAAACTATATACAAACTAATACAAAATATCATAATCACAAATTTTAGAAATATTTATCACAAATTTCGCAAACAGTCGATGGGCCAGGTACCCTGTGCGCATCTCTGTGGCCATTGTTTTCGCATACCTCGCGGGGACCTGAATGACCTGAATGACCTCACGTTGTTGACCCTCGCCAAACTTTCCATTTTTCCCTTTAACATCCTTTCAGTATCGTTAAGGATGTACTTCCAAGTGTACTTCCAAGTGTACTTGGAACATCTTGGAACATCTTGGAACATCTTGGAACGTTTCAAAATGTCAAGGCCAGCGATGCTGTCTTTGCCCTCCTGGCACAGGCTGGCAATCGCTTGCAGGATCTTAAGCCATGAAAACCTTTCTGTCGACCGGACGCGGTATTACTATGTATTACTTGCTATTACGGTTGTGATTTTGCGGATTTACTGGGCTTTGCGGCTTTGCCATGATTCTAGTGATCTGACATCTCAGCCACAGCTCTACGTATCTCTACGTCTCCACGGCTCTTTCTGTGTCAGGTGGTGACTCGGATCCTCCTTCTCAAGTTCGGAAGGTTTTGGCTGATCGGTGGAAGCGATCACACGCCCGGGCCCATTCTTCATATTCTTCGTGGCGTGCGCTGGCATTTCTTGGATATTTTTTGGAAACACGCAGCCAATCTGACGTCTCATGATTTGACACCCAAGGTGGGAAGAAGAACAGAGACTTCAGGTGGCACACTCACACGTTCACATATGTTCACCCTCTTCACACTTTCAGAATCAGTTGTGGAAGTCTGAAATGGCGAAGTTTCCTCTCTTGCTCCCGGTGGAGTTCTTCACGTTTCTTTGCTGCGAGCACTGTGAGCACTGTGAGCACTGTGAGCACTTGCAAGGCAGATGCCACACCAGTCAAAGGCAAAGTCGACTGAGACATGTCATACTTGCGATATCTTGCGATACTTGGGCTGTCCGCAGCCTCGAATTCAGAACGCCAGAGCCCCCAGAGCCCAGGACTTCTCAGGTGCTCTTGTGACATGGCCATGGCCTAGAGCCACCTAAGGCCACCTAAGGCCGCCCAAGGGTCGACAATGTCGACGCCTTTCTCCGCAGATGAAAGCAGCGGGAAAAAGCAGTGCTGATACTGCGAATATGCATGAATATGCCTGAACACATACAGGGGGGCGCGCAATATCAGCTTGTAAATATTTATAAATATGTGTACGGATATATATCTTTAGTAAATGTTCTATATCTATATAATCATTAATATCATATAATCCAGATGCAGCAGAAGAGCAGACAGCTGTCAGTGTATCTATTGGCCGTGGATAGTCTTTGCATAGCCGCATTCCGAAGACATTGCACTGAGTTCCTGCGTTTTGTTTCGTATTGGCTCAGAGGGTCCCAAAGGGATTGCTTCCAAAGTGTTCTGCTAAGTTGGTTTCCAAAGTTCACGTCACAGATACGCATGATGCACTTCTAAGGACGGATCTTGAATTTGGAACGTGATGTGGTCAATTCCTTCTTGCTATAAGGAAAATGCTTGGATTGCCGCGAGAAAACCTCGCAGCTGAGGCCGCTGAGTCTGAATCAGTCAATTTGCTGTCAGCAGATGGGTTTGCAAAGTGATTCTGGTGTTCCTATGTGTTCCTGGCATTTCCTGGCCACATCTCGGACCAACTTGTTGGCAATTTTATGATTTGTTGTCAGGTGCCCAGCAGAAACATATCCGACTCCAGCAATGGCTTGGGACAGTTCATCTAGTTCAGACGAGCCACTCCAGCAAAGAGCATCTCGAAGGATCTTATCAGGCAGAACGCCTCGACAAATCCCTCTTCTAGCAGATTCTTCTGATGAAGAAATCGCTTCAGTGTCTCCAAAAATCGTGAAGCCAAGAGAAGGCGAAAAGGCGGAACAGGATGCAAAAAGCGAAACCGGAGATAGCAGAGATAGCTCACCTGCAAAAGAACTCTCACTAGCGAAGTTCGCCCCAGAGAAGCCAGAGAATGTGGAGAGCAACGTTGCTGACGTTGCTCCAGCCGACACTTCCCTGGTGGATAGCAACAGTGAGCGCAGCGAGTCCAAGAGTGTGGTCAGGACCCAGCGAGATTTGAAGACATTTCAAGCACATTTGAAGACTTTTAATATATTTTAAGTTTATATAATAAAGACAATATATATATAAGAATGAAAAAAATATAAAGATATATAAAGCAATATAAAGCATATTGTGTTGGTTTCTGATTCATCCCGGAGGTCGCCGGCCGTATTTGGAGTTGTAGTATTCCCAAAAGTTGTAGCGGACATTGCTTTTCAGGACGGGCTGGCGCTTCAAAGCCCAAGACAGAGCTGTGGACTCCGAGGGAAACTGCGCGGACAGGTCAAAAAGTTTGCATCTCAGTTGTTCAGATTGGATTCCTCAGAAGTGCCAGGTGATGACGGGCATGCAGAGTTAGAAGGATTTTATTATATTTTATTTCAAAATATATATGTTTGTTGAGATCTTGAATTATAGTCGTCTTTGTGAGGTCCACGTAGTCCAGGGCGACGAGCTGCTCGCTGGAATAGTCAGGTGCGAAAGTGGGGGCACCGTGAGACCACACGAAAGGTGACTCCTCTTGACCCAAAATTGTTTGACCGAAAGGTGAAAATCCTTTGATTTGACCGTGAGGCCATGAAGATTCAAGAGCGACTTGGCTATCACGGCTTCGTTTAAGTGATCTTGGAGAGGACATGGATTTTTGCTTCAAAGTGTCCCAACACCAAGGACCTCAGAAACGCAGGTACCTTGGGCATCCTTGGGCTATCGTAGCAGTATGAAGTATGCCTTTCATGAGCTTCGCTGTGAGGTGTTGCAATCGTTTTGGTCCCCTTTTCTGCAGGTTTTTGAACGGCTCTACAACGATTTCCTGCAAAAGACGCAGGCTGTGGTCATCTTTGGTATCTTTTCTGGTCCGCAGACGCGAACGTGTCTAGATGAAGGTTGAGAAGTTGGCGTCAAAAGAGCCGAGGGTCAAGGAGTCAGAAGGGCAGGACAGATCCCTTGGGAGCAGCACTCTGGATTCTTACTACTTTTGATTTATTTGACACTTTTGACACCTTGTTCTTTAGAAAGAAATGCTTGTCAAGAACTGAGAAATGTCGACCGACATGGGTATAAGATGGTAGAAGTAGTGCATGTTCGTAATTTGTGCCGTGGTGCAGGTTTTTGACAGGCTGTATGAGGACGCTCTCGTCAAAAGGCACAAAAGAGAGGCTAGATGGTTTGCGCAGACTACGGTCAGGTACTCTTGATCGCTACTTTTGAGACCTTCATGGAACTGTGAGTCATACTTGTTCGAAGAGGAAAATTCCCAATAGACTTGTCAGAGAGGCTGCCGAGAAGCGCGAAGCCAAAGAGAAAGAAGAAGAGCAGCAACTTCTCCGACTCCAGGCCTGTCACAAGGGAAGGCCCAAAGGGCATTAGAACATATTGGAACACCATAAAACAAGCCTTTTATACATGTCACGTCCCTTACACGTCATTTGGAAACACAAAAAGCCAAAGCTTAAAAGTTTGGTGCAAGGCTCCTGAGGAGCAAGTGATGGCCATGTGCCAGCGGCTCTATGATAGGCGAAAGGTGAAAGAGTGGGGTTTCTCAGCTTCTCAAAGGCACAAGGCTTTCTGGTCTTCTGACGTCAGAAAGGGGAAGGCAACATAAAGAACAGCAACAAATCGACAGAGGCAGCGGAACGGAGAGTATCAGCAGCATCGACATGCATCAACATTGAAGACCAACAACTGACAACCCATGGAGGGGGTGCTTCACTGCTCGCTCTCCAAAGCACAAAAAGATCAAAAAGCGACCACCACTACCACCACAAACACTAGCTGCGGCGGCGGTTATTTCATCGTTCGTGGCAGGCAGTATGTTGCAACACTGCTCAGCAATCCGTGACAGCCCAACAATAGCAGGAAGAGGGTCATAAACGTAGCATAAAGGCGGCAAATTGCCACAGATGCCACCGATCCGGTTTGAACCTGGCTGCCTAAGGACGACAGCTTTGGAGCTTGAAACCCAGCAACTGCAAAGTAGAAATCCTCGCTGAATTTATGATTATATATATATATTGCATATTTATTATTACAGTACATGATGTAGATTGGCGTCGGGATTAATATAATATATTGTAGAGCTTCGCACACGCCCTGCTGTCAAGAGGAGTTTATGTTGGCAGCACAGGTTCAAACAAGGTTGGTACTGCAGGGGAAGCTGAGGCTTACCCAAAGCAGCAGAAATAGGCCGAAAAGTGTGATAAAATCCCTGAAGACTGATTGTTGCATTTTAAATTTTAGTGTGCCCCAAAAATCATCACATGGGTTGTGTTTTCGGCCTCGGAAGCCAGAAGCCACGGAATTTACGAGATGTTTTCCCCTTTGGTAGGACAAATAAATCACGGTATTTACATTGTATTTACACTGTTTATTTGGCCAGCGCCTTGCAAAAACACTGGTATTTACACAGTTTTCAGCATGTTGCAAAACGTGGTTTCTATATGCGAAAAGTAGAAACACTGTATTTTTTAACGAGGTTTTTGAAACAATCACCAGAAAATTGCTTAAACATTAGCCCAAAACCGATGTCCGGAAGCATCTTAATCCGGCGATGTTCGTGTATCAATACGCATCAATACGCCATAGCTTTAGCTACCAGGGGCGCCCCTGTTTTTGTTTTGGATTCAACCCTACCAGGGCATAGAGTACTGGGCACAGTTTATATACTCTGTCAAGCTTGCACCTTAGGCGCTGCACTGATTGGCCATTGGCCGGTGGAGGAACGCTAGTGCTTGCGGCCTGGGAAGACGCTCTAGCTGATCCTAACTGGACGTTATTGCCCCTTTTCAAGTGGTAGCGGAGCAGTGATCCTGGCAGGGACGCGTTCAATCACGGAAGTTTTGGCCCAAATCTTGTGAATATGCTTAAGCTTCCTTTGGGTGCAGGAGGGGCCACGTGAAGCAATGCAGATATCAGATTCTAATGTGCTGCGCATGACTGGCCACTCAGATCTCAGGAATTCGGGCTGCGTCTACACGTTGCTACCAGAGCTCAAGCGTGGTGGGCCTGAGCACATGGGCTTTGGACCAAGTTGGCATTCAATCCCATATTCGGTTCCGGAGCAGCTTGTACAATCGTGCTTCTTTGGTCATATCATTTTGCATCTTCCAAATGTCTTTCTGCTTGGAGCTAACAAAATATGTATTCGACGTCACTGGTCATCCTCGTCATTATTTTGGGAACCAATCATAGGGTTTGGACCTTCGTACAAGCAATTACAATGCAAGCCCGGTTATGTTGGTTGGACTTGCTGGTTGATAATGATAATGAATCACGGTCACGGCCCCGGCCCTCATGCCATCCTCAGCATCAGCAACATCATCATCATCATCACCACCACCATCACCATCACAATCACCATCACCACCATCACTACCGTCACCGTCATCATCAATCCTAGCCATAATCACATATCACATACTAAACGTCCCCTCCCCCCAATAATCAGCACCTCAGGTAGTTTTTACTATTAGGGTGTATTTATTCTTAGGGAACCCTATTAATAGATAATAATAAACACTATTTTTTACGATTTCAAAATCAATGAAATTTCCTTTTATGACGCAATTAAAATATTGCCAAAAATTGGCTTCGAAACGGGCCCTAGTGATAAATTAAAAGCCCTAATATGAAAACTAAAAATTTTCGGACGGACCCTAATAATAAACACCCCGGGGCTGACTAGTTTTTATTATTAGGGGGCGAAACCCACAAATGGTAGCTTTATTTTTAAATTGTTTTCTAAAGGGGATCAATTAAAAGTCAAATTGGCCAACCTGAAATTTTCCCAAATGGGAGATGGACCCTAGTTTTTATTATGTGGGGGGTGTTAGTAATAGGGGGAAAGGATTAATCTAATCACCTGTAACATCATCACTTCAAGATTATCACTATTACCATTACCAGTGTCATTACCACAATCACTGGCGTTACCACCATCGTCAAAACCATCACAGCCACCACCATCATTATTTTGACCACCGTCATCATCATCAGCATCAGCACTATCATCACTTTCTCCATTGCTATCGGTGTTTGTGGTTCTTGGTTGTGGTGTCGCTTTGTTGTTCCCTTGCTGTGGCTGCGATATCTTCATCAACTTGCAACCTCTGTTTGCTACCAGCCATCCCTTTGGTGTCTTTGATGCCTCCCAATGACAGCCGGAGGCAAAGCTTGGAGCGGCTTGGGCCACATGCAGCTACACGTGTCAATTACTACGTTGCTGCGCTCCCCTCTTGGAATGCCATGTGCTGAGGCAAACATGCTCGCTCCCTGGGTGCAGCTTCAGGATGTCGCGAAGCAATCGTGGCTCCCGCAGATGCCATGCCTTTGGAGGGGCGTCGCTTTAGATGAAAAGCATTTAGGCAAAGACAATCCCGAACGTATGAATAATTATTGCGTGCTTTGCTTTCTTTTCCTCTCTTGCCTCCTGCTTCTTTTTCTTGCTCTTGCCCG
>CAMXCT020000654.1:15066-40066 GCA_947184155.2 Cladocopium goreaui | reverse complement strand
GAAGAGCTTGCAAAGACGTCACGCTCTCGGCTATAGGTTTGAAGAAGAACCCTGCTGAGGTGATGCTTGTGGCGGTGCGACCGACAAGGAGCACGCGGGCCCGAGAGATTACGTGAACTGGTGGGTACCCGGCGAGAATGGGCCAAACAAGTCAAGGATGATGTTTGCTCAGATTGCTGATTTCCTTGGAGGAAAGGCCTGGAAACAAGGGTGCGGCTTGTGAAATACCACGATGTTCTCCAGGCCTCAGGGCAGATGACGCGGGTGCCGAGGGCACAGGTCACCAAGAAGAGATGGGAACAGTGGGACAGATAATGCGACAGATGGTGATCGGTTCTGTGGCAGAATTGAGAGAGCAACCAAGGCTGTTAGAAACTGAATTGTAGGTCAGTGGGACTTGGACATGCCAAACTTGGGACTTACTAGCAAGAATGAAGCTACTTTGCCATTCCATTGTGCCGTGTTCCAAATCGTTGCAGAGCTGTTTGATGCAGATGCTGTTGGGTTTTCACATGCCAGATGTACTGTACGCATTTTCGCTTGTGGCGTCGGCAGGGGGTCGGCAGATTGTCCCCTTGCTCCATCTGTTGTCCCCTCTTCTCTGACGCGCTCCCCCTGCTGTCGGCAGGGTCGGCAGATTACATGATATGGCCCTGGGAGAATCTTTGCTTATTATTCACAACGTATATATATATATCCAGTTGACGGTTTTGCGCGCTCGAGGGTAAATGCACTTATCCGCGGACACTGGCGCTCGTTCCAAGGCCTCCAAAACTACAGGTCGGGGACTCAAAACATCATAAACATCTCAGAATGTTTCAGATCATGCTGTGACACCCCCTCTCTGGTTTCCTGCCAGTTCATCTCAAAATTTATGTTTGCCGCCGAACTGCTCAACTGGGAGTTGCCCCCGGGTTGTTACGATTATTTCGTAGCCCTTGTCCGCATGAGGATCCAGCTGATGCCCTTGAGACCAACAGGAAACTGCATTCTTTTGTCCAGCACCAAAGTGTTTGGTCGGGGTCTAAGAGGATTAAGAAGTACAGGTCATGAATTTCAATGAAGAGGGTTCAACTGAAGGATATTGAAAGATTTTGAAAGGATCCATATACGGATCCGTTACCGCTACGGATCCGTAAGGATCTTTAGGTTTGGAACACATCTGGTGATGTTACACGATGCAGATCGCTGCAGCTTAGGAATGCCAACCGCGTCGCCAGGGCAGAGGTGGCACAGGGGGCCATTCTGTAACATCACCGTTTTCAAATGTGTAATAGCTGTACGATGGTGTAACATGTAACATTAACAAGTTTTCATTGCAAGTTCAAGTCTCATGATGTCTTGATGTAAAAACGATTTACAATATTCACATTGATTCACGACGTGATTATTGATATTTATTGGCCCATTTTCATCGGGGCTGTTAAGTTGCTTACGGAGGGTTTGCCAGGGATCCACCAACGTTTCATTCCAAAGAAGCGTTTTGTGTGTTCAAGAGAGAGTACAAAACGCTTCTTGCGTTTTTTTCCTTGAAATGATGCCAAAAAAACGCTTGTTTCAAAATTACATATCTACAATCACTGCAGTGAAAACTTGATGCGATTCTGACACCTCTTGGTAAAAAACCTGAAAACCTGGTGAAAACTTAGTGGAAACCTGGTGAATTTCCAAAACCTGATGAAAGACCTGGTGAAAAAACCTGGTGGATTCACCAAGTTTTTTTTGGTGAAAACTTGGTGAAATTTGAAAACCTGGTGCTCTGAAAACTTGGTGAATTCACCAAGTTTTTTTTTGGTGAAAACTTGGTGAAATTTGAAAACCTGGTGAAAACCTGGTGAATTCACCAAGTTTTTTTTGGGTGAAAACTTGGTGAAATTTGAAAATTTGGTGAAAACCTGGTGAAAACCTGGTGAATTTCACCAGGCTTTGGAAAAATCACAAAATCAAAAATCAAGAAGCGTTTTGCACCTCTGAAATTCACCAAAAGAAGCGTTTTGAGCATTTTTTTGGTGAAATTTATCCGTTTTGGCGGTGAATTTGAAGAAAAAAATCACCAAGGTGACAACTTGGTGAAAACCTGGTGAAAACCTGGTGAATTCACCAAGTTTTCTTTTTTTGGTGAAAACTTGGTGAAATTTGAAAACCTGGTGAAAACCTGGTGCATTCACCAAGTTTTTTTTGGTGAAAACTTGGTGAGAATTGAACACCTGGTGAAAACCTGGTGAATTCACCAAGTTTTTTTGTGTGTTTTTTTTGTGAAATTTCAAAACCTGGTGAAAACCTGGTGAATTCACCAAGGTTTTTTTTTTGGTGGTGAAAACTTGGTGAAATTTCAAAACCTGGTGAAAAACTTGGTGAAAACCTGGTGAATTCACCAAGTTTTTTTTGTGGTGAACACTTGGTGATTTTTGAAAACCTGGTGAAAACCTGGTGAATTCACCAGGTTTTTTTTTGCTCTGGTGAAAACTTGGTGAAATTTCAAAACTTGGTGAAAACCTGGTGACAACTTGATGAATTCACCAAGTTTTTTTATTTTTGGTGAAAACCGGCTGAGATTTATAAACTTGGTGAAAACCTGGTGAATTCACCAAGTTTTTTTTTGTGATGAAAACTTGGTGATATTTGAAAACCGGGTGAAAACCTGGTGAAAGCTTGATGAATTCACCAGGTGTTTTTTATTTTTGGTGAAAACTTGCTAAAATCAAAATTTGGTGAATTCACCAAGTTTTTTTATTTTGGTGAAAACCTGGTGAGCTATTTCAAAACTTGGTAACTTGGTGAAAGCCTGGTGATTCTTTAAACAACTTGGTGAAAACTTGGTGAGCTGATTAAACGTGGACCTTGTCTTGGTGAAAACTGATGGAATCCTGGTGAATTTGCAAAACCTGGTGAAATCTTGGTGAATGCCAAAACCTGGTGAAAACTTGGTGAAAACCTGGTGAATTCACCAGGTTTTCACCAAACAAACGAAAGAAGCGTTTTGCGCACTGAAGGGTTCTGGTAAAACGCTTGTTGCATTCCACACCCGAAATAGTATAATGAAAACGCTTGTTGCCTTCCAAAATTAACAAATAAGCAACTTGACAATCGGGGCTTGAATTTCCTCTGGGAAATACGTTGGCCTGTTTGGACCATTTTGGACCTGAGAATGGTACCCGAAATACATCTTGGGCCTTGCAATTTGTACCAGAACCATTTTACCATCAAAAAAAGAAACCTGGTTTGGCATTTTGTAGTGTTTCCATGTTGTTCCAAAATTGTGGTTTCTTGAAGGCTTTACTTTAGGATTTTGCATTTTGTAGGGCACTTCTTGTGCAATCATGGCACATTTGTTATCCTGGTTCCCGCGCTTTGTAGCAGCATTTGGCCGATCATCTCTAGAATGGTTAAAAAACGAGATCTGCTCTAGAATGGTTAAAGCAGGGCTGGCTGATTCAAGGGCGGTTCCAAGAATCGTCCATACAAGATGCCAATCACACGTTGGATCTCAGCTTTGTGGTTACAAGGAATTTGAACACAGATTTGAACTTGTGTTGGACAAAAAGAGCACGAACCTAGTAGAACCGGACACACTTGGATTGTAATTAATTACAAAAAAACGGGCAGACAAAAAAATAATCGTTCAGATATTTTTTACCGCGACTGGTCAGAACTATGGAACAGCTAAGACGGACTTTAATTCTAGTCTTACAGTTTGAATTTCACACGATTGGTTTTGAAGCACAATTTCTCCCACCATTTTCTTCTATTTAAAGTCTCTGCCAATTTGTTCCTCGGACGTTTTTGGGCTCATCTGCAGAGGAACTCAGTAGGCTCTACATGGCTCTCCAAAATGTTTGTGCACGCGTTTTTCTACCACAAAATGCAAAATGAATGCATTTGCATATAGTTGAATTGAATTCAATTTGTCAGCTAATCACAGTTCGGTACAAAATGCAAATCTCATGGGGGACACAAAGGGGTACATTTTTTTGGGTGGGAAGTAAGCTTCGCTACAAAATGCAAACTGCAAGTGGTAGCATCCCCTAACTATCGTACCGAATATTCATGTTGGGTACCCTATTTTTACGGTTTTTTTTCTTCCCCTCCCCGGGGAATTGTTTCCCGGCTAAGTTCTCGCAGACTGAGACTGGTGTGCCAGGGAAGCAAGGCAGCAAGCAAGCAAGCAAGCCGGCCAGCAAGCAAGCAAGCAAGCAAAGAAGGGAGCCAGCGAGCAAGCAAGCAAGCCAGCTAGCAAGCGAGCGAGCGAGCAAGCAAGCAAGCGAGCAAACCAACCAAGCAAGCAAGCAAGCAAGGGAGCAAGCAAGGGAGCCAGCGAGCAAACAATCTTTCTTCGAGGAATTTCTGTCGGAACCGAGGTTGTAACTAGCTATTGGCCCTATACACCCATATCTATTTATACTTATGCATTATATTTGCTAGCATTGATGGAGAGAAAGAAGGGGATATTGTAGGCGTCGAAGCTACTAGTAAGTGGGATGAAAGTCTAAGTAAGTGAGATGGTAGTCATTTAGTAACAACAACAACAACAACAACAAGAACAACAACAACAACAACAACCATCACAACAACAACCATCGCAACAACAAACATCACAACAACAAACATCACAACAACAAACATCGCATCAACAAACATAACAAAGAAACAACAACAAACATAACAAAGAAACAACAACAAACATTATACAACAACAGACAGCACAACAACAAACATAACAGCAACAAACGTAACAACAACAAATACAACAACATAGAAAGTTCCAGCTCCCAAGTTCTACAAATAGCACGCCAACTGAAAGGTTCCTGGGCGCAAATGCGGCAAATAGCATGATAAATAGAAGGTTCCTGCGCCCAAATGCGGCAAATAGCATGCAAAATGAAAAGTTCCAGCGCCAAAATGCTGCAAATAGTATGCAGCATGGAAGGTTCAGCTCCAAAATGCTGCAAATAACACGCAAAATGAAAGGTTCCAGCTCCAAAATGCTGCAAATAGCATGCAGCATGGAAGGGAAGTGGCAGGATAGATGCAGGGGACGGAAAACAGAACAGATCAGGAAAAAAAATCCCCGGGGCAGGGGAAAAAATTCCACGGCGAGATTCGGCACCCAGCGGGGTATGGTTGCATTTTGTAGTGGCCCTACCTAACCTGGTTTTGCATTTTGTACCAAGCTGTGCCTGGCTACGCGTTGTATTTGTAGTGGGCAGCCTGGGTGGGCCTGATTATGACTTACAAGATCTGGGCGCAGGTCCTATGTCTATATTCCAACGGCGATCCATTTTTTTTCTTTGTTTGGTTTCATCAGTTCCGTCTGGATTTGGAGAACACAGCGGGCACAAATGTGTCTGAAGTTTGTTCAGTCTGAGAGGCCGAGCGTGTCAAACAATTGGATTCGGAACGCTTCAGTCTCAGGTTTTGTCAGAAATTAAATATCAGCTGATTCTCAGACACAGATGTATTTAGACTCTCTTAAATCACATGGAGTCACAGGAGGGAGAAATCCAGAGACGAGAGTGCCAGAAGACCGGCTGTGCACGATGAGAGGACGTATATTGATCACCTTTTCCATCTGCTCAATATCAGGTAGAAGTAGAAGTTGGAAGCACAGTCCTCTGGATCATGTACACAGCACCTGAAAATAAGAGGAATGACATCCAGTTCGTGCACACGCACACATCACATGTATAACACGTGGTTGAACGCATGCACTTGCACACAATATACGAAATTGCCAAGACTGACGGTGGAAATTCTACAACACACAGAGAGCAAGAAGACGCTGGCTCTGACACTTAGTGTATTGTGGGAAGGGTTCACCAATTGCTGGTCAGCAGGGCCGGTAGAACAAGGTGTGTCCGCTTGTTGGCGTACTCCCTTGATCGAAGTTTGATTATTTTGATTGGGTTAGTTCGGTATTGCCCGAGCCATTGGTTGAGTCGTCGCTTTTGTCCGACACATGCCCAACCTTCCATCCTGGCATTCCACCATGCGGGATAATGTGACAGAACGCCTACAATTTGTTGCCTTCAATTAATGCCAATGCTGGCTTTGACACCATTTCGGACGAGGTCGTGAGCATGTCCGTTCTGCTGAGGTAGGTATTTGGAGGAGAACAGTATTCATCGATCCTTGACGCCCGTCCATGGAAGCGGCCTAAGTTTCAACTTGCCAGTGGCTGCGGGCATCCAAAGCATGCGCCTTAGGCTGCTATGATCGGCTTTACAAGGACATTTGGACGTGCTCCATAGTGCTCCATCCCACAGCACTATTTGAGGAAGTGTAAGATCGAGCCTGCCATCACCAGGACTTTGACAAGCGGGCAGCCCGTTTGGAAAAGCTACGGAATGCTCAGCAAAGTGAGGACTTTTAGCTTTTGTGACATGTTACAGTGGCAGACAAGTTTTAAATGTATTCTTCGCAAGTCATGATAGGGATGCGCGGGTTTTTTGGCCTGTAGATGATTTGTTTTGGCATGTTCATTGGGAGCAAAATCCTCCTTCCACATGCGAAATCCTTGTGCTTTTCATGGCATCAGTTCCAGCCACATCGTGTGGCATGAGGATCGGATGACCCCTAAAAGCTCCCCAAGGCAAGGTGTGTTTTCAATGAGTCCCGTGACAGATGGAACGTGGTATTTTCGCTTAACCTCCAGCTGCTGGGGAAACACAACTATCTTACGGTGTCTCAGAAAGATACCTGAGATTGCGGTGAAATAATGTAGATAAAATTTATGACTTGAAATGTCTCGATTGTTGAAAAGGCCCGGCGTGGACACCACAGAGGCGCTATTGAATTGCTGAGACTGTCAGACCGTATCAGACCTTGATGCTTTTTCTGCGCCTTTCGGGGGCAGGTTTCTACACGTCTCCACGGTCACTTTGAGGAGAAGTGTAGCAATGCTGGAAGCACGATGAAGCACGGGGGGTGGCACAAAGCGCTCTCCTAAGCTCCATGACATGGGGAGAAAATGGCGCAGAATGTCCCAGAAATGAAGCTATGGCTTGGAAGCGCAGGTGTCGATCGATACATACTGCAGGCTCAGTCTTTCCATGCCAGGAGAGGAAGAATCGTTTGGATCAGAAGCGGAAAGAACAGGCCACTTGCACCGCCTATGCCGTTCCTTTGGTAATCTTTGGTTATGGTATGTTATGGTCAATGATGAGCTTTGACGGATTCGAGGAGGAATACATCCGTTGGCGCTCGCAAGTCCAAAACTCAGCGAACATGATTTCACAAGTAGAACTAGCTGCAATAGGCCAAAGGTATCCGAACATAGATTCAGTGGTGGCCCCGGTTAGGATCCTCGCTCGGTTCGTTCAGCTCGGTCTCAAAGTCCCAGAACTCCCTCTACTGCAACTGCCTTGTGACTTGACGGGGGCGTGATGCTTCGGGGGATGCTTTGGGACAATGCCATTGGATAGTCAGCGACACCATGCGGTGCACAATGAATAAACGCCAACAAATTTCTCCTGTCATCTCCTGCCGTAGAGAATTTAAAGGAACACAAAGGAAGAGGAACGGAACAATTTGGAATCCAATCTGCTCCAGGGTATTCCGGGTGGACCCCATCCAGCAGGTCACAAACCTCGAGCGAAAGCACCTGGAGAACTCGACCAGGAACACCCAGAGGTGCCAGCACTGAACGACACAGATCTCATCAGATCTCTGATTTTCCCTGCGGTACCCGCCCAAGGTGCCATCGTGCCATCGTTGCAATTTTTATTTTAATTAATTATTTAATCAAGGTTCTTTATGGGGACCCCATTGGGACCATCATGCAACTAAGATCAACTAAGTACAATTTACAAGCAGTCTATAATCACAGCCTGGGAAAATCGCAAATATGGAAGCCTCACTAAAGATTTTGCCTTTTATGCACATTATTTTGCATCTTTGTGGCAAGCATTGCCTTCCAGGCAACTCGCGCTCTGCCTCCATCTCAGCAAGATACATCCAGTGATGCAGCGCGCTTTGAATTTAACAGGCAGGAGATGCCAGGAGTCTATTGTATTTCAGATGGTTTGAAGGTTTTTGCTTATGTTTTTTGTTTCTATAGGTATAGATCTGGCATGAGCTGGCAAGCAAGATCAAAAGTTGACGCGAACCCAGCAGTGCTGTGAGGTCACCCCTGACAAGTCAAGATCTCCTCGGAATGTCCCCTCGTCGCATTGTGAAATGCTGTGAAAGTTAAAAAGCATGCTATAGCATGATAGCAATATAAAGCATGATGCATATGACCGGTTACAGCAAGATAAGAGAGCCGAGGCTGCGAGGGCAGGTGCCAACAGTGCCAACCAGGGCAGCAAAGAGGCGAAGCCAGAACTTGAAGCCCCGCGAAAGCCACCACAGCCACAACCAGATCCGCAAGACCAACCGACAGAGGCGAAGGCAAAGTCAGAGAAGTCGGAGACGAGTCTCCGCGCAGAGGTGGAGGTGAGCATAATTTCTGCCAGAGGGGCTATTCTTATGGAGACGAAAGATGATTCCTGGAAGCTTGGTGAAGATACGAATCAATATAAGTTAATTGTAATTATATCATTTTTTTCGCCTGAATGCCAAATTTTCTGTATGTTTCTGTCAAATTTGAGACTCAAGGAATTTAGTGACTTTGCCCAAGGGGAGCTCCAACATGCTCTATGTTCCTCTCGCATTGGCTCCTTTCAGTCCTGTTAACGTGCAAGGTGTATGAAGTCCGGCAGTGTGCTTGATGTGAGATTCGGTGAGATGTTTTGGACAACTATACGTCATGTGTATGGACACGTACTGTCAGGAGATTGTAGGAGTAGTCCTTGTTTTGCATATTGCCAAGGACACACGGCTACAAAAAGAGATATGATATATACCTAAAAGTTGATGTGTGATGTGTCCGGGTCTCCGTTGTACTCCAAGGACTTGCTCTGTCGAGGTGGGCGCAGCAGCGAAACCCAAGAAGATCATTTTGCAAACGGAGCAGCAGATGGGCCGAAGCCCTGTGTGGGATTCCAAAGCCCAAGCGACCTTGTTCCAGCCCGATGTCCTTCAGTCCCTTGGACAGCGACTTATTGACTTTCGATCACTGCAGCATATTGCAGCATACAGTAGCCAAGCCAATGCATGTAGCATGACATGCATGGAGCCAATGTAAGCCACTGGCGCAGCATCGCCCAGGTTCAAGATATGCAACGCGGTTGGGTGCATGGCGCAAACCTCGTTGAGTGTGGCATCCATCCTCATGTTCCGAACTGAGACCCTTCGAACAGCTCCAAAATCTTCAAACGCTTCAAACTTCGAAGGTTTTACTATTCAAGTCTTTTATTAATGTCTCAATGTGTTTCATGCTGTCATGCTGCACAGATGCCCTAGCACTGTGGAATCTGTGACTCGCAAACTTGTTTAGGATTTGCTATTCTGGTCCCGAACTCAATATCTCAATGGTTTCTCAATGATTTCTCCATGTATCTCAGCACTTGGAACATCTTGAACACAAAATGTTGGGCTTCCAAAGGCTTTGATGGAGAGCTCAAGCTACAGCCAACGTCACCGGTGGCGAAGCGGGGCGACGAAGACGAAGACGAAGATGATGCGACTTATCTTCACGCTGCTTGGAGCATTTTAGGTTGGACAGATGGGCTTTCGATGCAGGTCGGGGTGCCTCTACTGAAGACCGTTCTGCGCGAGAGTTAATGGGTTCAGCCATGTAATTTTGCACAGATTGCTGACGTTTGCGGATTTCTGAATCAGTCCTCCTCCTCATGACATATCGATTCACTTGGTTTTTCGCCACGCCTTTTGCCTCACCTTTGCTGGATCGGAATGATTTCAGTCATTTTTGAGAGCCTCAGGTTTCGATGCGGGTTCTGGTCGTCACAGCGACTGAGCGATCAATGACGTATGATAATAATCAATATTCATATAAATCTATATCAGACACGATGTGAGACATTGGTTTCAATTCTTCTTAATGTGGGTACTGATTAGTGTAGGGCCCCCCGCCTCCCCCCTAAACAAATGTAGGGTACACAACAGTGTGGAAATTTCAAGGGACCGGGTTCACAATAGTGTGGAATCCAAAACTAGACGACGGATGGCCCGAGAGCGTAGAGGGGCAGGGTCTTTTGTTGTTAGTATTGAGACACTATATTACAATTACAAGACAATATATTTAAAATGTATTATAGGCAGACGAGACAAGTAGTATCAAGACAATATATTACAAGTACAAGACACTAGTTTGCATTGTATCGTTCGTATTGTTTTTGACACACAGAATCTTTTACACACAGACGCTTTTGCACAGAAGCTGTTACACACAGGAGCTTTTACACACAGAGACTTTTACACACAGACGCTTTTACACACGGAGAAGCTTTTACGCACAGAAGGTTTTACACACAGACACTAGACACTTTTACACACGCAGACACTTTTACACGCAAACACTTTTACATACAGACAATTTTACACACAGACACATTTACACACAGACGCTTTTACACACAGACGCATTTACACACAGACGCTTTTACACACAGAAGCGTTTACACACAGATGCTTTTACACACAGAAGCGTTTACACACAGACGTTTTTACACACAGAAGCTTTTACACACAGAAGCTTTTACACACAGACGCTTTACACACAGACGCGCTTACACACAGAGACTTTTACACTCAGACGCTTTTACACACAGACACTTTTACACACAGAAGCTTTTACACACAGACGCTTTTACACACAAACACTTTTACAGACAAACACTTTGACACACAGAGACTTTTATATACACACAGACGCTTTTACACACAGAAGCTTTTACACACATACGCTTTTACACACAGACGCTTTTACACACACACACGCTTTTACACGCACAAGCTTTTACACGCACAAGCTTTTACACAGAAGCTTTTACACACAGACGCTTTTACACACAGAAGCTTTTACACGCAGACGCTTTTAAATACACACAGACGGTTTTACACACAGACGCTTTTCCACACAGACGCTTTTACACACAGAAGCTTTTACACACAGAAGCTTTTACACACAGAGACTTTTACACACAGACGCGTTTACACACAGAGACTTTTACACACACAGGCTTTTACACACAGACGCTTTTACACACAAACACTTTTTCACACAAACACTTTTACACACAGATGTTTTTATACACAGACGCTTTTGCACACAGACGCTTTTACACACAGACGCTTTTACACACAGACGCTTTTACACAGACGCTTTTACACACAGACGGGTTTACACACAGACGCTTTTACGCACAGACTCTTTTACACACAGGCACTTTTACACACAGACACTTTTACACACAGAGGCTTTTACACAGATCGCTTTTACACACAGACAGTTTTACACAGACGTTTTTACACACAGACGCTTTTACACACACACACACGCTTTTACACGCACAAGCTTTTACACACAGAAGCTTTTACACACAGAAGCTTTTACACACAGACGCTTTTACACACAGAGGCTTTGACACACAGACACTTTTACACGCAGACGCTTGTACACACAGAGGCTTTTACTTGAAATCGCAATTTTATTTCAGTTTTTGGCGATCGAACCTCATTTCGTGCGAAACGGTTGCGCGGGACGGCTTGAAATCGCAATTTTACGTCAGTTTTTGGCGATCGAACCTCATTTCGTGCGAAAAGGTTGCGCGGGACGACTTGAAATCCCAATTTTACCTCAGTTCTTGGGACCCGAACCTCGTTTCGTGCGAAAAGGTTGCGCGCGACGACTGGAAATCCCAATTTTACCTTAGTTTTTGGGACTCAAACCTCAGATCCGAAAGGGTTCGCAGGACAACTTGGAAATCGCAATTTTACGTCAGTTTTTGGCGATTGAACCTCATTTCGTGCGAAAGGGTTGCGCGGGACAACTTGAAATCGCAATTTTACGGCAGTTTTTGGCGATCGAACCTCATTTCGTGCGAAAGGGTTCGCGCGACAAGAGGGACGACTGGAAATCGCAATTTTACCCGCAGTTTTTGCCACTCGAACCTCATTTCGTGCGAAAAGGTTGCGCGGGACCCTTTGAAATCGCAATTTTACGTCAGTTTTTGGCGATCGAACCTCATTTCGTGCGAAATGGTTGCGTTTCGTGCCGTCTCGTTGGCACTGCCCCGCGCCTTCAAGAGAGAAATAGAAAAGAAGGAGAGAGCAAGAGGGCACGAGAGCAAGAGGGCAAGAGAGAAGATGTGAAGATGAGAAGATGTGAAGATGTGAGGATGTGAAGATGTGAAGATGTGAGGATGAGAAGATGTGAAGATGAGCAGATGTGAAGATGAGAAGATGTGAAGGTGTGAGGATGTGAAGATGTGAAGATGTGAGGATGAGAAGATGTGAAGATGAGAAGATGTGAAGATGAGCAGATGTGAAGATGAGAAGATGTGAGGATAAAAAGATGCGAAGATGAGAAGATGTGAAAATGTGAGGATGAGAAGATGTGAAGATGAGTAGATGTGAAGATGTGAGGATGTGAAGATGTGAAGATGTGAGGGTGTGAGGATGAGAAGATGTGAGGATGAGAAGATGTGAGGATGAGAAGATGTGAAGATGAGAAGATGTGAAGATGAGAAGATGTTTTACAGACCCTCACTATTGGAAGAACCCTGCGCTCAGACGCTCTGGGGAAAAAATTGATCGATTTCAATTGATTTCAATTTACTTTCAATTGCTTTCAATTTACTTTGAATTGATTTCAATTTACTTTGAATTGATTTCAATTTACTTTGAATTGATTTCAATTTACTTTGAATTGATTTCAGTTTGCTTTGAATTGATTTCAAGTTACTTTCCATTTGCGTTGAATTGCTTTTAATTTACTTTCATTTCATTTAAATCTACTTTGAATTTCAATTTACTTTCAATTTACGTTGAATTGCTTTCAATTTACTTTGAACTGATTTAAATCTACTTTGAATTGATTCCAATTTACCTTCAATTTATTTCAATTTACTTTGAATTAATTTCAATTTACTTTCAATTTACTTTGAATTGATTTCAATTTCCTCTCAATTGATTTCAATTTACTTTCAATTGATTTCAATTTATTTCAATTGATTTCAATTTACTTTGAATTGATTTCAATTTACTTTGAATTGATTTCAATTTACTTTGAATTGATTTCAATTTACTTTCAATTGATTTCAACTTACTTTCAATTGACTTCAATTTACTCTCAGTTTATTTCAATTTATTTCAATATACTTTCAATTGATTTCAACTGGTTTCAATTTACTTGCAACTGATTTCAATTTACTTTCAATTGATTTCAACTTACTTTCAATTGACACCCCGTAGTAATCCCATAGAAAGATCATAGAAATACCATGGAAATCCCATAGGAATCCCACAGAAATCCCATAGAAAGATCATAGAAATAACATGTAATAGCATAGGAACCACTAAGAAACCCCATAAGAATTCCCATAGAAATCCTCTAGAAATATCAAAATATCATGGAAATACCCTGGAAACCCCACAGGAATCCAATAGAAATCCCACAGGAATCCAGTAGATACCATATGCATGTATGTATGTGAATATATATATATATTTATTTATTTATATTATATATATATCATATATATATATCATATATATATATATATGCGTGTGTGTGTGAATATGTGACATTGATTTCCATAATGTAAGTCCATATTCCATCTTTCTTGATTTCACGTTTTCGAGGGTTTTCTTTCTTATTTTTTTCATCAATCATCATCAATCCTGGAGTGGCTTGGAAATATGCTGAGGAAAAGCGGCAGATCCCAGACTGTGACGTGGAAAAGATCCCGGAAGAAAGCGAAAAAAATGCAGAAAGTGCACCTCATTCGCATCGCAAAGTGCATCCCCACGAAGGCTACAAGGCCAAACCCTATGGCATTGTCACGGAGCAGATGCGTCGTCAAACGGATAGAATGAAGGACAGAACGAAGCCAGGCATGTCTTTAAAGTCTTCAAAATCGTCAACGGTTGGCACTGCATTTCGCTCTGCCGCACCTGGCGGTCGGCAGTCTCAGGAGGCACCCAACGCACGCGGCGCATCACGGAAACCACTTGTGCAAAGCGCCCCGAAGGGCCCGAACGGCCCGCAGACCCCCAAGAGGAAGGAGACCAGCAATGCGGGCAAAGACCAACAGCCCCAAGACAGCAAAATACAAGTGCCCACGGAAGAACATAAAGTACAACCAGACCAACATCACCAACCACGAAAGCTGCGACAAAGGTCTAGGATTCGAACCATGCGGAGCGTTTCATTTGACAGGAGCACCAGGAGCACTCCGGGTGACAGCTATGAAGTTGAGATTCTTATCACAGAACCCTTCCTGACCGTCAACATCGAGGACGAGTTCCTGCCAAGACATTTAAGACGTGAAATGACTTGAGATTACTTGAGATGACTTGAGAATCTTGAGAGCACTGGAGCTGTTAACGAATCCAGCTGACCCAGCTGACCCTGACCATCACTGTATGATTTCAAGTTTGGGAGTGTCGACGTAATGTTTGTTTCCAATACAATTTCATTAGAAACTCACAAATCTACAAGAGAGATCTACATTCAATAATTAGGTTAATTAAAGGGAATTTGTGACACCCTGTCGAGTTTTGATATCTTGCGAACCATGTGATTTTGTTGTGGGTGACCCGAGGGTTCAGCCACATCACAGCAAATTTAGTGCAGCCGTGCAATCCGCGCAAATGGTTGGCAAAGCATACTGCTGCATACTGCTGCAGCCGATTTTAAAACAATGTCGCCTGACAATGAGCAATGCAACTTGCGTGCAATCAATCAGAAGACTTGACGGATCTATTGCCACCAACCTTTGTGAGTCGGCTTCTTGCGTGGGCACGGCTGTAGGACAACCAAGATCTTTTCAATGCAACATGTGCACAGAAGGGGTGTCAAGCACAACCAGCTGCGATGCACCAAAACCAAGTCCTGAGCGTGGCTTTCGCTGGAAGGAACGAAACAAAAGTTTCAAACGATTATTCAACCTCTCTGCAAAAAGTTGTTGCATCGATCACGACACCTCAGCGAATGACACTTGGCCGGCCGATGTTTCTGAAGCCATGACACCCAGCGAATCGGAGATCTTTCATGTACATTTAGATCATGTAGTTGTTTGCATTTAAGCACGCTGCATGGTAAAGTAGAGCAGAGTAGAGCAGTGGCATACATATAGGTTGAACACAAGACACGCATGCCATATGATTCTTGAATATGTTTGATGAATTCTTCTGTGTTGAACATGGCGGCTGGTGTGATGCAATTTCATGAAACAGCAGATGAGGAACAGAAACAAGTAGACACTTCGAAGGGTTGGATGTTGGCTTCGCCAGTAGCTGCCATTGTGCTGAACCATGGTTTGCAGAGGCTGGCTAAGCTTGTAAGTTTAAGTTCACCGTGTTCACCAAACGCAACCGTGTCAAATATTTTGACCACGAGAGGCGACATCTATCAGGCATGCCCTGCGTGCGGTCGTCCGGTTTGTGTTGCGAATCTCAAGCAGCACATGGACAACTGCGGCCAAGACAGGCTGGGTTCTCTTGTCCAGTTGCAGCCAGTGAGACACGGGCCCAGACGGGATTGTTTCAGTGCGACAAACGCGTCATGCATTTGGATGCAGTAAGAGAAGATAGAGAAGGAGAGGTGAACTTGAGAAGGGCCATTTCTTGCTGAGAAATGATATAGTGTAATAAAAGGTTTCAAGTTGTGAAGCTAAACCCGAGATTTGATGTTTTCACGCAAATCTTCTTTCCAACATAATCTGGTCAAAAGGGGCAAGTTTTTTTGGAGCGGATGGCGCTCTGCAAGGAATGATTTGCATGCAAGGCACTTGAAGACTTGCACACGTGAAGTGAAGAGAGACGTACGTAATCCGCAAAAATCCATGCGACTGATTTCGGTGCGAGGATGCAATTACTCCTTTTGAGCGCGCCCTGTGACACAGCAAAAAAACTGATGCAGATGATTCCCTGTAAGCATGCATTGCGCCCCAAGGAGACTGCGCCACTCTTTTTTTTGGAGTGTATGCTTATGCTATCTTATGCTGCATGTGTTTGTGATCGTTGGCCAGTGGTCTATACTAATGTCAAATGATACAAGACAAAGATGATCAGTGTAAGCAATGGGTGCAGATGGTTAGATGTGAGGTTTGGACGGTAGAGACCCTGCAGCAAAGAAGGGAAGAACCAACAACGGAAGAAGACAACAGCAAGCAGAACATTGGATGCAAAAGTGACCATTTAGTGCGCTAGTCAGGATGGACTGCGCATCATATCACATAATATATCATAATAATCCCCGTTCGAATTTCCTCATATTTTGGGAGGGGTCGACCCTCTTATAAATGGTTTATATATAGGCATTTTGTAGTTACAATAAGCCAATAAGCCCCCTAACCAGGGCATTTTCTAACAGGGCACCCAAAAGGCAAAGTTGCAGATTTTCAAGTGTTCATTTGGTAAGAGTTTTGAGGTGCCAATTCATTTTATAAGATCATCGAGTTTGTTTTTGCTGGGGCTTTTTGTAAGCTCAAGATGCTGTTATTGAACATCAAAAAAGACAAAAAACAAACTCAGCAGGGTGTGCAATGACATTTTGTAAGGAGATGTCATCAAGAGTAGAAGAACCATTTTATTAGATTATTAGAATATATGCTTTTTAGGCATTGATACTAAGTATTGTTCAGATTTGTACATGTTCTTTTGTGTTCAATTTTTTTGGGGGTACTCATGTGATAACACAAACGCGAGACATCATGAGAGGAGTTCTGGTAGGCAATGAGGCCAAAGAAGCAAAAATACAAAAATATAAAACAACAAAAAAGGTGGCAAAGAAAAGGAATCCTTATAAAAAGGCTGCTTGAAAATCAACGAGTCCGGGAAAACCAGAAACAGGGAACTAGAAGTTGTTTCCTTACAAAATGATGCCCGAAAACGCTATCTGAAATCACGACTTCTTATAAAAAGTATAAAAAGGTCATCGAGTAGGATACAACATTCATATCATGAAGAAAGTTGTCACCTCATAAAATGATATAGGTGTTTGAAGTCGAATGTGGGTGCTAAAAACCTATGTTTTTTGTAAGGGCCAAAATTCCCAAAAGCCAACTCTTTTTATAGGGTTTTTGGAAATCCCCCTGATTCATGGCTAGAAGAAGCCGGGCGCGCATCATATCGTATCACATCATATCCAATTTATTCAAATATCATCGTTCCATCTTGGAAGAATCATGTTGACCCATCATGCGAAGCAAATGGTTCTTCATTTTGCGCTTAAGATTGCTGAAACCATGATGTTCCATCGAAAAGGTCATGAGTCATGAGGTTGCTTGTTATGCCATGGTCTGCCGCCAGAAGTATGGACGAACTGAAGAATAAAACTGTCGCGCACACACACGCACAATGCCATGCATCGCCACAGTCACACTGTGCAGACTTATCTAACAGAGTCATCCAGTTTGCTCCCATTCCTCTTCCTTTGCTCCTCTGCACTCCCCACGGCACGCATCAACAAAACTTCAAAGTGCAATTTTGCCCGATTGAATTGTTGTGCTTCCCCGGATGACAGCAGTTGGTGCCGTGCAGGAAGCCTTTACGCAAAGCTGCTAAGAAAGCTAAAGCAGCAAAGCAGATGAAAGCGGTGGCCGAGGCACTCAAGCAGTTGTTAGCTTGCTGACTGGGAATGTTTGCCTTGTGCCATCGCTTGCAGGGTTATGTCAGAAGTTATGTCATTCAAGTGAAGTCATTGCACGTTGCGACTCCTGAAAGGGCCGCGATGCATTCCTTTGCGAAGCAGCTGAGCGGTTTGGAGCAACGCCTTTCTAGCCTAGCAGTTCACCTGGCCAAGACCTTGGGTCTGACGCGTACAAAGACCACGAGCAAAAATTTCTGGTTATTTGCGCGACACAAGAGGCCCTATTTTTCCCTTTGGGTATACTGCACAGATTCATTTTGGAGTGAAGATGAACCGGCGTAGCCTCGGCGGCCAGCAAGCCTGCGTCATTCGTGGCGATGTCCGTGGCCTCGGGCACAGGCAGCTGGTTGTTCACGAAGAACTTCTTCGCCACGCGCTTCCGGTCGGCAGTGCGGCGCTTCTTGTAGGCCGTCACCTCCGTGCTGCCCAAGTTCTTGAAGGCCCGTTTGCGGTGCTGCAAGACCGCCGTCCACAGCTCGCCCACCTTCTCCCCCTGTGCGGCCGCAGGCGCACTGCGATGTTGACGCGGCTGCCGCGGCTGTCCGCGCTTGCTCTTCAAGGCCTCCTCGTGAAACTTCTCACGCCACTCGTCCGGGACCCGCATCATGGCAGCGTTGTAGACGTAGTTGTGCTCCTCGTAGTGGGCCCGGAAAGCTTTCAATGACCGCGTGACGCTGCCACGGCCTTTGATGGTATTGCAAGCTTTGCTCATCTTGGCATCATCGCAAAAGAGGCACTTGTCCCCTGAATTTGTCCATGCAGCCTTGCCGATCTTTGTAGGCGAGAAGAAGCAAGGCAAGCGCGCACAGAAGCCGCTGCAAAGCTTCGGCATGGCTGCAAAAGATGGCGCGACAGAAAGCAATAAGCACGTGGGTAATTGCTGTTCTCAAGACTGGCTTTGAGCAGTATCCATGCAGCGGCGGATCAAGCATATCAATGCGCCAGTCCATGTGGTGAGTATGCAACGTATGATGATATCAATGCTGTAGCCAAATTCTGTCGGCAAAATATCTTCAATACCTATGTGCCTTCCTTACATGTCAGCTTTGCCAAGACTGCAAAACAAGCAGAAGCAATCCGTCGAGATCGTTTTAGACCAAACCCCGAAAAGAAAATGGAACATCAGGATCACTGTCACAAACACTCTACTTAAATAAATGCAACACGAAAGTTCAAAATAATAGTCACCGAGAAGCATTTCAAAAGCAAAATTCCAAAACCCATGCAAGGGAAGAACCGGATGCTCGGACCTACCTACAAACCAAACCTTTTGGCACCAGTGATCCGACTGCAGCTCAATTCCAAAACAAAACCACAAAACCCAGGCGCTCTTTTTGGGCACGATGCTCGGCCATCAGCTCTACAAAAGATTGTGAATTCCCTGCTGTGCTGTGCGGTGGCGCTGAACCGGTGGTCCGCAGCACACCAGCGTCAGAGATATAATGGTACAAGAGTGTGGCAGGGCTTTGCCTGTGCTTCTGCTAGCCGCCGCCTCCACACACACATGCATGAAATAATATCGTATATATATAGCAGCCATACGCCGCTCAGTCTTGGACCTCCTCAACCTTTGCCTCGTCCTTCGGCGTCTTCTTCGCGGGCTCTGCGGGTGTTGCCTTGCGACGCCGCGTGGTGGCCGGCGATGGGGAATGAGACGAATCCTGGCTGCTGTTGCTGCTGCTGACCTTCTTGTTCTTCTTGCTTTTCTTGTCTTTCTTGGCCTTCTTGTCGGCTTTCTTGTCAGCTTTCTTGGCCTTCTTTGACTTCTTCTTGTCGTGGCTGGAATTGCTCTTCTCTTCGCCCCCGCTGCTTTCAGGGCCGTCTGCTGCCACGGATGGGGGTGAGGGGCCCTCGCTGTCAGATAGCGCCTGCCGCTTCTTTTGCGGCGGCTCAATTTGCTCTTGATACGAAGCCACGATGGCAGCCGTGAGGCGGTCCTTCTCCGAGGGAGCGCGCATCCACTTCTGGACCTTCTCGTTCTGCAGGGACTTCTGCCCCTTCATTTTGTTCGCCCACTTCTGGGGGTGCTGCGCTGCTGCAAGCCACTGCAAGAGTTCCATGCCGAGGAGGTAGAGCGTGGCCGAAGACTTCACCAATCGTTGCACCGCCTTTGCCTTTGCCTTCGGGTTCTCCAGCAGGAAGTCCGTCCAGCGCGCAGCCGCAGCCTGCAAAGCCGCGGTGGTCTTGGGCACCGTCTCGTCATTCCTGTTGAAGACAGCCGCTGCCTGTACAAAGGCCTTGCCGGCTTCAGACTGCAACAGCTCCGTCACGCCCTGGATCCCAAGCTTTGTCGCTACCTCGGCCGGATCGGCCGCGTACTTCTCCAGCAGCTCCGAGCCCATGCTGACCGTGCCGCCCGCTTCGCTCACAGCCAGCCCAAGGCGGTTCACGATCTCGCTTGCGTAAGGCTCCAGCTTGTTCTCCATGATGTTGGCGGTGCTGAGAAAGTCGGCGTCCGACTGCGACCGTCCAGTATAGAAGGGTGACCCCGTCGCTGAGGCAAATGGTCGCAGGCTGGCTTTGTTGATGTGCCACTGCGGCTGCACAGCTTGCAAATACTCGAGCTCCTTGGTGGCGGAGCCATCCTTCTGGGTTGGCTTGCTCTCACTGCTCTTACTGCCCTTGCGCCCCTTGCCGCCTTTGCCACGACCAGCACCACCGCGCCATGCCATCGCCAGCACAAAAGAAGAGAGGGACCGACACAGGCGCGCCCAGCGAGCGATCGGAGCAAATTGCGAAATGCTTGGGGCCAAACACCCGGGATGCATGGTATATCACATGGTATTGCACATGCTCTGAAACACCAGCAAATCAACATGTAACATGCTGAACAAACCTTAAAGTACATGCGTGGTAGCAGAGAAGGATCCATGGACTTGCACGTGGCGGACCCACAAACCCACAATGAAATGAGCAAGCAAACTATAGATCATCAGAAAATCATCAGAAACAGACTGACCGTGCAAAACCCTTATAAATATGTATCTCGAATTTAGAAGGAGAATGGAAAATTCACAGGAGACATGCATTCATCATCTTGGAATTAGACCCTGTGAGCAAAAACGTTGCATGCCGCTGCATGCCCACTTTTAGCGCCTCGCTTGCTCTGCGCAGGCGGCAGCCAGCAGCACGCCGCAGCTCCTGGCCAATGCGCGACGCACGAGGAACCGATGATGAAGTAAGCAAACAAATCGAAACACATAAGGTCCTTTGATGGATGCGCAAAAAATTCCAAACCCTGAGCAGTGTGGTTAGTCGTTTCCGGGGAACCTCTTCAGAAGTAACCTCTGCTACTACCAGCTGCTACTCCGACCTCTCACAAAGAAGGGGAACGTAAGGTACCTACCCTTTCAAGTTGCTTTTAGAGAACCTCTTCAAAGAGGAACCTCTGCTTCTACCAGCTGCTACTCTCACCTCTCACAAAGAAGGAGAACGTAAGGTACCTACCCTTTTTCAAGTTGCTTTTAGAGAACCTCTTCAAAAGGGAACCTCTGCTACTACCAGCTGCTACTCTCACCTCTCACAAAGAAGGAGAACGTAAGGTCACTACCCTTTTTCAAGTTGCTTCTGGGGAACCGCTTCAAAAGGGAACATCTGCCACTACCAGCTGCCACTCCTACCTCTCACAAAGAAGGAGAACGTAAGGTACCTCCCTTTCCAAGCTACTCTCAGCTGCTACTCCTACCTCTCACAAAGAAGGAGAACGTAAGGTACCTTCCCTTTCCAAGCTACTCTTGAACCCTTGAGTCCTTGGACCCTTGAACCCTTGAATCCTTGAACCCTTGAAAGCTTGAACCCTTGAACCTTTGGAGCCTCTCAGCTGCTACTCTTACCTCTCACAAAGAAGGAGAACGTAAGGTACCTTCCCTTTTGAAGCTACTCTCAGCTGCTACTCCTACCTCTCACAAAGAAGGAGAACGTAAGGTACCTTCCCTTTCCAAGCTACTCTCAGCTGCTACTCCTACCTCTCACAAAGAAGGAGAACGTAAGGTCCCTACCCTTTTTCAAGTTGCTTCTGGGGAACCGCTTCAAAAGGGAACATCTGCCACTACCAGCTGCCACTCCTACCTCTCACAAAGAAGGAGAACGTAAGGTACCTCCCTTTCCAAGCTACTCTCAGCTGCTACTCCTACCTCTCACAAAGAAGGAGAACGTAAGGTACCTCCCTTTCCAAGCTACTCTCAGCTGCTACTCTTACCTCTCACAAAGAAGGAGAACGTAAGGTACCTCCCTTTCCAAGCTACTCTCAGCTGCTACTCCTACCTCTCACAAAGAAGGAGAACGTAAGGTACCTCCCCTTTCCAAGCTACTCTTGAACCCTTGAGTCCTTGGACCCTTGAACCCTTGAATCCTTGAACCCTTGAAAGCTTGAACCCTTGAACCTTTGGAGCCTCTCAGCTGCTACTCTTACCTCTCACAAAGAAGGAGAACGTAAGGTACCTTCCCTTTCTAAGCTACTACCAGCTGCTACTCCTACCTCTCACAAAGAAGGAGAACGTAAGGTCCCTACCCTTTCCAAGCTACTCTCAGCTGCTACTCTTACCTCTCACAAAGAAGGAGAACGTAAGGTACCTCCCTTTCCAAGCTACTCTCAGCTGCTACTCCTACCTCTCACAAAGAAGGAGAACGTAAGGTACCTCCCCTTTCCAAGCTACTCTTGAACCCTTGAGTCCTTGGACCCTTGAACCCTTGAATCCTTGAACCCTTGAAAGCTTGAACCCTTGAACCTTTGGAGCCTCTCAGCTGCTACTCTTACCTCTCACAAAGAAGGAGAAGGTAAGGTACCTTCCCTTTCTAAGCTACTCTCAGCTGCTACTCTCACCTCTCACAAAGAAGGAGAACGTAAGGTACCTACCCTTTTTCAAGTTGCTTTTAGAGAACCTCTTCAAAAGGGAACCTCTGCTACTACCAGCTGCTACTCCTACCTCTCACAAAGAAGGAGAACGTAAGGTCCCTACCCTTTTTCAAGTTGCTTCTGGGGAACCGCTTCAAAAGGGAACATCTGCCACTACCAGCTGCCACTCCTACCTCTCAGAAAGAAGGAGAACGTAAGGTACCTCCCTTTCAAGTTACTCTCAAAGCCTGAACCCTTGAACCCTTGAGTCCTTGGACCCTTGAACCCTTGGACCCTTGAACCTTTGAATCCTTGAACCCTTGAAAGCTTGAACCCTTGAACCTTTGGAGCCTTGGACCCTGGGACCCTTAGGGCCTTGAATGCTTCGACCCTTGAATCCTTGAACCCTTGAACCCTTGGTCCAGGCGCCTTCTTTCTGACACCTTCTGGGGGCAGGGCACCTTTTGGGGGCAAATCACCTGGCGGGGGCCTGCTTGAAGGCCTCGCTTGGGGCCCTGGGCCCGGCCAGGGCCCCTTGGGATTGCCAACCCCCCCGGGGGGGCCAGGAATCACAGCAAAACCCTTGGGTTTAGGGTGTTTACCTTTGTATGCTGCCTGCATCAGGTATGGCTATGTGTGGCACTGCCGTGGCAAGGCTGGTAGCGGCCCAGCTTCACCTGGGCCTATGCGTGACGCGCTTGGGGGTCGCTCGCTGAGCGCTCGGACGGCTTCGGACTCCCAGGGTGGGTAACGAGCCCTCAGCCTTACTTTAGGGTTAGGGTTTTAGGGTCCGCCAACACAGGTTGGCGCCCAAGCCAAAGCCCACGAATGATTTTTGCACGAAATCGAAATGATAATGCGCAAAAACTTCTTTCCTTTATTAGGGGGAGCCGGACCCTAAGCTTGACATTTACTTAAGTGAAAAATCCAGGCCTTGCGTGCCCTGGTCCTGACAATTTTTTATTTTTAAGCACTGTGCGCCCTAAGCTCGACATTTCATTCTTAGGACCCCACAAGGACCTTCAAGGAGCCCCCAAGGACCCCCCAAGGAGCTCCCCAAGGACCCCCCCAAGGAGCCACCAAGGAGCCCCCCAAGGACACCCCAAGGACACCCCAAGGACACCCCAAGGATTCCCAGACCCCCAGACCCCCAAGGACCCCCAATGACCCCCCAAGGAAACCCCCCAATGACATCCCAATAACCCCCAAGTTACTCCCCAGGACCACCCAAGAAGGACCCCCCAGGACCCCCTAGGACCCCCCTAAGACCCCTCAAGCACCCCCAATGAAACCCCCCAAGGACCCAAGGACCGCCCCAAGTACCGCGCCCAAGGACCCCCGAAGGACCCCCCAAGGACCCCCCAAGGACCCCCCAAGGACCCTCCAAGAACACCAAAGGACCCCAAAAGGACCCGAAAAGGGCCCCAAAAGGACCCCAAGGACCCAAGGACCGCTCACACGCGACCTTGGTCCTTGGGGTCCTTGGAATTCTTTGGGACCGTTGGTGCTTTTCAGGGTCGTGAGGAGCGGATCCTTTACCCTAAATTCCTTTAACCTTAAATTCTTTTAATCCTAAAATATTTTAATCCTAAAATGCTTTAACCCTAAACCCTTTAACCCTAAAATGCGTTAACCCTAAATTCCTTAACCCTAAAATCCTTTAACCCTAAATCATTTAACCCTAAAATCCTTTAACCCTAGGGTTTAGTTTTGGATGTTGCTCTGTTGTTCATATAACTTACAGGGTTTGGGGTTTCCAGTTGGGGTGCCAAGCCCCTCTCTATTGAAAATGAAATTGTATCTTCAGAAATGGATGGTATCACTGACAAATTGGGGGTTGGAGGGCTTAAAATTTAGGGTTTAGTTTTGAATGTTGCTTTGTTGTTCACACAGCCCACAGCGTAACAGCGTAACGGTGCCTCAAGAGGACGCAGTCTTTTCTCACAACACGCAATGGAAGCACGCTGGTACGTTCAGCTGCGCAGGGCGGTGAAATACAATTAGTTTTATCAATAAAGGCGCTTGTTGAAAGCACCGATTAGGCTTCAACCTGTGTTGGCGCACAAGTGCCGCAAGGCCTAAAAATTTAGGGTTTAGGGTTTAGGGTTTAGGGTCCGCCAACACAGGTTGGCGCCCAAGCCAAAGCCCACGAATGATTTTTGCACGAAATCGAAATGATAATGCGCAAAAACTTCTTTCCTTTATTAGGGGGAGCCGGACCCTAAGCTTGACATTTACTTAAGTGAAAAATCCAGGCCTTGCGTGCCCTGGTCCTGACAATTTTTTATTTTTAAGCACTGTGCGCCCTAAGCTCGACATTTCATTCTTAGGACCCCACAAGGACCTTCAAGGAGCCCCCAAGGACCCCCCAAGGAGCTCCCCAAGGACCCCCCCAAGGAGCCACCAAGGAGCCCCCCAAGGACACCCCAAGGACACCCCAAGGACACCCC
>CAMXCT020000654.1:0-14966 GCA_947184155.2 Cladocopium goreaui | reverse complement strand
CGCTCTTCGCTCTTCTCTCTTCTCTCTTCTCTCTTCTTCTTCTCTTCCTCTTCCTCTCTTCTCCCCCTCTTCCTCTCCCTCTCCCTCTCCCCTCTCCCCTCTCCCCTCTCCCTTCCCCTCCCTCTGCATCTCCCTCTGCCCCCCCCCTTTTCATCTCTTCTTCCTCTGCATCTCCCTCTGTTCATCTCCTGTTCATCTCCTCTTCATCTCCTCTTTATCTCCTTTTCACCTCCTTTTCATCTCCTCTTCACCTCCTCTTCATCTCCTCTTCATCTCCTCTTCATTTCCTCTTTATCTTTTCTTCATCTCTTCTTCATCCCCTCTTCTCCTCTTCATCTCCTCTTCATCTCCCCTTCATCCCCGTCTGATCTCCTCTTCATCTCTTCTTCATCTCCTCTTCTCTTCTTCTCTCTTCCTTTTCCCCCCAGGCACTTTTCTCATAATAATCTATGAATTTAAAAAATTTAAAAAAAAATAATAAATCAAAGGTTATAAGAAGCAATAATTAATAAATTATTTTATATTTTGAAAAGATTTTTCTAAAATATATGTGATATTTAAAAAAATGATAGGGTTTAGTTTTGGATGTTGCTTTGTTGTTCATATAATTTACAGGGTTTGGGGTTTCCAGTTGGGGTACCAAACCCCTCTTTATTGAAAATGAAGTTGTATCTTCAGAAATGGATGGTATCATTGAAAGATTGGGGGTTGAAGGACTTAAAATTTAGGGTTTAATTTTGAATACTGCTTTGTATGGCAGCACGCTGGTACGTTCAGCTGCGCAGGGCGGTGAAATACAATTAGTTTTCTCAATACACGCGCTTGTTGAAAGCACCGTTTAGGCTTCAACCTGTGTTGGCGCACAAGTGCCGCAAGGCCTAAAAGTTTAGGGTTTAGGGTTTAGGGTCCGCCAACACAGGTTGGCGCCCAAGCCAAAGCCCACGAATGATTTTTGCACGAAATCGAAATGATAATGCGCAAAAACTTCTTTCCTTTATTAGGGGGAGCCGGACCCTAAGCTTAACATTTACTTAAGTGAAAAATCCAGGCTTTGCGTGCCCTGGTCCTGACAACTTTTATATTTAAGTTTAAGCAGCGTGCGCCCTAAGCCTGACATAAAGCACCATGCGCCCTAAGCTTGACATTTCATTCTCAGGCCTCCCAAGCCTGGACACCCCCAAGCACCCCCCAAAGAACCCCCAAGGACTCCCCAAGACCCCCCACAGAGACCCCAAGGAGCCCAAGGACCCCCCAATTACACCCCAAGGAGCTCCCCAAGCACACCCCCAAGAAGCCCCCAAGGAGCCCCCTAAGAACACCCCAAGGACCCCCCAAAGACACCCCAAGGAGCCCCCAAGGACCCTCCAAGGACCCCCCAAGGAGCTCCCCCAAGCACACCCCCAAGAAGCCCCCCAAGGAGCCCAAGGACCCCCCAATTACCCCCCAAGGAGCTCCCCAAGCACACCGCCAAGAAGCCCCCAAGGACCCCCCAAGGAGCTCCCCAAGCACACCCCCAAGAAGCCCCCCAAGGAGCCCCCCCAAGGACACCCCAAGGACCCCCAAGCAGCTCCCCAAGGACACCCCCAAGAAGCCCCCAAGGAGCCCCCCAGGAGGACACCCCAAGGACCCCCAAGCAGCTCCCCAAGGACACCCCCAAGAAGCCCCCAAGGAGCCCCCCAGGAGGACACCCCAAGGACGCCCCAAGGACGCCCCAAGGACCCCCCAAGGACCCCAAGGACGCCCCAAGGACACCCCAAGGACGCCCCAAAGACACCAAGGACACCCCAAAAGGACACCAAAAGGATACCAAAGGACACCCGAAAGAGCCCAGAGGACCCCAAGGACTCCAAGAACACCAAAGGACCCCAAGGACCCCAAGGACCCCAAAAGGACCCCAAGGACCCCAAAAGGACCCCAAGGACCCAAGGACCGCTCACACGCGACCTTGGTCCTTGGGGTCCTTGGAATTCTTTGGGATCGTTGGTGCTTTTCAAGGTCGTGTGGAGCGGATCCTTTACCCCTAAATTCCTTTAACCTTAAATTCTTTTAATCCTAAAATCCTTTAACCCTAAAATACTTTAACCCTAAGTCCTTTAACCCTAAAATGCTTTAACCCTAAATCCTTTACCCCTAAAATCCTTTAACCCTAAATCGTTTAACCGTATTTTTTTTTTAGTTTTGGGTGTTGCTCTGTTGTTCATACAATTTACAGGGTTTGGGGTCTCCAGTTGGGGTGCCAAGCCCCTCTTTATTGAAAATGAAGTTGTATCTTCAGCAATGGATGGTATCACTGACAAATTGGGGGTTGGAGGGCTTGAAATTTAGGGTTTAGTTTTGGATATTGCTTTGTTGTTCATATAACTTACAGGGTTTGAGGTTTCCAGTTGGGGTGCCAAGCCCCTCTTTATTGAAAATGAAGTTGCATCTTCAGAAATGGATGGTATCACTGACAAATTGGGGGTTGGAGGGCTTGAAATTTAGGGTTTAGTTTTGGATGTTGCTTTGTTGTTCATATAATTTACAGGGTTTGGGGTTTCCAGTTGGGGTACCAAACCCCTCTTTATTGAAAATGAAGTTGTATCTTCAGAAATGGATGGTATCATTGAAAGATTGGGGGTTGAAGGACTTAAAATTTAGGGTTTAATTTTGAATACTGCTTTGTATGGCAGCACGCTGGTACGTTCAGCTGCGCAGGGCGGTGAAATACAATTAGTTTTCTCAATACACGCGCTTGTTGAAAGCACCGTTTAGGCTTCAACTTGTGTTGGCGCACAAGTGCCGCAAGGCCTAAAAGTTTAGGGTTTAGGGTTTAGGGTTTAGGGTGTGCCTACGTTATTGGTTGCTCGCGCTCTCTCTCGGGTGGGCTATCGATGAAGGCTTGCACGCCCACCCTCTCATCATCTGCGCTTCGCACCGCGCGGCGCGGTCATCCCACCCCAGGCCACCCGGAATATATTTTTTTAGGGTTTAGGATCCTAAAGTCTTTTTTTGCTTTGGCCTGGCGGGGGCCTTCGACATCCCTGGCGGGGGCCAGACACACCTGGCGGGGGCCAGGCACCCCTGGCGGGGGCCAACCTGGCGGGGGCCAGCCTGGCGGGGGCCCCTTTTTACTAACTTGTGTTGTAACCTTCAATTGATCCGGCCACTTGGCCACAGTCGTTTGAGCCAGCTGTGAAACAAAGAGCGGCGAAGTAGCAAAACTCGTTGATGTAAGTACAACAGTGCAGTTATCACAACCGTACAATCAAATAAAACCCAAAGGCAAAAACAATGTATATGTATACAATAATATCATCGGTACAAGAAGCATCACACAACAGATCTTGCGAAAAAGACATGCCATATGAATAAGACATCAATGCCCGAAGTTGCAACTGTCCATGAACCTGTAGATTCAATGATAAGAAGATGCCATCATACCGAAGATGCAAAACCATGCTTTACACCTGCATTGAAGATCTTACTCTTTCCTGCACAAGCTAAATGTTGTATGTAAGGCAAAGGGCGCCAAGCCTGTTTTGGCCCCACCACTTCTGCAGACAAATCTCAAGGCAAAGCTGTGCAACGGGTCCTTGCCCATGCGCTTGGCTGCAAACTCCCCTTTGTAGGGCTTGGCCCTGTGCAGCTTGACCTGCCCTACACGACCCCTAAAGTTACACTAACGGTACAAGGTGCATAAATCGCACGAGTGCAGCTCTCACATGGCCGGGGTGAAGTGATCGCGATGCAGCTTGCCACCAAGGAGGTAGTCCGTGTCGTGCTGCACCCGGCTCATGGCCACGTAGGCGGCGGCCTTGGCGCCTCGGCGGTCCAGCCAGATGGTGATGTGCTCCAGCTCTGCGCCCTGCAGCTTGTGCACGGTGCTGGCATAGCCTGGGCGCAAGGGATAGGCAGTGACGTAGCCGCAGTCCTCCACGTAGTCCGTCAAGGGATAGATAGCGAGGTGGCGCCCAGTCTTCGTCACAGCATGGATGCACTTGGATGCTGCATCATAGGCCTCGACGGTTGCCTCCATCCCGTTAATGAAGTCGGCCTCCTTGTTGACATTGCGCGTGATGTGCAGCCGCATGCCCTTGTAGAGCGGCATCTCCAATGCCTTCGGCGGCGTGCCCGTGATCAGCTGGTTCTTGTTGTCCTGCAAGGGGGCGCGAGAAAAGCAACACAGTCGAAATAATTAGCTAACAACCCCTCAAAAAGTCAAAATAGCGGCGAAGAAAGACAGGAAGCAAAGGAATAGCGCAAATACCGAGCACAGAAAAGAAAGAAATATGATTATAATTACCCTTACTTGCGAAGGCACCCCTTCCAAGCGTCCTGGTCGTAGTTGTCAGGGTTGGCTTCCCAGTCAACCGGCACGGTTTCCAGCTTGCGCTTCTTGCGAGTGGCGTAGAGCACGAAGATGGCCAAGTCGTTCACTTTGGCTGCTGCCCAGCGGGTGCAAGTGGCGATGGTGGTGTGAGGATGGCTCCGGTAAAGCTGCTGCAGGTCCCAGGCTGTCGGCTCGTGATGACCGGACCAAGCCTTGTGGCCGCGGCATATGTTTGTCAACTGGGACCTGCTGGGCTTGGCGGTGCGCAGGGGCTGCAGCTTCTCCTTCAGGACGTTGTCCTTGCAGCGCCACATCTGATGCAAGTCGATTTGGTAAACCATGCTCCAGCGCGGGCTGTCCGTGGCCTTGGTGGGCTCCTCGCCCTTCTTGCCGATGCCGGGCAACTGCCAGAAATCGCCCGCAAAGACCAGGGCCGGCACCTTGTCGGCCATCTCCCACATCTGGATGATGCGCTCAAAGTCGGACTGCGACAGCTGGGAGACCTCGTCCACGGCCACCATGTCGTACTGCGTCAAGCAGTCCATCACCTCAATAGCATCTCGGTAGAGGAAGAAGGCTCCGGAACAGGTGTCAACATCTGCCTCCGGATGCTTTGCCCGCACACGGGAGGCCTGCTGTGCTGTGGGCAAGGCATAGAGCACGCGGCCTCCTTCACGCAGGCACTTGCGGACGCACTTGTCCACCACGGTGCTCTTACCGGTGCCGGGCGGGCCAGTCACGAAGAGGGGCTTAGCCTTGGTATGGGCCTCTTCTACGACCTCCTCCCACTCTTTGTCATTCGCAGCGAGGCGCCCGCGCTTGGCACGATCCAGTTGCGTGTAGAGGGCCTTCTCCAAGCGCTTCTGGCCACGATTGAGCTCCATGCCAGCAAACATGGGGTCCTCCTCGCCCTCGATCAAGCCCAGGTCCACCATGGCAACCTGCACCCCAGCATCGTCATTCTTGTCCAAGTCGCCGGCAAGGAAGCGCTCCACCAAGGCCCGGTGGGCCCGGACCATGGCCACGAAGGTCTCCGCTTTGCTGTTGCCCACGGCCTCGAGCTCCAGGTCTGCGCGGATGCTGCTCTCATCTTCCCAATAGTCTGGGCACTGCTGGGTGGTGTTGGCGAAGTGCATGTACTGAACCGGGACCTGCAGCAAGGAAGGCAATCTGAGTTAAATGAGTAGAGGCATCGCAGATGAGTGCACATGCATGCACATGATATGTTGGAAGGAGATAGATATAGGTGTAGCTATAGACACAGCTATATAGATATAGATATCGTTGATATAGAATAAAGCAAGCGAAGAATAAAGAAGTTAAACACGGCTGCAGGAAAATAACCATACAAGTAACCTATTTGCATGTGATGGTTTATCATATTGCATGGCCTTGTCAGTGATGGTGCTGTCAAGCAAGTCCTCCAGTTTGCGGAAAGGCTTCCGCAAAGCAAGCCACTGGCCAAACCAACGGTCGTTGAAGATGGACAGGGTGTCGCAGGCCACCAGCTTCTCGCCCTTCATGGGACAGGCGTTGGCAAAGACCTTGAGGGGGACGTTGTCGCTGCCGGAGGCCTTGTGGAGCCGCTGCACCCACTGCGCGATGGCGCCCTCTTTGTTGCTTTTCCGACAGAACTCCAGGAAGCTCATCTCCTCGCTCCGCCAGTCGCAGGTCTCGTAGGCCTCGATCAGCTTGGGCTTGACTTCCATCCCAGGCCAGGGCGCCAGCAGTGGACACATGGTGCCCCCATAGCGACAGGGTGGGAACTGCTGCGCAAACAGATACAGCCACATCTCCGGCTCGGCCGGCTGGTAGTCGAAGAGCACGCGGCGAGCGACCGAGAAGGCAGAAGCTTCATCATTGAGCCACTCGCGGGCAAAGCTGTCGGAGAATTTGGGCGTGTACGTCGCCACGTACTTCAACAGCAAACCCTGGCCATTGCCATGCAGCACATCTTGATGGCATTTGGTCACCTCCAAGGTCTCCTTGAAGTAGGCCCTGTGCCCCTGCTCCTGAAGGGCAGGAATTAAGAACAGCAAAGGATGAATAACATTAGAACATATATGGTTACGTATATATGGAACAAAGCAGCCTGGCTAGCACATACTTGAGTAATGTTGAAATTATGTTTGAACCCTCGTCCGCCAGTCCTTGTCCGCCTGTGTGTGGTGCAGCTTCACAATGCCAACCTCGGCGTCGTATCTGGAGGGCCCGTCCTCCACAGGCCACCCGCTGTCACTGCGGCCATGAGGTCTGCCGAGCATGTAGCCCCGCAGCGCGGGTTCGTCCTCGCCGGGCACCGTGGCAGAGAACTTGTGCTCCAAGCCGATCGCCTCCACGTGCTGCAGGTAATCTAGGCTGTGGACATGAACTCGTCCGCTGCCGTGGTAGTCCTGGGTGGGGAGCTTGCGCTTGCCGTCCTGGAACTCCAAGCGCTGAAAGTAGTTGACCACGGTCTTGACCTGGCCATCCTCTGCAGCCAAGATGTGATCCTTCCAGCCGTCGTCCTTCCCCTTCTTGTTGGCGCCGCTGTAGAGGCCCCGGTTCAGCTCGGTGAAGACGTGGGCGGTGTGCAAGGTTTCCAATCCTGCAGACTGCATGCGACCACGGCCACACTTCGCCATCTCATCAAGGACAAAGGCGTGGTATGGAAAGCTGAACTCCCAGGGCGCCATGGTCTTGAAGAGCGCCGGAAAGCCGCACTGGCGCTGCATGTCGATGAGGGCCTGATGCTTGGTCTTCCAGTAGAGCGGTGAAAACGTCTCCCCCTTCAGGACCAGGCGCAGCGGCAAGCTAGCGCAGGCATTCTTGCCGCCGCCGATGCGGGACCACATCGTTAAGTCGTAGACGAACTGGAGGAGCTCGAAGTCCTGGCTGTACCCGATGATCGGGCTCAAAACCTTCCTCAGGAAGCTGCGCTTGATGCTGTGGCGCTCACCCGGCGTCTCCTCGTCGCTGTCGTCGTTGAGCACTGCCTGGTTGCCCTGCCGCTGAAGGCGCCTCACATCAGTGGCCCGCTCGACGGTCTCGCACATCTCGGTGCACCAGTACAAGGTCGGCCAGAGGGCGCACTCCAGACCTGCTGTCTCAATGAATTGCAACGGCCTGCGGCAAGCTTCATCGCTGGGGTCCGGGTGCTTGCGCAGGAACTTGTTGTGCATCTTGACAAGGTCCCCGTAGGTGCTGTCCGCCTCCTTGGACATGAGGTACTCGTAGGCCTTCTCCAACTTCTTGCGCTTGCTCCTGGTGCGTACCTGGACAGAATGCACGGCAACCGTGGACACCGTATACAAAGCAACTTACTTGGCATATGCAACGTATCATGTAGATGGAGAGTCCAGAGGTAGAGATTAACCCATAGCTATCCCCTAAGCACATACATGCACTAGACAATAGACGCCTAGTATATCTATCTGTACATGACATACTACATATACAGGCAAAGACCGTACACCTCCTATAGCGCCTTGCCTGGGCGATCTTGTCTGTCACCGAGAGCTTGCTCCAGCTGAGGCGCGTCATAGCCGATTTGATGCGGTAGCCGTTGTTGGCTTTCTTCATCCGACCCACGTCAATGTCCAACGGCCGCAGCACCTTGGCCATCTTCAGGGTGAGCTTGCGGAGGCGGTCTGGGATCTCGTCCGGCTGGGGGACCCACTTCTTGCCTTTGCACTGCTTGCAAGCGTTGGAGGTAATCTCTGCCTGGGCAACGCGCCGGGCGTCGATAGGCTCCAAGGGACGCGGCTGCAAGGAGTGACAGGTGCGGCAGATGCCCCAGGACCCGAACTTGCACCAGTGCTCCACAAAGGCCGCGCGGTCGCTCGAGCTGGCGGCCGGCAAGCCTGCGTCATTCGTGGCGATGTCCGTGGCCTCGGGCACAGGCAGCTGGTTGTTCACGAAGAACTTCTTCGCCACGCGCTTCCGGTCGGCAGTGCGGCGCTTCTTGTAGGCCGTCACCTCCGTGCTGCCTAAGTTCTTGAAGGCCCGTTTGCGGTGCTGCAAGACCGCCGTCCACAGCTCGCCCACCTTCTCCCCCTGTGCGGCCGCAGGCGCACTGCGATGTTGACGCGGCTGCCGCGGCTGTCCGCGCTTGCTCTTCAAGGCCTCCTCGTGAAACTTCTCACGCCACTCGTCCGGGACCCGCATCATGGCAGCGTTGTAGACGTAGTTGTGCTCCTCGTAGTGGGCCCGGAAAGCTTTCAATGACCGCGTGACGCTGCCACGGCCTTTGATGGTATTGCAAGCTTTGCTCATCTTGGCATCATCGCAAAAGAGGCACTTGTCCCCTGAATTTGTCCATGCAGCCTTGCCGATCTTTGTAGGCGAGAAGAAGCAAGGCAAGCGCGCATAGAAGCCGCTGCAAAGCTTCGGCATGGCTGCAAAAGATGGCGCGACAGAAAGCAATAAGCACGTGGGTAATTGCTGTTCTCAAGACTGGCTTTGAGCAGTATCCATGCAGCGGCGGATCAAGCATATCAATGCGCCAGTCCATGTGGTGAGTATGCAACGTATGATGATATCAATGCTGTAGCCAAATTCTGTCGGCAAAATATCTTCAATACCTATGTGCCTTCCTTACATGTCAGCTTTGCCAAGACAGCAAAACAAGCAGAAGCAATCCGTCGAGATCGTTTTAGACCAAACCCCGAAAAGAAAATGGAACATCAGGATCACTGTCACAAACACTCTACTTAAATAAATGCAACACGAAAGTTCAAAATAATAGTCACCGAGAAGCATTTCAAAAGCAAAATTCCAAAACCCATGCAAGGGAAGAACCGGATGCTCGGACCTACCTACAAACCAAACCTTTTGGCACCAGTGATCCGACTGCAGCTCAATTCCAAAACAAAACCACAAAACCCAGGCGCTCTTTTTGGGCACGATGCTCGGCCATCAGCTCTACAAAAGATTGTGAATTCCCTGCTGTGCTGTGGCGCTGAACCGGTGGTCCGCAGCACACCAGCGTCAGAGATATAATGGTACAAGAGTGTGGCAGGGCTTTGCCTGTGCTTCTGCTAGCCGCCGCCTCCACACACACATGCATGAAATAATATCGTATATATATAGCAGCCATACGCCGCTCAGTCTTGGACCTCCTCAACCTTTGCCTCGTCCTTCGGCGTCTTCTTCGCGGGCTCTGCGGGTGTTGCCTTGCGACGCCGCGTGGTGGCCGGCGATGGGGAATGAGACGAATCCTGGCTGCTGTTGCTGCTGCTGACCTTCTTGTTCTTCTTGCTTTTCTTGTCTTTCTTGGCCTTCTTGTCGGCTTTCTTGTCAGCTTTCTTGGCCTTCTTTGACTTCTTCTTGTCGTGGCTGGAATTGCTCTTCTCTTCGCCCCCGCTGCTTTCAGGGCCGTCTGCTGCCACGGATGGGGGTGAGGGGCCCTCGCTGTCAGATAGCGCCTGCCGCTTCTTTTGCGGCGGCTCAATTTGCTCTTGATACGAAGCCACGATGGCAGCCGTGAGGCGGTCCTTCTCCGAGGGAGCGCGCATCCACTTCTGGACCTTCTCGTTCTGCAGGGACTTCTGCCCCTTCATTTTGTTCGCCCACTTCTGGGGGTGCTGCGCTGCTGCAAGCCACTGCAAGAGTTCCATGCCGAGGAGGTAGAGCGTGGCCGAAGACTTCACCAATCGTTGCACCGCCTTTGCCTTTGCCTTCGGGTTCTCCAGCAGGAAGTCCGTCCAGCGCGCAGCCGCAGCCTGCAAAGCCGCGGTGGTCTTGGGCACCGTCTCGTCATTCCTGTTGAAGACAGCCGCTGCCTGTACAAAAGCCTTGCCGGCTTCAGGCTGCAACAGCTCCGTCACGCCCTGGATCCCAAGCTTTGTTGCTACCTCGGCCGGATCGGCCGCGTACTTCTCCAGCAGCTCCGAGCCCATGCTGGCCGTGCCGCCCGCTTCGCTCACAGCCAGCCCAAGGCGGTTCACGATCTCGCTTGCGTAAGGCTCCAGCTTGTTCTCCATGATGTTGGCGGTGCTGAGAAAGTCGGCGTCCGACTGCGACCGTCCAGTATAGAAGGGCGACCCCGTCGCTGAGGCAAATGGTCGCAGGCTGGCTTTGTTGATGTGCCACTGCGGCTGCACAGCTTGCAAATACTCGAGCTCCTTGGTGGCGGAGCCATCCTTCTGGGTTGGCTTGCTCTCACTGCTCTTACTGCCCTTGCGCCCCTTGCCGCCTTTGCCACGACCAGCACCACCGCGCCATGCCATCGCCAGCACAAAAGAAGAGAGGGACCGACACAGGCGCGCCCAGCGAGCGATCGGAGCAAATTGCGAAATGCTTGGGGCCAAACACCCGGGATGCATGGTATATCACATGGTATTGCACATGCTCTGAAACACCAGCAAATCAACATGTAACATGCTGAACAAACCTTAAAGTACATGCGTGGTAGCAGAGAAGGATCCATGGACTTGCACGTGGCGGACCCACAAACCCACAATGAAATGAGCAAGCAAACTATAGATCATCAGAAAATCATCAGAAACAGACTGACCGTGCAAAACCCTTATAAATATGTATCTCGAATTTAGAAGGAGAATGGAAAATTCACAGGAGACATGCATTCATCATCTTGGAATTAGACCCTGTGAGCAAAAACGTTGCATGCCGCTGCATGCCCACTTTTAGCGCCTCGCTTGCTCTGCGCAGGCGGCAGCCAGCAGCACGCCGCAGCTCCTGGCCAATGCGCGACGCACGAGGAACCGATGATGAAGTAAGCAAACAAATCGAAACACATAAGGTCCTTTGATGGATGCGCAAAAAATTCCAAACCCTGAGCAGTGTGGTTAGTCGTTTCCGGGGAACCTCTTCAGAAGTAACCTCTGCTACTACCAGCTGCTACTCCGACCTCTCACAAAGAAGGGGAACGTAAGGTACCTACCCTTTCAAGTTGCTTTTAGAGAACCTCTTCAAAGAGGAACCTCTGCTTCTACCAGCTGCTACTCTCACCTCTCACAAAGAAGGAGAACGTAAGGTACCTACCCTTTTTCAAGTTGCTTTTAGAGAACCTCTTCAAAAGGGAACCTCTGCTACTACCAGCTGCTACTCTCACCTCTCACAAAGAAGGAGAACGTAAGGTCACTACCCTTTTTCAAGTTGCTTCTGGGGAACCGCTTCAAAAGGGAACATCTGCCACTACCAGCTGCCACTCCTACCTCTCACAAAGAAGGAGAACGTAAGGTACCTCCCTTTCCAAGCTACTCTCAGCTGCTACTCCTACCTCTCACAAAGAAGGAGAACGTAAGGTACCTTCCCTTTCCAAGCTACTCTCAGCTGCTACTCTTACCTCTCACAAAGAAGGAGAACGTAAGGTCCCTACCCTTTTTCAAGTTGCTTCTGGGGAACCGCTTCAAAAGGGAACATCTGCCACTACCAGCTGCCACTCCTACCTCTCACAAAGAAGGAGAACGTAAGGTACCTCCCTTTCCAAGCTACTCTCAGCTGCTACTCCTACCTCTCACAAAGAAGGAGAACGTAAGGTACCTCCCTTTCCAAGCTACTCCCAGCTGCTACTCTTACCTCTCACAAAGAAGGAGAACGTAAGGTACCTCCCTTTCCAAGCTACTCTCAGCTGCTACTCCTACCTCTCACAAAGAAGGAGAACGTAAGGTACCTCCCCTTTCCAAGCTACTCTTGAACCCTTGAGTCCTTGGACCCTTGAACCCTTGAATCCTTGAACCCTTGAAAGCTTGAACCCTTGAACCTTTGGAGCCTCTCAGCTGCTACTCTTACCTCTCACAAAGAAGGAGAACGTAAGGTACCTACCCTTTTTCAAGTTGCTTTTAGAGAACCTCTTCAAAAGGGAACCTCTGCTACTACCAGCTGCTACTCCTACCTCTCACAAAGAAGGAGAACGTAAGGTCCCTACCCTTTCCAAGCTACTCTCAGCTGCTACTCTTACCTCTCACAAAGAAGGAGAACGTAAGGTACCTCCCTTTCCAAGCTACTCTCAGCTGCTACTCCTACCTCTCACAAAGAAGGAGAACGTAAGGTACCTCCCCTTTCCAAGCTACTCTTGAACCCTTGAGTCCTTGGACCCTTGAACCCTTGAATCCTTGAACCCTTGAAAGCTTGAACCCTTGAACCTTTGGAGCCTCTCAGCTGCTACTCTTACCTCTCACAAAGAAGGAGAACGTAAGGTACCTTCCCTTTCTAAGCTACTCTCAGCTGCTACTCTCACCTCTCACAAAGAAGGAGAACGTAAGGTACCTACCCTTTTTCAAGTTGCTTTTAGAGAACCTCTTCAAAAGGGAACCTCTGCTACTACCAGCTGCTACTCCTACCTCTCACAAAGAAGGAGAACGTAAGGTCCCTACCCTTTCCAAGCTACTCTCAGCTGCTACTCTTACCTCTCACAAAGAAGGAGAACGTAAGGTACCTCCCTTCAATGCTTTTTAGAGAAACCTCTTAGCAGGAACCTCATGCTACAAACAGATGCTACCTCTCACAAAAGAAGGAGAACGTAAGGTACCTACCCTTCAAGTTGCCTTTTAGAGAACTCTTCAGAGGAACCTCGCCTACAACCAGCTGCTACCTCTCCCAAAGAAGGAGAACGTAAGGTACCTACCCTTTTTCAAGTTGCTTTTAGAGAACCTCTTCAAAAGGGAACCTCTGCTACTACCAGCTGCTACTCCTACCTCTCACAAAGAAGGAGAACGTAAGGGGGGATATTACCTCCGTTCAAGTTGTTTAGAGAACCTGTCAGAAGGAACCTCTGATACAACAAGCTGCTACTTCTTCAACAAAGAAGGAGAACGTAAGGTACCTCCCTTTCCAAGCTACTCTCAGCTGCTACCCCTACCTCTCACAAAGAAGGAGAACGTAAGGTACCTCCCCTTTCCAAGCTACTCTCAGCTGCTACTCCTACCTCTCACAAAGAAGGAGAACGTAAGGTACCTCCCCTTCCAAGCTACTCTCAGCTGCTACTCCTACCTCTCACAAAGAAGGAGAACGTAAGGTACCTTCCCCTTCCAAGCTACTCCCAGCTGCTACCTCTCACAAAGAAGGAGAACGTAAGGTACCTCCCTTTCAAGTTGCTTTTAGAAAACCTCTTCAGAAGGAACCTCTGCTACAACCAGCTGCTTACCTCTCACAAAGAAGGAGAACGTAAGGTACCTACCCTTTCAAGTTGTTTTCCCATTAATATTTTATCTAATCACATGTCTATTTGATATGAAATCAATATATGAACCAACTGTGAGAAGTAAAACTTGTCCAGAATGATCTCAAACTCAAAAAAGCGAGAAAGGCTTCAATCTAATACAAACTAGAATATATGAATCAACTGGTCGATTTTTGAAGTGAGACTACTTGTGGTCCAGTCTGGCCTGATGAACTCGAGGCGTATGGATGCGATCTTTGAGAAGCACCTGCGGCAAAGGACGGATGAAAGCACAGGTTGCGGGTGTCTCCACATGAACCATTCAACACAGGGTTGTCCCCCATATCCATATGAATTCTCCAGGGATACCACAAAGTTGAAACGCAAACAGTTGGATTCACTTGATGTTCGGGTCAGAGAATGAGAAAAACACGAAAAAACAAATGAGCACCTGTTCTTCACCGTCCTCCATTCAACAGCGATTCACGGTCAGGTAGCCTTCTTGCCTGCCCTAGGATGAATCTGGAGTTCTATTTAAAGCGTAGTGGGTTTTGAATGTTTGATGGACTTTGACTGGGGCGACCCTCAAAACATGTCACCATCAGCCCTCTTCAAAAGAAACCTCTGCTACTACCAGCTACTACATCTCACAAAGAAGGAGAACGTAAGGTACCTACCCTTTCAAGTTGCTTATGGGGAACCTCTTCAGAAGGAACCTCTGCTATTACCAGCTGCTACTCCTACCTCTCACAAAGAAGGAGAACGTAAGGTACCTCCCTTTCAAGTTGCTTTTGGGGAACCTCTTCAGAAGGAACCTCTGCTACTACCAGCTGCTACTCCTACCTCTCACAAAGAAGGAGAACGTAAGGTACCTCCCTTTCAAGTTGCTTTTGGGGAACCTCTTCAGAAGGATCCTCTGCTACTGCCAGCTGCTACCTCTCACAAAGAAGGAGAACGTAAGGTACCTACCTTTCAAGTTGCTTCTGGGGAACCTCTTCAAAAGGAACCTCTGCCACTACCAGCTGCTACCTCTCGCAAAGAAGGAGAACGTAAGGTACCTACCTTTAAAGTTGCTTCTGGGGAACCTCTTCAGAAGGAACCTCTGCTACTACCAGCCGCTACTCCTACCTCTCACAAAGAAGGAGAACGTAAGGTACCTACCTTTCAAGTTGCTTCTCGGGAACCTCTTCAGAAGGAACCTCTGCTACTACCAGCTGCTACCTCTCACAAAGAAGGAGAACGTAAGGTACCTACCCTTTCAAGTTGCTTTTGGGGAACCTCTTCAGAAGGAACCTCTGCTACAACCAGCTGCTACCTCTCACAAAGAAGGAGAACGTAAGGTACCTACCCTTTCAAGTTGCTTTTAGAGAACCTCTTCGGAAGGAACCTCTGCTACAACCAGCTGCTATCTCTCACAAAGAAGGAGAACGTAAGGTACCTCCCTTTCAAGTTGCTTTTAGATAACCTCTTCAGAAGGAACCTCTGCTACAACCAGGTGCTACCTCTCACAAAGAAGGAGAACGTAAGGTACCTCCCTTTCAAGTTGCTTTTAGA
>CAMXCT020000653.1:214031-226487 GCA_947184155.2 Cladocopium goreaui | reverse complement strand
GTAGATGTCTCCAAGTGCGACGCCTGCCACGTGAAACGAAGGTGGATGTCACCAAGCGCCTTGCTTGGCACGCAAAGTGGAAGTCGATGTCACCAAGTGCCACGCCTGCCACGCAAAGTGGAGGTCCATGGTCGCCAAGTGCCACGCCTGCCACGCAAAGTGACGGTCCATGTCGCCAAGGGCCACGCCTGCCACGCAAACAGCGGCGGCGTCTACGGCGTCAACTGGGAACCAAGGGCGCCACCAGAGCCAGCCCAGTGCCAAAAGTGCCACGCCTGCCACGCAAAGTGGAGGTCCATGGTCGCCAAGTGCCACGCCTGCCACGCAAAGTGACTGTCCATGTCGCCAAGTGCCACGCCTGCCGCGCAAACAGCGGCGGCGTCCACGGCGTCAACTGGGAACCAAGCGCGCCACCAGAGCCAGCCCATGCAGTGCCATAATAAGTGCCACGCCTGCCACGCAAACAGCGGCGGCGTCCGCGCCGTCAACTGGGAACCAAGCGCGCCACCAGAGCCAGCCCAGTGCCATAATAAGTGCCACGCCTGCCATGCAGAATGCACGTACATGTCTCCAAGCGCCTCATCTGCCACGCAGAATGCACGCACATGTCTCCAAGTACCACCCCTGCCACGCAAACAGCGGCGGCGTCCACGCTGGGAACCAACCGCGCCAGAGCCAGCCCAGTGCCATAAGTGCCACGCCTGCCACGCAGAATGCACGTACATGTCGCCAAGTGCCGCACCTCCCACGCAGAATGCACGCACGTGTCGCCAAGTACCACGCCTGCCACGCAAACAGCGGCGGCGTCCACGGCGTCAACTGGGAACCAAGCGCGCCACCAGAGCCAGCCCAGTGCCATAAGTGCCACGCCTGCCTCGCAGAATTCACGTACAAGTTGTGTGAGGACAAGTTGTGTGTGAGCGACTTGTCCTCACAAAGTTGTGTGCGAGCAAGTTGTGTGATGACAAGTTGTGTGTGGACAAGTTGTGTGTGGACAAGTGGTGTGAGGACAAGTTTTGTGTGAGCGATTTGGTGAAGACATATTGTGTGGGAGCGATTTGGTGAGGACAAGTTGTGTGTGGACAAGTTGTGTGAGGACAAGTTTCGCGTGGACAAGTTGTGTGTGAGCGATTTGGTGAGGGCATGTTGTGTGTGAGCAAGTTGTGTGATGACAAGTTGTGTGTGGACAAGTTGTGTGTGGACAAGTTGTGTGAGGACAAGTTGTGTGATGACAAGTTGTGTGTGAGCGATTTGGTGAGGACAAGTTGTGTGAGCAAGTTGTGTGATGACAAGTTGTGTGTGGACAAGTTGTGTGTGGGCAAGTTGTGTGAGGACAAGTTGTGTGTGGACAAGTTGTGTGAGGACAAGTTGTGTGTGGACAAGTTGTGTGTGAGCGATTTGGTGAGGACAAGTTGTGTGTGTGAGCAAGTTGTGTGATGCCAAGTTGTGTGTGGACAAGTTGTGTGTGTGAGCGATTTGGTGAGGACAAGTTGTGTGTGAGCAACTTGTGTGTGGACAAGTTGTGGGCGGGAGGGGCGGGAGGCAGAGGAGGAGGCGGCGGCGGGATACAGAACCAAAAACAAGAACCCCACACAAAGATGTGGGGAAAAAATGTTGAGCCAAATTTTGCCCAGGCAGCTACCCACCTGCCCATCAAGAAATAAGGTTGATTTTTGCCAAAATAAGCCTTATTTTGACAAAAATCGACCTTATTTTTTGACGGGCAACGATGGCAACCAAAAACGCGCACGCTTGTCCTTTCAAGACAAACCGCACTAGTTTTTGGTTGCCATCGTTGCGTCAAAAAATAAGACCTATTTTTGTCAAAAATAAGGCTTATTTTGGCAAAAATCGACCTTATTTCTTGACGGGCAACGGTGGCAACCAAAAACGGCGGCGGCGGGATACAGAACCAAAAACAATAACCCCACACAAAGATGTGGGGAAAAAATGTTGAGCCAAATTTTGCCCAGGCAGCTGCCCACCTGCCCGTCAAGAAATAAGGTCGATTTTTGCCAAAATAAGCCCTATTTTTGACAAAATCGACCTTTCTTGACGGGCAACGATGGCAACCAAAAACGGCGGCGGCGGCGGGATACAGAACCAAAAACAAGAACCTGCACACAAAGATGTGGGGAAAAAATGTTGAGCCAAATTTTGCCCAGGCAGCTGCCCACCTGCCCGTCAAGAAATAAGGTCGATTTTTGCCAAAATAAGCCTTATTTTGACAAAAATCGACCTTATTTTTTGACGGGCAACGATGGCAACCAAAAACTGGCACGCTTGTCCTTTCAAGACAAACCGCACTAGTTTTTGGTTGCCATCGTTGCCCGTCAAAAAATAAGGCCTATTTTTGTCAAAAATGAGGCTTATTTTGGCAAAAATCGACCTTATTTCTTGACGGGCAACGGTGGCAACCAAAAACGGCGGCGGCGGGATACAGAACCAAAAACAATAACCCCACACAAAGATGTGGGGAAAAAATGTTGAGCCAAATTTTGCCCAGGCAGCTGCCCACCTGCCCGTCAAGAAATAAGGTCGATTTTTGCCAAAATAAACCTTATTTTTGACAAAAATAAGCCCTATTTTTTGACGGGCAACGATGGCAACCAAAAACGGCGGCGGCGGCGGGATACAGAACCAAAAACAAGAACCCCACACAAAGATGTGGGGAAAAAATGTTGAGCCAAATTTTGCCCAGGCAGCTGCCCACCTGCCCGTCAAGGAATAAGGTCGATTTTTGCCAAAATAAGCCTTATTTTTGACAAAAATGTGCCTTATTTTTTGACGGGCAACGATGGCAACCAAAAACTAGTGCGGTTTGTCTTGAAAGGACAAGCGTGCGCGTTTTTGGTTGCCATCGTTGCCCGTCAAAAAATAAGGCTTATTTTTGTCAAAAATAAGGCTTATTTTGGCAAAAATCGACCTTATTCCTTGACGGGCAGGTGGGTAGCTGCCTGGGCAAAATTTGGCTCAACATTTTTTCCCCACATCTTTGTGTGGGGTTCTTGTTTTTGGTTCTGTATCACGCCGCCGCCTCCTCCTCTGCCTCCCGCCCCTCCCGCCCACAACTTGTCCACACACAACTTGCTCACACACAACTTGCCCTCACCAAATCGCTCCCACACAACTTGTCCACACACAACTTGTCTTCAACAAATCGCTCCCACACAACTTGTCCTCACACAACTTGTCCACACACGACTTGTCCACACACAACTTGTCATCACACAACTTGCTCACACACTTGTCCTCACCAAATCGCTCACACACAACTTGGCATCACACAACTTGCTCACACACACACACACCACTTGTCCTCACCAAATCGCTCGCACACAACTTGCCATCACACAACTTGCTCACACACAACTTGTCTTCACACAACTTGCTCACACACAACTTGTCTTCACCAAATCGCTCACACACAGCTTGTCCTCACACAACTTGTCCACACACAACTTGTCCACACACAACTTGTCATCACACAACTTGCTCACACACAACATGTCCTCACCAAATCGCTTACACACACAACTTGTCCTCCCACAACTTGTCCACACACAACTTCTACGTGCATTCTGCGTGGCAGGCGTGGCACTTATGGCACTGGGCTGGCTCTGGTGGCGCGCTTGGTTCCCAGTTGACGGCGTGGACGCCGCCGCTGTTTGCGTGGCAGGGGTGGTACTTGGAGACATGTACGTGCATTCTGCGTGGCAGATGAGGCGCTTGGAGACATGTACGTGCATTCTGCATGGCAGGCGTGGCACTTATGGCACTGGGCTGGCTCTGGTGGCGCGCTTGGTTCCCAGTTGACGCCGTGGACGCCGCCGCTGTTTGCGTGGCAGGCGTGGTACTTGGCGACATGTGCGTGCATTCTGCGTGGCAGGTGCGGCACTTTGGTGACATGGACCTCCACTTTGCGTGGCAGGCGTGGTACTTATGGCACTGGGCTGGCTCTGGTGGCGCGCTTGGTTCCCAGTTGACGCCGTAGACGCCGCCGCTGTTTGCGTGGCAGGCGTGGCCCTTGGCGACATGGACCGTCACTTTGCGTGGCAGGCGTGGCACTTGGCGACCATGGACCTCCACTTTGCGTGGCAGGCGTGGCACTTGGAGACATCTACCTTCGTTTTGCGTGGCAGGTGTGGCGCTTGGTGACATCCACCTCCTTTCACGAACCGTCTTTCACACACCACTTTGTCACCCACCATCTTTGACAAACCATCTTTCACACACCACTTTGTCACCCACCATCTTTGACACATCACTTTGTCACACACCATCTTTCACACACCATCTTTGACACACTATCTTTCACACACCATCTTTGTCACACACCATCTTTCACACACCACCTTTCACATACCATCTTTCACGCCCACCTTTGTCACACACCATCTTTCACACACCACCTTTCACACAGCACTTTGTCACCCACCATCTTTGACACACCATCTTTCACACCATCTTTCACACCACTGTGTCACACACTTTCTTTCACCACACCATCCTTCATATGCCATCTCTCACACACCATCTTTGACACACCATCTTTCACACCACTTTGTCACACACTTTCTTTCACCACACCATCCTTCACCATCTTTGACACACCATCTTTCACCACACCATCTTTCACACACCACTTTGTCACACACCATCTTTCACCACACCACCTTTCACACAGCACTTTGTCACCAACCATCTTTCACCACACCATCTTTCACACACCACTTCATTTTGTCACCCACCATCTTTCGCCACAACATCTTTCGCACACCACTTTGTCACACACCATCTTTCACACACAACTTTGTCACACGCGCTCTTTCACACAACTTTCACACACACCATCTTCCACACACAACTTTGTAGCACACACACACACAACTTTGTTTTACTTCTCGGTCCTCCACCACCTCCTTTGTCTTTCCTTTCTTCCCCGTCCCCGCTACAACATTTGGTGCTCATTATTGGAAAAAGTTGCCATGTGGGTTTATCTGGTCCTTTAATTCATAGGGTCGGTGGGTGTCGCCTCCGCAGAAGGTGCAATAGGGCTGGCATGATTTTGGTCAACATCTTTCTCTGTAGTTGATGTAGCACCAAATTTTGCCAGCACTTTTGCCATCAACTTACCACCCCATTTGCCGCCAAAAAGTCTTTCACACCCTTTCTGTCAACATGTGCCATGTACACTCAACGCCTTTTTGTGACTGAAGGTGTTTGCAACCTTTTCTGCCCAAAAAGCTGCCATCAAATTTTGACACCTCTGCTGCAGGAAAAATGTTGTTGCTAAACTTCCGGCTCAATTTTTGCCATGCACAGTTGCCACCCCTTTTGCCACCAAAATACGGTTGCCACCATTTTTGCCATCACATTCTGCCATCAAACTTGCCGCCAACGCTTCATTGCCACTGAAACTGCCACCCACATTGCCATATCTAACTGCCACCGCCACCGAACTTGCCACCAAACTTGCCACCTTGAACTGCCACGAACCTCTGGCATAAGATAGAACCATATGAAAGCATACCTTTTAAATCTTAGATAATATATATATATAAATATGATTAGTTGGGAAAAGGTCCCACACAACTTGTCCACACACAACTTGTCATCACACAACTTGCTCACACACAACTTGTCCTCACACAACTTGTCCACACACAACTTGTCCACACACAACTTGTCATCACACAACTTGCTCACACATTTGTCCTCACCAAATCGCTCACACACAACTTGGCATCACACAACTTGCTCACACACACACACACCACTTGTCCTCACCAAATCGCTCGCACACAACTTGCCATCACACAACTTGCTCACACACAACTTGTCTTCACACAACTTGCTCACACACAACTTGTCTTCACCAAATCGCTCACACACAGCTTGTCCTCACACAACTTGTCCACACACAACTTGTCCACACACAACTTGTCATCACACAACTTGCTCACACGCAACATGTCCTCACCAAATCGCTCACACACACACAACTTGTCCTCCCACAACTTGTCCACACACAACTTCTACGTGCATTCTGGGTGGCAGGCGTGGCACTTATGGCACTGGGCTGGCTCTGGTGGCGCGCTTGGTTCCCAGTTGAGGGCGTGGACGCCGCCGCTGTTTGCGTGGCAGGGGTGGTACTTGGAGACATGTACGTACATTCTGCGTGGCAGATGAAGCGCATGGAGACATGTACGTGCATTCTGCATGGCAGGCGTGGCACTTATGGCACTGGGCTGGCTCTGGTAGCGCGCTTGGTTCCCAGTTGACGCCGTGGACGCCGCCGCTATTTGCGTAGCAGGCGTGGTACTTGGCGACATGTGCGTGCATTCTGCGTGGCAGGTGCGGCACTTTGGTGACATGGACCTCCACTTTGCGTGGCAGGCGTGGTACTTATGGCACTGGGCTGGCTCTGGTGGCGCGCTTGGTTCCCAGTTGACGCCGTAGACGCCGCCGCTGTTTGCGTGGCAGGCGTGGCCCTTGGCGACATGGACCGTCACTTTGCGTGGCAGGCGTGGCACTTGGCGACCATGGACCTCCACTTTGCGTGGCAGGCGTGGCACTTGGAGACATCTACCTTCGTTTTGCGTGGCAGGTGTGGCGCTTGGTGATATCCACCTCCTTTCACGAACCGTCTTTCACACACCACTTTGTCACCCACCATCTTTGACAAACCATCTTTTACACACCACTTTGTCACCCACCATCTTTGACACATCACTTTGTCACACACCATCTTTCACACACCATCTTTGACACACTATCTTTCACACACCATCTTTGTCACACACCATCTTTCACACACCACCTTTCACATACCATCTTTCACGCCCACCTTTGTCACACACCATCTTTCACACACCACCTTTCACACAGCACTTTGTCACCCACCATCTTTGACACACCATCTTTCACACCATCTTTCACACCACTGTGTCACACACTTTCTTTCACCACACCATCCTTCATATGCCATCTCTCACACACCATCTTTGACACACCATCTTTCACACCACTTTGTCACACACTTTCTTTCACCACACCATCCTTCACCATCTTTGACACACCATCTTTCACCACACCATCTTTCACACACCACTTTGTCACACACCATCTTTCACCACACCACCTTTCACACAGCACTTTGTCACCAACCATCTTTCACCACACCATCTTTCACACACCACTTCATTTTGTCACCCACCATCTTTCGCCACAACATCTTTCGCACACCACTTTGTCACACACCATCTTTCACACACAACTTTGTCACACGCGCTCTTTCACACAACTTTCACACACACCATCTTCCACACACAACTTTGTAGCACACACACACAACTTTGTTTTACTTCTCGGTCCTCCACCACCTCCTTTGTCTTTCCTTTCTTCCCCGTCCCCGCTACAACATTTGGTGCTCATTATTGGAAAAAGTTGCCATGTGGGTTTATCTGGTCCTTTAATTCATAGGGTCGGTGGGTGTCGCCTCCGCAGAAGGTGCAATAGGGCTGGCATGATTTTGGTCAACATCTTTCTCTGTAGTTGATGTAGCACCAAATTTTGCCAGCACTTTTGCCATCAACTTACCACCCCATTTGCCGCCAAAAAGTCTCTCACACCCTTTCTGTCAACATGTGCCATGTACACTCAACGCCTTTTTGTGACTGAAGGTGTTTGCAACCTTTTCTGCCCAAAAAGCTGCCATCAAATTTTGACACCTCTGCTGCAGGAAAAATGTTGTTGCTAAACTTCCGGCTCAATTTTTGCCATGTACAGTTGCCACCCCTTTTGCCACCAAAATACGGTTGCCACCATTTTTGCCATCACATTCTGCCATCAAACTTGCCGCCAATGCTTCATTGGCACTGAAACTGCCACCCACATTGCCATATCTAACTGCCACCGCCACCGAACTTGCCACCAAACTTGCCACCTTGAACTGCCACGAACCTCTGGCATAAGATAGAACCATATGAAAGCATACCTTTTAAATCTTAGATAAGAAATATATTTAAATTTAATTATATAAAATATATTAGATATAAAATATATTAGATTTGGAATATTTTTGAAATTAAAATATATAAAAAAATATATATATTATTGGAAAATGAAATAATTTTTTAATTAATTCGAAAATAAAGAAAATTCCGGATTATATTTAAATAATAATTATAAATATATAAAATTATATTATATTAGTTTAATTATATTATAATTTAATTATATTAATTATATTTATTTACACTATATTATATTAATTATATTATAATTATTAATTATTATTATAATTATGATTTTCATTATATTTTATTAATTATTAATATAATTTAATATATTATAACTACAAATATAATTAAAATTACAATTATATTATATTATATTATATTACATTATATTAATTATATTATTTTTTATTATAATAATTATAATTACTATTATATTATATTATTTTAATTACATTATATTACGCTATAACTACAATTATATTATCTTACATTATATTACATTACATTAATTATACTACATCATACCTACAATTTTAATTATATTTATAACCACATTAATTATATTATATATTATAATTACGAATCTATTCCACTACAATTACAATTGCAACTACAATTACACTACACCATATTATAATTTATTATAATTATTTTAAAAATATAATTTTAATTATTTTTTTTTTCTTCCATATTAGTCAATTTCTCCTATAAATTTCCTAATATTGAATTTCCCATTACCGTCTTGAATGATATTATTAATAATTAATAATTAAATAATATTATTAATTTATATATAAATTAAATATATATTTAAAATAAATATAATGAAATTAATAAAAATAAGAAAAATATAAATTATATAATCTTATTTTTTTTAGAACATATAATAATTATAATTATTTAAAATATATTAATTTTTATATAATTTAAATATATATTATAATATATTAATATATATGACACATAAAATTAATTTAAAAACAATTTATATTATTTATATGTTAATATAATTATAATAATTATATTAATTATTATTTAAAATAATTAAAATAATATGTTTTTATAAATAAATTATTTTAATTTTTAATATTTAAATAATATATATAAATTTATTATTAATTATAATTAAATTTTAATTTATATTTAATTGATATTTGTTTTTTTATTTATATATTTATATATTTATATATAATTTTATTTTTATATATTAAATTAAATATAATAATTATTTAAAATAAATTAATATTAATATTGAATTTAATTTTGAAATTTATTTATTTTAATATGTTATTTTATTGTTCATTATATTAATTTTTAATTTAATAATAATTATTATTAATTTTATATTTAAATAAAATCCCAGACAAAGGATAAATTTAATTAATTATAAATATAATAATATATATATACCAGCACCCTCTAAATATCCACCTTTAGTGGTTTGTTAACATAGGTTACCAATTAGTTTCATTTTTTCTTTTGCTCATTGATGGGCTGGATTATGAAATCTCCTCATAGGATGTTATCCATTTCCTTATTGCCAGGATATACCGAGATTGGGAACATATACATCCCAATCTTAGAAATTACCAGACCCTGAATCTGAATTGTAAAGCACCAGGAAAATGTAGGCACTTGTTGCGTGCCATCGCGTGTCATTCCCGTGTCTGTGATCCCCCTAAGAGGATGCTTATTGGTGGATATTTAGAAAGGTATTATGGGAAATATCCACCAATTATGGGTATTTAGAAAAGCTTCTGGGGTATTATTGCGTATTAAAACGTGTTGATTTTGACCATTTGATGCGAATTTTGCAAAAAAAATGAGCAAACACAATTGATCATCCCAGGGTATATTGGGGTGAGACAGGGGCGGTACCCTGAAGGGATATGGTTTGATTGTTTGATATAATGAACCCTATGTTATCCTATATTATTATGATATATTTTTATGTTATCATTGATAAATATTGTTGAATATTTTCTAAATTTTGTTATTTAGGGGATCCGAATTTATGAATTTAATTAGATCCATTTTGAGGGTTTTGATATATATTATTTATATAAATTTATTAATCTGATATTAATTATTATTAATTTATTTAATTTAAAATAATATATATATATATATAATTATTATTTTAATTATAAATATAATTAGGAATATTTTCAGATAATTTTCCAATATATTTAGAATTTATAAAAAATTAATATTATATTAATTTATTTTTAATAATTTTAGAATTTAGATTCGTAAAATATAATTAAATATATTTATATATTATATAATTTTAATTTTAATAAATAATTATAAATCGATAATATTATATATATTATTATGATATTTTTATCTATTCCCCATATAATTTTCCGCAATATTGTTATCTTCCTCCTTATCTTCCATAATAATATCCTCCATAATAATATAATTTTTATTTTATTTATATTTTTATTTATTATTTTTAATATTATTTATTATTTTTTTTTTCTCATTATTATTATTTTTTAATTTTATCCTCAATATCATTATCCTATTTCTCATCATTCATCCTCAATATCATCATCCTAAATATCATCATCCGTAACATAATCGTGTTCCACATAATCATTATTATTATTAATATATTATTATTCTCAATTTTATTAAATTTCGTTTATATCGATTAGGTCGGGTAAGGTCATTCAAATCATTTTGGTTCTTATCTTTTTAATCAAAGATATTCAATGATATCCCCCCTATATATGATTGATCTAAGGAAATCAAATTCTTTTTAAAATATTGGAAAATAATTTAATATTATATTTATTTATATTTAATTATTTTTTTTTTAATAAATTAGATATCCATAATTTATTCTAAATATATTTGAATAATATTCATATAGGGAAATTTGACATCTGAATATTTAGATGATTATCTATCTCAATTAAATAAATATATTTTTGATTTTTAATTTATTTTTATAAGATTTTAGATATAAAATTAGAAAATTATTTTTTTATATACATAATTAATCCGTATATTATACACAAAATTCAATAAATAAATAATATATATATATATATTCAAATCCAATTATATTATAAAAATATTACAAAAAATAATAATAATAAAATAAAATATATTTTAAATAATAAATATATTTATTTAAAATTTAAATTAATTAAAATATATTATTTAAATTTTTATAGATAAATATTTATTAAAATTAATTAAATATATATATATAATAATTTTATATAATATTTATATATATATATTAAAATATAATATTTATTAAAACTAATTAAATATATATATATAATAATTTTATATTTATAATTTTAACTATTAATTTATTTATAATTTATTAATATTATTTAAAAATAAAATAATAATAATAATATTTATCGAAGGAAGTTTAGAAGCTAAACTTCCGACAATATGGACAGTTGAAACGCAGAGCAGGGAAGAGGCAGAGAGAAGAGAAAGATTAGAAGAAAGAAGAGGTAGATGCGCGAAAAGATAGGAAAGTCGCGATTCACTGTGTTTTTCCAATGATTTGTGGCTCCGGAGGGTCGAAAAGTAGGCTCGCTAAAGCGGCGGGTGCGGAACCAGCTGGCCAGATGAGAGATGAAAAATTGCACGCCGTTGTGACGCGAAGCACATTTCCAAGTCAAAATGGACAAAACACTAGAGGAGCGGACCACTTTTGGACGTTGCGATGTTGAAAAAGTGCACGCCGTTGTGGCGTGAAGCACATTTGGAAGTCAAAATGTACAAAACACGCCAATGTCGGACCACTTTTGGAAGTTGAGATGTCGAAAAAGTGCACGCCGTTGTGGCGAGAAGCACATTTCGAAGTGAACATATACAAAACACACCATGGTCGGAGCACTTTTGGAAGTTGAGATGTCGAAAAAGTGCACGCCGCTGTGGCGCGAAGCACATTTCGAAGTCAAAATGTTAAAAACACTAGGGGTTCGGACCACTTTTGGAGGTTCAGATGTCAAAAAAGTGTCGAAAAAGTGCACGCCGTTGTGGCGCGAAGCACATTTCGAAGTCAAAAGTGTAAAAAACTGAGGGTTTTGAGCCTTTTTTAACGTGAAGATGTCGAAAAAGTAGACACTGATTAATTTAACTAATTTGACTAATTTAACTAACTTCACTAACTTAACTACCCTAATTTCGACGACAACAGCAACAACAACAACAACAACAACACCAACCACAACAACAACTCCAACTCCAACTACAACTACAACAACTACACAACAACTACAACTAGAACTACAACTACAACAACTACAACAACAACAACAACATTAACAACAACAACAACTACTACAACTACAACTACAACTGCAACTACACAACAACTACAACTAGAACTACAACTACAACAACTACAACTACAACAACAACAACTACTACTACTACAACTACAACTACA
>CAMXCT020000653.1:0-212211 GCA_947184155.2 Cladocopium goreaui | reverse complement strand
CCCATGGATCCTACATTTAACGTACACCCACCGGTCAAATAATGTATTTACGGGGCGGTCCTAGGAAATCAAATTTTTACAAAACGGTAAATATATATTTTTTTTACCTAACCTCTCCCCCCCATAAAATACATTTTTAAACCTAAATAATACAAAACTAAACCATAATTAAAAACAATTATTTAATATTATCTTATATTCAAAAATAATCCTTATAAAAAGGTAGCATAAAAAACCTAATAATATTTAAAAATAATTTCTATAAAATTTACCCAAATAAAAAAATATTAATAATTAATTTAGAATTCTATTATTATCCCTATCGAAAAAAAATCATTATTAATTAATTCAATTCAAGGATAATCCTAATAAGAGAAAACCATTGTTATTCCTATAAGTATTAACGTCCCGGACTTACACATCCTCCACCAATTTCTAATATGGTAATCAAGATCCGGGCCAAGTACCAAACCCGAGGGAAGGTAGAACCAATAGGGCTAGGGTTTAAAAAAACTACATCATTATACATCTCTAAATTCAAATCATTTCCCCGCTTTCTTAACAATTTAGCTCTTCTTTCTTCTCTAGCTTTTTTTTTTCTAACACTCTTTTTTCTAACTACAAAATGAGATTTTAAATGGTAAAAAACTAATTCCCATTTCCGTTTGGGAAATTAATAATAATTTTTTGTTACTTCCAAAGCACAGAGCCCAAAACGGAACGGAAGGCTTAAAGAAAGACGAGGAGCGGTACCCGGCAACCTAGCAACCCGGCAACCTAGAATAGAAAATAAGGAGAAAAAATAAAATAGAGGAAAAAAAGAGAGAAAAAAAAAGAAAAAGAAAATAAAGAGGATAAAATAACATAGAGAAACAAAAAAAGCTAAAAAGAAAGAAATTACTTTACTTCGTATGATCCCCACCATGAGATTTATACATGTTCTTACTAGCACATCTTCTGGCATTCTATCTGACATATCTTCTGACATTCTATTTGGCATTCTATCTGGCATACCTTCTGACATATCTTCTGGCATTCTATCTGGCAAATCTTCTGGCATTCTATCTGGCATATCTTCTGGCACTCTATCTGACATATCTTCTGGCATTCAATCTGGCATTCTATCTGGCATATCTTCTGGCATATATTCTGACATATCTTCTGCCATTCTATCTGACATATCTTCTGGCATATATTCTGACATATCTCCTGGCATATCTTCCTACATGAGGTCCGGCAGGGAACACTTGGCATGGATACTCGCGGTTGAGGTCCGGCAGGGAACACTTGGCATGGATACTCGCAGATGAGGTCCGGCAGGGAACACTGGGCGTGGCTGGTCGTGGTTGAGGTCCGGCAGGGAACACTGGCATGGCTGGTCGTGGTTGAGGTCCGGCAGAGAACACTGTGGATCGCGGGTGGCAGTTGAGCAAGGACGAGACGACAAGGACGACAAGGATGACAAGGAGGACGAGGAGGACGAAGAGGAGAGGAGGAGGAGGAGGAAGACGAGGCAGGAGGCAGGAGGCAGGAGGAGGCAACTAACATAAAATCTAACAACCCTCACCTGGCAGGTAGGGAATAAAATAAAATAGAAAGAAAAAAGGGGTTTAAAAAGCATAAAAAAAATTACAAGGAACAAAAAAAGAAAATACAAAACAAAAGATAATAAAAAAAAGGAAAAGATAGAAAATAAAAGAGTAAAGCGGAAGATAGCGGAGGAACCGGCAATAAAAAAAAGATTATGTTAAATATACCATACCAAAAGAAACCTTATATTTCCTCAGGTTTCCCAAATTAATATATTATTAAATAGGGGTATACCCCCCCTCCAATACAAAAATTAAGTCATAGGAATTATATTTTATATATAATTTAATATATTTTTTAGGTATTAATATAATTATTATTAATATATTTATATTTATATATTTTATACATTAATAATGATATTTAAAAAAAAACTAAGAAAAAACAATAAGGTGAAAATATAAGATTATATATTATAAATTAGATAGATTTAATATTAGTAATTTTATATTATATAATATTATAAATAAATATAATTCCGTTAAAATAGACAAAATAATGTCTATAGAATTTTGTTAGTTGTTCTGGGAGGTTAACCCCAATCAGAATGTAGAGGGGAATTTCAAGGGGATTGATTTGATATGGTGTGTAATAGTCGAATATTTAATTTGATATTTATTTTGGTTGATTTTGGGATCTTCAAAAAATCCGGGGATCCATGTTACAAGCGGCTTGGCCGACTGGTCTAATCAGCATGCTAGGACCTCCACAGGTCACCCAGTAGCGCGAAAGTGATACATGTTTGACACATGGCTTTGTCTGAGAATAAGATATCCTCAAATCCAATAATTTATTATCTTCCCAATTGAAATGGCCATGGACCAACCCCAATTATTCCTCAATGCCAAATGGTTCATAAATTCTATGTTTGAAGAGGGACAATTTGAATTTGATGCAAAGAAACTCATTGTGGTCAAAATCTACGGCTGCTGGTCCGGAACATTCAGTTGTGTCCTCTTCTACTTTGTTGGCTCATATGTATTTCCCAGTTGACTCAAAAGATAGCAACCCCCAAAAAGACAGAAAAGCAGGGGCTACCGCAATTTAAAAGCAACAAAGACCAGTTGAATCATTTGGTATGTCCCTAAATAATCTACCGCCAGGGTCTCTGGTGCAAATGCAACCTCCTATCACTTCACGCTCTCACCACACTCCATCTGTACACTGGGCAAGGTGTCTGGACCGTTCGCAGCGTGTCTTCTTCAACACGAAGGTCCAGGCTGGATCTCTGAAGTTAGCAAATGTTCACTTGAAGGATTCCAAAAAAAAAACTGAGACAAAGAATCTCAATTCTGTGTCCGTTGTTCTTCAGTATATAGTGAAGCAATGGGTACGGAAGGTGTTTGAAGCGTTCTGTTTGTGGATTTTTGTTCTTTGTTTCCTGAAACAGTTGAATGGTTTGACCATTGGTCAGTTCATCACAATGTGTGCAAGTTTCGGCGCGCTGCTGTAGCCTTTCTTAAAGATGTGAAGCATGGGTTCCAATTGGATGATCGTAGCAAAATCTGTTCGGAGTTCGGGTTTAGCCAACTTAAAGGTTTCTATGGGATATTCTGCTTTTCCATTCCGTCTAGAGCTTGGTTTCTTCTGGCCACTTTATCTCTCAAAAATCTTTAGCGTGATTTCGGTTCTCATTCTCTGTTTTCGATTCGCGATGAGTTGGATCATCTCGCTTTGATTCCGCAATCGGTTGGACAACGGTGAACGGGGCACCAACCGCTCCATTAGGTTGCTCGTGAGGCACTGGTGGGTATGCAGAAAAGGGTACGGAAGGTGTTTTACTAACTCCAGGCAACAATGCAAGCACCCAAACTCCCCATCAAACGAACGCAGAGCTCAGATGCATTCGCAACTCAGGCGACGCCTCGCATTGAAGGTTCAGCTCAGGTAGATGCCCCTTGGCTCTGAAGATCTCATCTATAGGTTGCAAAGCTGAAATACCCTAAATCACCCATTTTAGATGGTTTGTTTATCAATGCTGTATAATTGTGTTTTATCGGGTGTGTGGTGTAAGAAACCACCATCCAGGTCGGGTAATCTACTAACCATGATTCTACTCAGAAAAGATCCACACTTCTTTTTGCCAATGTCTCCACAGGCGCTCTGCCAGCTTCCATGGGCAAGGACTTGCGGACAGTGGCCGGGGCATTTAACGGGACGATTTCTGAAGTTCGGAGATGCTTTGTGACTGGATTACTTGCACTTATATTCATGGTTCAGCTGGTTAGTAGATTTTACTGTACATCATTTTACCATTGATAGCAAAAGATTAAACTACTATCAACTTTGATTACAATGGTTAGTACATTTACGGTTGAAATCCATTGTTATACCATTACTAAAGTATCTAACCAACTTTGACCCAATATCATTGACTATGGGGAGATCATTTGACTACAATGCTAGTATTACCCTTTTTGGCTGGGTCCCAATATGTGGTTTCATCCCCTACTCAATCATGATTTATTATATCGTTGCTTTTTTTAATATATCAATGGGGGATGGGACTAATCTATAGTCAAAATCTATATATATATATATCTATATAATTACTATTGGTATATCAGTGTGGTATATCAGTGTATCATAGTGTATCTATATATGTATTACGACAATACCTCCCGCTGGGATCTGCCCTTTTTTTCCCATCTACGGGATGATTTACCTCACCTTACCCTCTGGTAATGACTAACATAGCTATTGAAAATGACCATTTATAGTGGATTTACCCATTGAAAATTGTGATTTTCCATAGTTATGTTAGTTTACCAGAGGGTATATGTCTCAAAAAACCACGGTTTTTTGACTTTAAGGAGAAGCGGTCTGGTGTCGTAGTCAACCCATGCCCATGTCCAGGGAAATCCAGGAAAAAAAACAGCCCACGTAAGAGCAGCAAAGGAGTATGTAGCCAATCCAGCGGCTTGGACGTCGAGAAGTTAACAACAGCTATTTTGGACTTGGGGGCTGCCACTACCGGGGTAGGTTTATCCTATAATCAAATATAATCAAAATGGTTCTAAAGATTACCCACTTAGTAACTGGAATGGCGTCCAGCCACGGGATTCGTCTGCCGACCCGATGCCCAACGGCAACGGGTCGGCACTGTGAAAAACAGGTGCCGATTGGCCACTCCTCTGTGCAGCCCAATCCAAGATATGCAGGGACCCCGACTGTGGATAGATGGTTAATCCCATTATTTCTGGAGTTTCAACCATCCTTTTGGTGGTGCAGGATTTCTTCCATCCACAGTAGTATTGCAAATGAAACTGATTGAGAAACAATGAAAGGAGAGCATGTCGCCAGGGTCAAACTTTCAACGCACACACCAGCAATACACCAGCAATTTTGGAAGATCTATCATTGCCCAACGGTTGGTGGTTTGAACCCGATCTTCACTCAAAACAGGGATGGACACCATCAGTCAGTAAAAGAGATGGGCAAAGCTTCCAAGCTTTTGCAAATGCCCATTTTAGATGGACTGTATGTCGATCATTGTAGGTTTAGCTGGATGTATACTCAATGTTATTCTTGCATCACCAAGTTTATTGAATATACTGCCTTTCTTGTTGGTTTCACTCTCAACATCAAGGTGAAGCCTGGTTTGAACACTTGGAAAGCGCTTTCAATGTCACTTTTGGATTACATGTTTGAGCTTTGTTTCACTTCCTACCTGTATCTTTGCTTCTATGTTCATGCTCCATTCAGATTCACACCCTGATCAACCCGTCCATTGTTTGAAAAGTACATATTGAACAACAAACCATCTTCATGTCTTCCTTTCCAGCAAATCAACGTCGTTTTAGGATATAAATTGCGACATGTTCTTCAAATACAGGAATAGTAAATAGTACCACACAAAACTGGCCACCACTTTAGTAGGCCTTTCCTCTATCTCTTGCGGGTTTACTATATATCTATATATCACATGTCAAAACTCTGGTACTCTACTGCTCACAACAAAATAGCTTCAAGAAATGCACGTTCATCTCGTCAGGTATGACTCATTCCCATCCAATTCTATGCTGCCACACATCTTCAACCCCAAATCCACTACTTTGCTTCTCATTTTGTTGGTCAAAAAGGCAACATATGGGCAAAATCATAGACTAGTTCCATGTAGTTCCATGATTCAAAAGCCAATTTGAAGATATTTGAATCACATCAAATCTATTCAAATCTCACTTTTCAACAACTTTTCATGTGTTTTCATCACATCACCGCGACATGTCCCGCAGGCTCGCCCTCAGAAGCCGCTGGGCGGCAGCCCCGGAAGGCCCCCAGGCAAGCCGGGGAGACGACCGCCTCCGGTGGGTGAAAGGAATGAGGGAATGATCCACCCAAACAATTACATGATTGAGGATCTCGGTCACTCATGGGGTACCCTCTTGAAAAGTTGTTTGGGTGCTGTTTTTTTGGGGGGGGTTTAATAAGGCATCTATAATTATTTGGGGAACCTTGCATTTTCATGTACTTTAGAAAGCCATGTCCATGTTAAAGCCTTGAAAAGGAAAACTTTGGGGGTGATTGTTTTTTAGATTTAAAAGGAAAATCAATTGAAAGCAGATTCAAATGAATTGAAAGTAAATTGATTTCAATTGAAATCCTTTCTTATCAGTAGATTTTTTCGAGGATTAAAAGGAAAATCAATTGAAAGTAAATTGAGTTCAATTATCCTCCAGACCTGGTCGCCACAAAAATGGCGAGTTATTGAGAATACAAAATTTGTTTGGGGGGCCCTACACTAATCAGAGCCCAACATTAATATACATGCATATAATATATCTATGAAAAAAATCCTCCCATTCCTCCATTCCCTGCTAAGCAGCAGTAAGTTGTTTCACGAAGAAAACTTAGGATTTCTATGGGAACTTTCTACAAGAATTGGCGATGAATGCAGTTGACCTGTATAAATTGCGATTGAACCTACAAGACATGATATCTCAGCTGGGGATGCCATGGCATCGTGAGTCATTGTTATTTATTGTTATTTAAGCCACATTAAAAATGGCGGCTCATATCAAGATGAGTGGGATCACAACTACAACTTTGTGAGTCCAATTGTGATTGAGGTTACAAGAGACGATGAAGGCCCCCCGACATGCGGCCAACTAAGTCTGACGTCGCACGGCCTTTTAACGTTCTTCTTGATGAACCTCAGATTTTCGAAAAAGGGCAGCACGGGTCGCATGGGTACTAACTAAGGGGAACCAAGTGCAAGAGAGACATCTATGATTATGTCCGTCCAATGTCTTGATGGTCTCTCCTTTTGGGCCAAGCCTTTTTGTCATGTCAATTGAGTGAATGATTTTCTTTAGTCGAAGGTGGGTGGGGTGGGGCTCTCTCAATTTCCACAGCATGTTTATACCTCAAGAAAAGGCACATCACCTGAAACAGTTACACCTGGAAAAACTCTGGACAAACCGCCTGGAATCTTTCTCATCAAAAGTGGGATGAAATGTGGATACTTTGGACGGTCATGCCGAGTTATTCGAGATGGCAGATTCAATATGTCTTGATGTGTTTTGAAGATGTTTGAAGTAGCAATCCCATATCAGTTCGTATGTTGGCAGCTGTTTTGATGGTTGATTACACCGCCACAGCTCCTCTCGTGTTGAACAAACACAAACAAAATCAAATAAACCATAAATATGCATCTAATTGGTCGGATAAACCAACATTAGTCCATATCTTTATTGGCCCTTGGGCGTTTCAAAAAAAATTGGATAGCCCTGGGCCTCTTTTCATCTCCACCTGGGAAGTCGTGACAGCTGGGAGCCCCTGACTGGCCCTGGCGATGGGGCGGTTCACACCTGCTCCCTCGCACTTCTCGCACTCGCTGCAGTCGTTACACCTGTCTGATCCCACAAAAAGTGAGGAAGAGAGAAGCATTGTTCTATGGTGGCCAACAAGCAGCTGAAATGACGCTGCAGAACTGATAGATCATGATATATCGCCAGCTAGGTTCATGGGTTCTTTTAAGCAGGTTGTAAACACTTAAACCATTGCGGGCTTGGGATGTACCTCCAATGAGTCGGATGCGTTTGGGATCTTGCTTGTGACCAGCCATTTCTCAGTCCTACCCCAGCAAGGATTACACATGGCCAATCTTGGATATCCTGCCAAAATGGTTTGAGATATTCTTTGCTGGTTCGTACACGTCCCCATTGAATTCACACAAGGTCAAAGTACTAAAGATTCAACCGCCATTTTTCATGGTAGAATCCATCATTTTCCGGCAAAGTAGCAATTTTCATGGGAACTCAACTAACTAGTTTCCATCATGGTCATTTTCCTGAAGTGAAGTCGCCTTTCTTTCCATCAAAATATCCGTGAAACCCCATGAAATCCCATGAAATCCACCATTTTCCTTGGAAAGTCACCAGGGAAATACCAGGATCTCACCTTTGGTGCTGCTCTAGATCCAGGGGTAGACCGTCTTCAACGTGGCTGTAGCCCCAACCGTCGCCTTTTTTTGTGGGTGCTGTTGGCTGGGGAGATTCGGATCAATCATGATTTAGTGGGATTTAATGGGATTTAATGTGGTTTAATGTGGTTTAATGTGGTTTAATGTGGTTTAATGTGGTTTAATGTGGTTTAATTAAACATGTTTATGTAAGGAGATTTGATGGTGATTTAGTGGAAATTCATGGAAAGTAATGGGGAGTTATGGGATATTATCCCATAAATGGTGATTTAACATCATATTAAACTATCATTTAATGGGAATCAACAATCATTTAACGGGACTATTATGGAATACTAATGGGATATTACTGGGATAATTATATGATGGAATATTGGTCATCTACCCTCCAGTTATACCCAATACGATTTGATCCGGTTTAATGAGGATTCAATGGGATTTAACGATCAACAATGGGAATTCTCATTCCAATCCATTGAGAAAAACGGTAATCAAACATGGCTGGCTGGGAAATTCCCTATCAATTGAGGTGAAACCATCTGTACATTGTGGATGTCCCATTGCCATCCATTGCCACGGTTTTTTCTGAGGGTAGGGAACTGTAGAGTACCTGAACGGATCCTGGGATAATGGTTGGAATTCATAGGTACCCCTAATGGGATCCCCATTCCAATGCTCCCATAAGAAGCCCTTTATTTGTGAAGCTGAATTCTCCATATCATGGAGATAATGCCACATGACAATCTCGTACATTTTTGTTCATCTTCTAATCCCATGTAATAGAGATACATCATATATATATATATTATATATATGTCTCACATTACAGTTATAATGCCATGATAATCTCATATATATATATACATGTAATTATATATGTATGGGGTCATCCTGGAATGGATTCAGAATATTCCAACTAATATTGCCAGAAATCAGACATGGTTTTTTTTTCACATGTCAATATTCTATCTACTCCAGGATGCTTGTGGTCAAGTATATATAGAATAAAAACCATATATAACATATATATAATATATACATATATATACTTTAAATATGTTATAATATATATATATACATGCGGAGGTTTCCTGAAGGGGTACCCCCATATCATCCATTTTAGTAGGATGTTCCATGAAAGAAACCATACATGGCCGAGGCCGACGAGGCCATTAACCAAGCCACAATGTAGGCACTTCCCGCCTGGTGCGCCCAGCGGAATACGAAAATTTAAGGCCTTCAACACCTTTCGAATCAACCTTTGATTTTTTGGGATACACTCTGGTAAACTAAGTAAACCTCAAGGAGATGAAGGTCAGTATTTTTTTTGCAAAAACGGACCATTGGAAATGGTGGTTGCGTTTCGGACTTGTTGCTAAGCTGTTTTTTTTCTTGGATTTCCTGCCATGGATTGTTTTCAAACACTCTTTTGATCAACCACTACAAGAGATTCGCAAACAGGGGTTTGGCCACTGGCATCTTATGTAAACGCTTGGCAAAATGTGTTTCCCCCGGAATTGCCAAACATGGGTATAACTGTATAACTATAAGTCATAAGTATATATATATATATTCAACTGGGGCTCTAGAAAATTTACCCTTAGGTAAAATAACTCAACCAGCCTGGGAGGATCTGCGCATTAGAAAACTGTCATACAGTCGATGTATGGAAATGCATGGCTGTCCTGGTCTGAAAATGAACAATAAATGGTTCATATTCCGTATGTATGTATGTAATTATGTATGTATGTATGTATGTATGTATGTATGTATGTATGTATGTATGTATGTATGTATGTATGTATGTATGTATGTATGTATGTATGTAATTATGTATGTATGTATGCATGCATGCATGCATGCATGCATGCATGTATGTATGCATGCATGCATGCATGCATGTATGTATGTATGTAATGTATGTGTGTATGTGTGTATGTATGTATGTATGTTTGTATGTATGTATGTTTGTATGTATGTATGTTTGTATGTATGTATGTATGTATATTTGTATGTTTGTATGTTTGTATGTTTGTATGTTTGTATGTGTGTATGTTTGTTGTATGTATGTGTATGTATGTTTGTATGTATGTTTGTATGTATGTTTGTATGTGTATATATGTTTGTATGTTTGTATGTATGTTTGTATGCATGCATGCATGCATGCATGTATGTATGTATATATATATACACAAGTCTATAACCCTTATATCATTCCTAATTAAACCATATATAACCTGAGAATAATACTGTTATTCCCAAGTGCCAAGTAAACAAAATATGGAGAACAATACGGTGATTGTCTGGCCAGTGATGTTTCCCCACCACGCCTGCTTCCGAACACTTCACAGCGTCGATCCTGGCTGTTGCTTCTGACATATTAACAGAATATATTTGTATGCACCCTAGAGTAAGTGAAATTGGCAATAAACAATCAGCCACTTATGAACACAACCTGTTGCTTGGTCAATTCATCGTTCCCAGAACGTCACATCCTGAACCCCATTTGTACACTGAGGGAAATATTAGGAACCCAGTGCAAGCAACACTAGACAGCTACTTTTCCATACCTTGCAACAGAGCTAAATTTGGGTACAAATTCTCGACATGTGGACAAACTAGTCTCTTCATGTCTCTTGCCCCTAATCTGAAAGCCGCCAGAAACCACGCTTTACGTAGGGGATTTACACATATGGACACGGGTCAAAACAGGGTATCCCTTGTGGCTTTAGATTTTGACCTATACCCACAGGATCCATTGAAGGTGTATTTGATAGGGATATGGGATCATCCTAAAAATGAACCTTTGATAGCCAACCAGGCAATTTATTTGGCTCTATGATCATGTGAATGTTATTTTTTTGGAATGGCATCTAAGTCTACAATATTATACAGTGCAATATGCTTCCGCTTCCAGGACTAAGAAGGCATAATTCCCCGCCTTGCAGGTGAGGTCTGGCCGGACTCGAACACTATGCCAGATAAAATGTCGGAGTATGCGTCATAGAATGCCAGATGAAATGTCAGGATATTTATACATGTCAAATAAAATGTCAGACAGTTTGCCAAAAAACACAGGAAAGCAAGCATATCAGTCAGAAAATCTGTCAAGTAGAATACCAGATTCAACGCTGAATCAAATATCAGAATACTTCAGATAGAATGACAAAGAAAGCTCAGCTAGATAGAATGTGAGATACTTTTAGAATATATTTTAAATATGTAAAATAAAATGTGAGCATATGAGCAGCGTCGAATCTCAGAAAATGTGGCAGATAGAATGCCAGATAAAACGTCAGACAAAATGTCAAGACATAACTCAGTTCAGTTAAGGTGTGAGAATAGATGTCATATGAAATCTTGGAAAAAATGGATAATGTGTCAGAAACTATGTCAGACAAAATGTCTGAATATATGTCAGGAAAAATGACACATAAACATAAATAAACTGCGAGAATATGCCACATAGAATGTCATATGCCAGCTAAAGTGTCAGATAGACTGCCATACTTTGTCAACTAAGATGTCAGTATGTCAGGTATGCCAGGTCAAACAGCCAAACACCATAGAAATTGCCAGGTAAACACCAGTGACCAGTCCATTGGGGACCAGCCGACCGACGCTGGCGCCTCTCCAGCTGCAAGATGGTGCTGGCGCGGGTGCGGGTTTCGCAGACCGCCTCGGTCATGGAAGTTGCGTGGCCTCTTTTGGATCTCCACCGTTGAAGCACGTTTCTTTGAAGCATTCTTGAGTGAGGACATCTGTTCAGAATACATGAAATGTTAAAACTATCTAGTTATGAATGATTTGTTAATAGGCAAACCATTAAATTGATTATAACATATGAATACATCTTATAACTAATTTGATAACATATTATAACATCTAATCACATGTGTTTTTCTCTTTCTTCGACCAACTAATGTTGGGTACCCCAAGTTCCAACCTTGACACATTTCTCATGCAGGAAGGGGACACTATATGACTTATACATACTTATTGACTATACAATACACATGTATGCACCACAAACCCAACACTTAGCATTATTTTTGCAACCCCTCATAAATCAAGTATCTCTGAACCAAAACAACAGTTGTAATCTTTTGTTGGCTCAATCTATATATATATATCGAATATATCATATACAGTATGTATTTGTTGGTTACCGATTCGACCTTCTTTTAGCGGTCCCAAATTGTCCAGTTTTGTCTCAGTCACCTCCTCTGATCTTCCCATGAAGCCACAAATTTTGCTGCATGCGTTCGCCCCCATGGCGCACGATGCCAAGCGAGGAACTGTCCTTCTGGTCTGAAGGTCTTTTTTGCGATGGATCTTGACACAAATTGAACACTTGTTTTTTGAAGATTCAAACAACTGATACGTACACACTGTATATATTATACATAGTTTTGCTTATATATTGTAGTTCTAAGATGCTTTTGGACATACAATAGTAGACTTATGTATACTTGGTTGATTCAAACAGCTTCGAACTTAAATCTTAATGCAGATGATATTGTTGAACAATATCTTCGGTGGTCCATAGAGGCCATTTCGGCTCACTGCTGAGGTTCTCCGGGTTATATGTTCAACGATATGCCATTGTCAGGTCACTATGGGGGTCCCCAAAAAGATGCCAACACGTGCTTCCGGGATGTGAGGAAAATGATGTTTCCCCCATAATTCCAGCTCTCCAACTCCTCTTATTCGGGGGGGATGCTATAATGGGTTGCTGATGAGTTAGCTGCCAAAGTTGGCTGGGAACTCTTGAGCCATATAACTCTGCCCATCAAAACATAGAATATTCTTTGATCGGTATGCAATCTGAGATGATTTTCCAAACATCGTAGACGTGGGTGAAATGATCGGACGACTGGACGCGATTATCATAGTCCCGTTATCTAGGCTTCCAACTTTCTACAGCAACTGTTCAGGATTATCCTGTGAAAGGTGATGGTCAGTGGATCATCAATATAAATGATCACAATTAGAATACGATCATGGTGAATCTTGGATACCTGCCTTTTTTTTAACTGGTTAGCACATGTTCCCATTGATAGCAAAAGATTAAAGGACTAAAGTATCTAAGGTTGACCGGGTTAATTATTTGAAAAATATTATAGCAAAGTTCCCGGCAAGTGGACAATCAGCTCCCATTCAAACTTTTTTGTGAGGCAAACATTTTCCCAGCAGATTCCAAGATTTTCTAAGCCTCTGAGCCAATGCCCGCTACATCATTCCATGATGTACTGGTTGGTTAATAGAGATGCCCAGTTCATGAATTTTGATAACCACCAACACAAATTGGGAACCGTAATAACCCCATATAATACAACATAAAATAATGCCACATATATATATATATATCTGGGCAAATTATAATAATTCACTAACCTGAATTAAGGCCATTTGGGGATGATTTCCCTTATTAACCATGATTCCAGTGAGGTCGCAGTGAGGTCGTTATAATTTACCCAGATATATATAATACCATCATGATCATAATACCCAGTTGATCACCACCCCAGTTTCACCATCAAATTTCTCATCGACCGATAGGGCTTAGCAGCCATTGTCCAGGCTTCATGGCCCATGGCTGGTTCGAAGATTTACCGAACGAAAAAAATGGTGATTTTCCAGTTCACTATTCAATGGATTGGTTTAAGGGAAAATCTACAGGAAACCATGGTTTTTACCATCAAATATAGGGCTTTCCTGTAAATTTTCCCATCATCCAGTTCTATCTACTATGTTAAATAACCAGAGTGTAGATGCCAAATCAAAAACCACAAACTGGAGAACTTGCCGGCATGGCTAACTTTAGATATACAGCAAAACAAATCCTGCAATGCATGTGATTTTCCACCCTTGAGCAAGCATCAGGCAACATTCTTTTATATACCATCTTCCCCAATCTATGGCTAAAAACTACAGTAAACTACCATCACCTAGCACTCAACTCACCATTTATATGGTTTGACAGTATATGATTTCGTTATAGTTCACCAACCTGACATTATTAGGGCATTTTAGAAGTACTCCAACCTGAAATAAGGTCAGTTTAGGATGGTTCACTGTACTACGAAATCATATCTGATCAGCATTTACATTGACGCCACAGTGAGGATTTTACAATTTGCCCAGATTGGGTTGTCCAACAAGTTGGGTACCACAAAATGGAATGACCATCAATGGAGCGTATACGATATACTCGTGCTCTGTTTTCAGATACACAAATGTCGTACTGTTCTGTACATATCCCCATGATATCCCTATGTTGCGTCGTTAAATCCCACATATTGATGGTAAATCCAACCAAATCTCAAGTTTTGCTTGTCAAATCCGATTAAATCATATTAATTCCACATTCTTCCCAGGTTAAACAATCCTTCAAAAACAGATAACGAATCACCATGGGAATGACGCGGCCTGTTGTTCGTTCAACAAGCACCGGTGAAGAGTTGCAAAGGCAACCAATTGGGCCGCCTCAGAGCGGCTCATAGTGGCCATTGATGGATGATTTAGCAATATTTGCCTATTAAAAATTGTATTTTTCCATAGCTTGGTAAAATAAACATAGGGTATAAGTGATAGAGGGTATATATATATATAGTGGATATAAAGATATATAAAGTGGATATAGTGGCCGGTGTCCATATATTTCTTGGGAAATATGATAGGGAGATGGTGGGAACTAGTCCTGATTTTTCCACGCAGAAAAACTGATTTGACTGGTAGCCTTCCCCAGCCGATCTTCATATTGGAAAAAAAACTAAAAAGTAAAACATGTTCCAAACCACCAACCAGATGTCGTAGTTTCGGTGCGTCACCAAGCATTGACCAATGAGCAAGGTTTGCCCAAACCAAAGAGAAATTGAACTCAAAGTTATCTCAACCGGACCGAATCTTCATCAGCCTGGTCACTCATCACGTTTTGATGATATCACCATTTATCATGTAGTGGTCTGGTATGGTTCGGTGATGACATCAGAACCATGTGGGGTAATACCTATTTGACAGGTTTAATCCCTGTATATATATGCTCATATATAGATAGATAATTCTATAGATAGGTACTACGAGAAACCTGGTTTTATATATTATGTTGCAGGGTTTGGGATTTAACAAGGTGGAGCATCTCTATTTTGGAATGCTACTTCATTTATTTCAATAATATGATACCCAATCATGGTTCTGGTGAAACTGATGGTTCTAGGTAATTTTGATACTTCCTTCAGATTCGCAAAACCACGGGATCATGGTTCTATTCCTGGGATAGAATTACTGAGATCACCCAAACTTTTGAGTCTGCCCAAAAACCAGATATTCCACAGGCTCATCATCGATCTTCCCAGAGAAAAACATGCATAATTATATCATAGACATATACATATATATATATATAATATATATATAATTATATATATATATGTATGTATATAATATGTATATATAAATATATATATATATATGTGTGTGTGTGTGACATTGCGTGACACTAATCCCATCAAATCCCAGGCTTGCCTAAGTCCTACTCAAATCCTCATTTTTCTTGCCAACTCCAGCCATTCTCAGAAACAAAATCATCCCCTCTCCAGGCCCCCAAGCAGATCTTCGCGGCCGGGGAGGAAGCATGTTTCACCTGGGGGGAAGGGGCAAGAAATGCCGCAGGAAATGGTGTTGACAGCGTTGTGTTGTAGACGTTGTTATGCCTTGAACATCAAGAAATGTTGAGATTGATGTATGTTATTCTTCCGTGCTACTTCTCTTCTAACCATGGTTTGGTTGAACCGATGTTGAAAGAGAATCACAACGAAACAGAATCTGGGTCGCTGACCCACACTCTAGAAAAACGAACGGAAACTCAAATTGCCGTTTGAGATCATTATCTTCACAATCAAAGGGATGCACGCATTAAAGTATTTCGCAGAAAACAATTCCAAACAGCGAATACAAACAAATGTAACTAATGAAAACTCACATCGAGGCTTCCATACCTCTCCCCAAATCCCAAATCCACAAATCATCCACCGACAAACATTTCATATATTCATATATCACATATATCTCACTTATATCACCAACTTCAAAAACAAATCCTGTGGTAAACCAATGGTTTGCTATCGAACATATGACTTTTGAACAAGGGAAATATAGGGACATCAACGCACGGACTTGGCGTCGTCCTGTTCCTGGTCGGCTGCGGAACCTCCTTCACGAAGCCATTTGGCAAGGACACAGTTGCCATAGCGCTGTATCCGAAAAAATTCCTGGCGCCACAATGCGGGCGTTGAGACCGGATCTGTTTTTCCAGGGAATGGGGAAACAATGGGAAGCACAACAGATCATTCCCGTTGGTGAATAGTGGGAAGCATCCTCCTTATAATAGTAGCTCGTGTTTGTTTTACTTGCGAACTAATGCAAACTTCAAGTGAGGATGCTGAAATTATCATTTTTTAAAATGGGTCAATGAGAAGCATATCGCATGGCGCCAGTGCCAGAATTTTGCAACAACTTCACAGATGACCGTGCCTGTGATGTTTTAAAAACATTTAAAAGCAATAGTAAACCATCCCATCCCATGGATGGTATAAACATGTATAAACAGTGTCAATGTATCAATCAATATCAATGTATCAATAGTAAACCATCAATCAATATCATTAATCACCATAATATCACCATTAATCACCATTAATCACCATAATATCACCATATGGCTGGTCTATTATTCTTTTACCAACACTACAGCAATATCAGATCTCATCTGCTTGTTGGAGCGGCAGTCAGGTCATCACAGATGTTCAATGGGAGATCTCCAGGATCCTTATTATGGAGCTACGTTAATAACATGTTCTTAGCCAGAAATTGGGGGTATATCCCCTGAAATTTAGCCCTAAAAAATAGGCCTTAGGCATATGGTACCTCCACTTTGGGTTCCTGGAATGGCCATTGATATAGGGATTTTCGTCATCCATCCCGCCGTATTGGGAATCCTGAAAAAATGGAGATATCAATCCGAATGAATGACAATCCCTCAATATGGGAAAACAAGCCATGTTCTGACCAATCACATGTTTGGCAATGTTTGGTATTCAAACGATCGCTACCAACCATGAAGAGCTGAAAACATCCCAAGGTTCAAGCAACTTGAATCTGTTCACATCTCCAAAACTACACATAACCGAGCATGTTTTTCTTTACTACAATTTATGTGGAATTTAAACATTGCCGGAAAAATCACGAATCACATGGGGGACCTCAATGGATGGATGGTGTTTCCTTTCAACATGGACCAAACTCTGTGATTCCCGGGTCTTGAATTTAGACCCCTGCGCAAATGCCCATACACAAAAAAATCCTCATGGCCAATCTTTAGATACCCTGTTAATGATGTAGTGTTAGTAAATAGTAACCATCCTCAACCGATCTCAAATGATCTCAAATGTACCTTCAATGCTATAAATCCATCAAAATACAGGTGGTTTAATCTTGCTTTACGAACATAACCGGCTCGTCCCAAACGGCAAACCGCTGCAGCCAGCATTGCCGTTCAGTCCCTCCACTCGCGGTCTGTGTCGCGTCGGACCTGAAAGTTCAGATCTGGGAAAATCCGCTCATAGGCCCCTCGACCTGGGAGCTGTTGACGTTGAACGGCACGAAACGAATGGAGGCAAAAAGAACCAACTGACAGCGGCGATCTACCTGTATATATATATACACATACAGTGTGTATATAATTGTATGTTTATATTGTATTATATTGTATAATCCCTTCCCCCTATTTCAAAACATTTCTAAACGTACCCCAAATACTGAAAACTAGGGTCCATATTCAATTGTGCGAAACTTGAAGTTGGTCGATTTGAGTTTGAATCGATCCCCTTGGTGTTTCATGGTGTTTCTCAATTCAAACAGAGGATTCACCTCTTTAACATGATGTTGCTGTCCGCCATTAAAGAAAAAGAGTTGCCTTTTAATCACCAGTTATACATCCGTTCTAGCCATAGCCCATCTATATCCGCATCATACATCCATGATTTTTCAGAAACCACCAAAAATCCTCACATTGTACTATATAATCCCATGATTAAGAACCAAAAACATTGTCAGAAAACATTAATAATCATTTCATGAGTCATGAGACTTAATAAAACCATTGACATATGAAAACCCACCATTTCTCGTTAAATCTCATTACCATCTGGTTATTTAACATAGCCACGGAAAATCACCATTTTTAATAGGTGAACCATATATAAATGGGCCATCTATACCATGGCTATGTTAAATAACCAGAGGGTATATCCCATTAAGAATCCCCCATACAATTTCGTCAGGCCAGCTAAGCCCTCTGACGCAGGTACTCATCGTGTGCATCCAGGATGATGGACCACTCGGCCTCTCTATCTGGATGGGAAATGATGGGGGAAATCATGGGTTAATGATGTAAAATGATGGTATAAATGGCATAAAACCATATAAAACATTATAAAAACCCATGAAAAACAGAGTTGTTGGCCAACACCCCAGCTACAAGAGGGGTAAATTGGGTAGCATAGAAGTAACATATGGTACAATGACCAAAATTTTCCCTCCTGGTTAGGCCATCGTTTACCATGGACTGGAAAGTGAAATCCAACTAGGATGGTGAAGCATTGAAGCATTACCTTAGGAATTACTATGAATTACTGTTCTATCAAGTTCTATCTTTTTGATTCTTTGGAGTTACAGTACCCCCCCGACCACGGTTTGAATCTCTACAACAACCTTGGTTCCGCAAACCAATGGATCTCAGTCTGAGTAACTGAAGTGGTTACAGTAGCTCTTACCTACAGTAACTGGAAGGTTAGACTAGAAGCCTAGGGTTCTGTAAAGGATGAATGATATGAACCAATGTTTCAGTGCTGGCTAGGCTTACGGACCGGAATCCCATCATCAAAAAAGGCCCCCGCTTCGTGCAAGGACCCGAAAAGAATGTGTAAAGCGTAAAGCATCAATACTAGTCAATACCCTGATAACTTATGATGTTAATCAATCTTTAAAAAAATGTCTATGCTATCGATATATATATATATATATGAATATACAGTACATATATATATATACACATGATCCCAAGTATGGTCTTATAGAGTCTTATAGGATCTAAAGCACAATGAATCCTCCACATATTATTCAACATTGTATTGTTTGCACATATTCAGAATCTAGGCTACGGCGGACTTCGAATGCTTCATCACCTCTCAACCATTCCTTCGCATTATTACCCTACCCTATCTATCTATATATATATATATATATCAACAGCTGCTAAATTGATAACTCGTGGTTTCCAATCCCAATTCTCCCTAGTTAACAGGATAAAGTTCATTTTTTCCTAAAAAAGGATGGATGAACATATGGTAAAATCCGCTAATATCCCATGAACACCCATTAGGTCATTCACATTGCTTGATTTTACGGCTAAAAGTTAGTTAGAGAGGGCAAACCCATTCAAATTCCTATTTCCAGCGGTAAAATTGTTCAATTCGATCCATTGCCAGTTGGGGGGATGGCAATATCCTTATTTCTAAGTCAAATCGCAAATCTGGTTGGTGGTTTCAATCTCTCTGAAAAATATTATATAGTCAGTTGGGATTATTATTCCTAATATATGGAAAAATAAAAAATCTTCCAAACCACCAACCAGCAATTATTTCTAGTTAAAGTCCAAAACCATGACATAAGCAGTTACTAAGATCCTGACCATGCAGTTGCTAACCTTTAAGGACAGTTAATCACACGTAACAATTCCATTAGCAACCGTTAGCTACACGTTAAATCCAATTAATTGAATTCCCATTTCTAGCAAAACCAAAAACCAATTAGTACTAGTTAACAAAAAACATACATAACATTTAACAACCATTAACAATCAGAAAAAACATCAATGAGCAAGCATAAATAAATGATAATTTGCAACCGTTGTACCAGTTAGTTGGAAACGTTTTACCTCTGGGTTAGCAATCACAATCCTTCCAAAAAATAGATTAACAATGTGGGGTTATGATTGCGAATTGAAGTATGAGTATGATTTGGTATATTAACAGTAGTCCCAAATTGTCCTCAATAGTTCCCCAATTAACTTGGGGTTAGCAACAATTGGTATAAACCATATAAGGTCCCATAATTGGTATACCCAATTAAGTACCAATAGCCAGTAGTCCCATATATTCATGAACCCCCAATTACCCTCTGGTAAACTAACATAGCTATTGAAAATTGCCATAGAAATAGTGAATGTTCCCATGAAAAATGGTGATTCTCCATAGTTTTTTGTATGTTTACCAGAGGGTATGACATAAGTCCCAACCAAAACAACATCAATTCCACCTCGCCAAGGTCCCGCAGGCGAAGGTTCTCTGACCTCGTTTTTTTTTTTGAAACCATAGCGATGTCAGCCAAAAAAGTCGTGGGTAAAACACCGAACAATTAGGGGGGTTCACCAACTTACACATCGTGATTTGACCATCAGAAACAGTGATGAAACACAAAAATGTTGGTTTAACCAAACACATGTGATTTAAGTGGTGACATGTTGGTTTTAATTCCATGAAAATGGTGGATTCAACGATTTAACATTCAAGTACGTTGGTAATAACAATACTATATGAACTACCCCAGTTAGGTCAATGGTATATTCCCATTTTTTTGTTGTGTCATAGTAATTATATTACATTTTCTTAAGCACTAGCATTGTTTCGATAAGAAAAACTTAGAACATCATTTCAACACATTATGAAACGAGGAAACCATGGATGATACTCAAAACATCGAGTTAAATAAGTTAGTTCCCCCAGTTGATTATTAGGATCTAATCGGATTAACGGACCCAGGAGTCGGGGACTTACAAACCGGTTTTGTGAGCCGGTTATCGATGGAATACCCTACGCAGAATTGGACTTACTGGGGGCACAAGTTGGGACCCGTGGGTAGGAGCACGTAAGAGTCATATATGAACTACCCTAGACTAATGACACAGTCTTAATCTTCCGATTTTGTATGGGTTGTTAAACGCTTACAGACTGGGAGGCACATCCAAGCAGAGAAACAATATCCAAAAAACACATTAGAAATCGTAAGGTCAACATCTTCGATCGTTTTGGGGTTGCTATACGCCATGGTTTTACTTTTCAAAGTTAGTCATCAGCATCAATACCTCTAAAAAGGGTTTGTAAAATCCTTATTTTTGGAGTGTGTGTGTGTGTGCGAGAAACCTTGAAACAAAGGGTCAACAGCACGGGGTCACTCACGTCCTTGAATGGTGACCCAACGAATAGGGGCAAGGTTCGGGCTAATATCTGGCCTGATCAGCCAGACGTACCTGCAAAACTGTTGCGATCAATGATCAGCAACTACTAATTTGATCCCAATTGTTTCTGAATGGCAACTCGGCAAAACCAAAAACCCAGCACGCGGAACAATGCATTCTCATTTCATCTCATTTCATCCTTTCCCTTCGGGGTGTTTCCAAGTGTAAGTGTGTGTGTGTGTAGATGTGTGTGTGTACCAAACTGACGTTTTCGTCCCAAATCGCAATATATATCTAAGTCTGGAAACAGCGGATCTTTGAGAAATCCCCAAAATCATGGTTTGTTTGAAAAGGGGACTCCCAGTCCATGAGTTATGATAATCCCTAATATACACGGGGTGGATCGGGGTAGTACCACGTTGATTACCAACCAAATGGTTTTGTGAAACTGCTCATGCTGGGGGTATATATATAATGAGGATATACGGTATACGCCCCAACATCCCCAAATTAACGCCCAAGGATCTGTAATGATCCTTTAACAATGTCCTCTGAATTTCCCTAGAAACAATTACCTTTTGATTGGTCACTACTCTTTGCTCATCCCACCGGGGATGTCTTCGGGACCCGGCGGGATTCAGGGTGTGGGGCAACGGTGGGCTGGCCGGGGGTCACATGAAAATTGAAAACATGAAGATCGTCGAGATGAAAGTCATCCCATGATTTGAGTACTGATGGGCGTAATATGAAAAACACGCATCACATGGAACACGGGTTTGGTCATGTTGAAATGGGGTGGACAATCATGGAATATATATTTTCCACGGGCGTTCCAAACGACACATCAAAACGGGGAACAAATCTTCAATTCAGTCAAGGGAACAAATCTTCAATACTTTTGCGTTCCCATTGCGCAGTGGCGTGTTGGCACTCGGTTCTTCAGGTGCCCACATGATGTCTTGTGGTTGGGGAAAACGGCGTGCTCGGAAAACATAATATTTTTTGTGGTAGCCTGGCACGAGTCGCCGTGGCGTTTTCACCCCCATCGTTCAAACATGTCTCTGTTCAACGCATGTTTCGTTTTTTGATCACAATGTTTGATATGTTTGCAAAAAGAAACAAGTGGTTTGCAACAACAGTATGGAAACGGTTTTTCCAGATACAAGGCACTTCCATTCGAACATATTCTTTGGCCAGCACTCGCAGCAACTACAATGTAAAGCGGCCGGCGGCAATCGCAAAGAATGTGGGGACTGGGGACCTTTCGGCATCTCCAATCCCCTCCGGTTTGCTTCGATCATCCGCTAGGTCCAACCGCGCCACTGCAAATGTTTGAACGTCCCTTTTGTGCATGTTGGTACTCGGTAATAGTTGTTATCGACTGTTTGGTAAGCGAATCGCATGCCCCTGATAAATCCACCCTAAATAGGACCCCAAGATGGACAAATCCAATACCAAAGCAAGAAGCAAGATTTCAAAGTATTTCCCAGGGATACACTGCCCCCAAATGCTTTCAGACCCTAGGCTACTTGGAACCGTGAAAGGCGCACGCTCGCAGGGCAAGGTTTGCCTTTTCATCACAGCATCAGCTAAAATCATGGCTAAAACCGATAAAACATGATATATGGGGCGACACATGTGAGACCCTTCTGGAGGACCTCCACAAATATGAAGGCTTCACTAAGCAACCTTAGATCTGTGGAATGTGTGGTCACCGCTTCAGTAACGATCTTCTGTCCATGTGCTGGAGTTTCTCGAACCCTTCTTGTAGTACAATGGCTGGTTTGTGGAGCAGTGCCCGCTTCACTCTTAGGTTGAGAGCTTGCTTCCCAGTTTGTGTAATCATCCAAAATCATCCACACAACTCTTGGCAAAATATGCAGACCTCAGATCATCACAAACATGGCGTGTTTCTTTCTGATGTTGTTTTTGTTTGTAAACCCAATGTCATAAATCACCCCATTTGCCACAACTGGGGGGCATACCAAACATCATACCAGTCACAATTTCATAAACCTCTATTTGGGATGGTGAAAGAAGGCATTGGGTTTACCACATGAAAAACCATCGCTGACATATGACTAAATATGAGGAGATAACCATCTAACAAATAATAAGCAACTTTTGGGGATGGTGACTATGGCATTGGCGCTTTACAACTTCATAATTAGTAATTTGCAATCATTCATGCCATAAAGCACAACCATCAACCCCAGAAGAATCATCTGCCATCCAGCCATCCTCTTTGAAAGATCCCAAGACACGGCCTACGCGGCCAAGACACGGCCGCAACGCAGCTATTCAAATGATACTAGGAACATGATCAATTGCTGGGTTTTCATAGCCATGTTTGATTCTAGGAGGGTAACCCTGAAAAATCGACTGGATTTTTCCATATTTTTCCATAAACTACTTTTCAATATTTTCCGATGCCCCCATATGTTCCCCATATTACACACCATGTTCCCAGGATGTCATCATCGGCATTAGCTACTTGCGACCATACTGATGGACGGGTAGATTACATAAGACTCCCATGGATTGATGAGCATCCCCCAAAATGTGCAATTGACTATTCATATCATCTTGACTATACTTTGCTTTATATATATATATATGTATCACTCATATCCCATTAAATCACAGTTGGTAGTGGTTAAATTAGAATCATCGACCTTTTGATGGATGAAAAGCCAATAAGCAACTAGGATTAAATGAAAACAGGTTCCCATTCTGATGGGTCACTATAATCCTCAAGACCTTTGATAGTATAACTCTCAATCTCATATGAAACTCAAATGATTATGATAATATTACCCCACAGAAACTATGAAATATCAAGAGCCATCCTTGATTATATCATGGATTATGGTTATCTATATTAGTTGAATATAATGTGGTAAACCCTGGCTGCCATAGTCACCATCCCATAAACCATCCCAGTGAGAGTTTACCCAATTAAAAAAACATCCCTTGCGACCATGGAAAATCACAATTTTTAATGGGTAAATACCCTACAAAATGGCCATGTTCAATAGCTATGTTAGTTTCCCAAAAGGTAGTTGATGTTCGACTCCCCATTAAAGAACAAATATAACACTCATCGCAGTCCGAATGGCTGAAGCCGTTCCACCGTGGGCCGTACGTGGACGCGTGCTCCCTGGAGTTGGGACCAGCAAAAACAGCAGGATTTCACCAAGAAACGTGGGGTTTCAACAGGATTTAACCAATAAAACTTAGGGGATTTAAAGTTGATACAGCTGATTCATGGTAGACAATTTGATGCCACGATTGACAAGGACAACTTGGGTTTCTGGTAATTAAAATATGCTATAGGTGGGTTTATAAACCAAGACATAACTGGGCGGAACCTCACATTGTAACTAATCACGGTTCACTTCTCTCTCTCTCTCTCTACATATAAAAAATAGATATCTATATATATATATTTATACATATATCTAAATGTGATATATATTACGATACAGTAAAAACATATATATATATGATACCATATATCCCTACAAACCTTGCCCTGTCATGTGAAGTCAGGTGCACCCGCGATCCGATGGAAAGTGAATTTGGAGTTCCCTTCTGCTACGTGTTTCATGTACATTTTCTATTGAATGGGTAGGCAAATGGGCTTGTCTGTGCCCCAAAACCTTATAGATTATCACAATTTTTCGTACTAAAGTCGCCAATTATGGGTATCCCCCATGTTCAAGCACCCAAATCTCAAAATCATAGAAAGTTGCTTAGATATATACCATGAATTGCCATGATATCCCCATCAAATCCCTATTTTCGATGGTGGCATCACCATTTTCAATGGTGAAATCACCACATATGGACCCATATGGAGGTTTCGTAAACTGGGGTTTACCCGGTTACCCTCATATCATCCATTTTGGTATGGGATTTTCTATTTTAAACATGTTGGCACCAAACCCCACGTTCGACCATAACCCACAAAATCTCTCCCCTATCTGACTCAAACATGATCTACGCCCTCCAAGCACGCTACTCTCTGGCGACACAAGTAAGGACTGTAGCCTGCTGCTTTCAAACAATCCTAATATCTGGCTGAGACATCCATAAGTTTAACAGGGAAGCTTTCTACTAGGGAAATCCACTCTTCATAAGGGATCAAATCCCCACCTCCTCTGAACAAATAGATTGAATCGTTTATTAAATTCCATTTCTCCTCATAAGGGATCAAATCCTCCACCCTCTCTGAACATAAATATATATATATATATGTTGAATGGTTTATTAACCTCCACTTATCTTCAAAAGGGATCAAATCCACCCACCCCTCCGAACAAATATGTTGAATGGTTTATTAACTTCCACTTCTTTTCAAAAGGAATCAAATCCCCCACCCCCTATGAACAAATATATTGAATGGTTTTATTAAGTTCCACTTCTCCTCGTAAGGGATCAAGTCCTCCACCCTCTCTGAACAAATATATATATATAATATATATATATATATAATATATATAATATAATATATATATATAATATATATAATATATATATATATATAATGAATGGTTTATTAACTTCCACTTCTCTTCATAAGGAATCAAATCCCTCACGCCCTCTGAACAAATATATAGAATGGTTTATTAAGTTCCACTTATCTTCATGAGGGGTCAAATCCCCCACCCCCTCTGAACTTCAGTTGACTTCTGGCACGGTCAAACGTAGAGTTTGCAGCAAACATGTTTAAACAATCCAGCGCACTTGGGGTTACCTCATGACTTCGGATTCATCGACATCCTTACGCAGCCATCGAGCCCCCCAACCTTGTCCGCACGTGAGCGGCCGCTGCTTGGCCGCTCCTGACCCACACAGATACATTATGTGTAGTGTAATGTGTTAGATTGGATTGGGACCATTAAGGGCGTGTTTCATATTATTATCATAGATTAGTTGATCAGGAAATGGTCATGGGTAATGGATAATGATAATGGATAATGTAAACCCCGGATCGATAAATAATCGTTTATCAATTTGGGTACTTCCCAAATAATTAGTTGTAAATTCTACTGTTGAAATGGTGCCCCCCTAATTAAACATCCTAGGGCTTTATTGATCCAGAGTTGACATTGTAAAACCCAGCATAAACAAATGGGGCATTGTTTTTTTGGGGATATAGCTAATGGATTCTACCGGGACCGCAGGTTTGTTTATAATTTACAGATTAATCCAATCTTACTGAATCGGGGTTGACCGTCTGAGGGCTGTTCCTTATATCATATTACGAAGGCAATACATACCATCTAGGAAACGAAGATAAATATGGAAAATGGAACAGTTCTAGTCTAACTATAGATGATACACCATCTTCATCCATGATTCCCCCCGAAAGTATAAATTATAGATGATACAACTATTAAGAATGGCGACTTTCCATGGCTATCTGTGTGGGCTTGCTGGGTCAGGGAGTGAACCTCTCATTTTTGGGCCTCAAAAAAACACAGCAAGGGCCCACCTGGTAATGGAAGAACGCAATTTAACATAGCGATGAAACATGATGGAACATGGCAATATTACTCAAAAACTGTTGAAACAGGTATCTCTAGACCACCTACATGTTGGTCATTTTGCATGGCTATGTGACAAATTACCAGAGGATATATACAATGAAAATTAACTAAGGAAACGATCAACCAACAGCGTGTATGAACCTGTGGTTGAAGAGACATGGAAAAACATGGAAAAACACCGTATTGATCCCCGCATATTTGAAATTCTGTAGCAAGTTGCCTAGTTTCGAACAAATCATTCCATAAATGCTAGGGACACGTTTCTTTGGGAAGCCAGGAAAACCGTGATTCCAAGTTGTTTTTGTCGTTTTGTTCCATCAATTTCCTATACTTTGCGATCCCTCGCAGGATATGCAGCATGCCCAAATGTTTCTGAGCAAAATATCATCCCCCCAAATAACCGATGGGCATTTCCAATGTCAACCCCCCAACTCAATGGCTGGCTGGGTTTGTTTGGTGGGTTGGTAACTGGATAGTGGTGCTCCCTGGGATGATTTGGGCACCATGAAAGGATCACGTTGGATGCACCTCGAAGTAAGGGCTCAAACCTGCGGCTTCTCAGGATTGGTATACTGCTGGTGTAAATGTATAACATGTACAGTCATCGAAGGGGTCATCTTGATACTGAAATTTAAACTGAAGATTCGAAACCGCCAATCAGTTGCATATAGAGTAAATTGTACGATATATATATATATATATACATACCAGTAGTACCGCACAAGGCGGTGGCGTAGTTGTAGTGTAGTGTAATTGGTGTAGTGTAGTTGCAGTTGTAGTTGTGGTGTGGTGAAATTAGCATAGTTTAATGTAGTGTGAAGTAGTGTACTGTAGTATATTGTACTGTAGCGCTGTGTACTGTAGTGTAGTATAGTGTAGTGTAGTCTAGTGTAGTGTAACGTGAAGTAGTGTAGTTGTAGTGTAGTGTAGTGTAGTGTAGTGTAGTGTAGTGTAGTGTAATTAGTGTAATGTTGGCCTCTGATTAGCGTGCCCCCCCCTCAAACAATGTTTAGTCTACTCAATAACTCGGCCGGAATTTTCTGCGCCGCCCCTCAACAATTTTTAGGGTAGTCCACTTAAGTAAGGATTTCAATTGACATCAATCTACTTTCAATTGATTTGCCTTTTAAACCTCAAAGAAATCTATTGATAAGAAAGGATTTCAATTGAAATCAATTTACTTTCAATTCATTTGAATCTACTTTCAATTGATTTTCCTTTAAAACCTCAAAGAAATCTATTGATAAGAAAGGATTTCAATTGAAACCAATTTACGCTCAATTCAATTAAATCTACGTTCAAGTGATTTTCCTTTTAACCTTCAAAGACATCTATTGATAAGAAAGGATTTCAATTGAAATCAATTTACTTTCAATTCATTTGAATCTACTTTCAACTGATTTTCTTTTTCAATCTCAAAGAGGTCTTTTGATAAGAAAGGATTTTAACTGAAATCAATTTACTTTCAATTCATGTAAATCTACTTTCAATTGATTTTCCTTCAAAACCTCAAAGAAATCTATTGATAAAGGGTTCAAATTAAAATCAATCTACGTTCAAGTGTTTGTCCTTTTAAACATCACAAGTATCTCTTGATAAGAAGGGATTTCAATTGAAATCAATTTACCTTCAATTCATTTGAATCTACTTTCAATTGATTTTCCTTGTTAAACAATCAAACATATCTCTTGATAAGAAAGGAATTCAATTGACATCAGTTTACTTTCAATTCATTTGAATCTACTTTCAATTGATTTTCCTTTCAAATCCAAAGAAAAACGCCCAAACAGTTGTTGTGCACAATAGGGTCATCGAAACAATTACATTATTGAGGATCTAGGTCACTCATGGGGTACCTCCTTGAAAAATTGTTTGGATACTGTTTTTCAATAAGGATTTCATAAGGCATCAATGTTTTTGGGAAACCTTGCATTTTCAAGGCTTTAACATGGATATGGCTTTCCAAAGTAAATGGACCAGCTTTACCCAAAGAAAGGTGGATAAAAGGTGTTGTGTGTTTTTTATCACCCCAAAAGTTGTTGTGCACAATAGGGTCATCCAAACAATTACATTATTGAGGATCTAGGTCACTCATGGGGTACCTCCTTGAAAAATTGTTTGGATACTGTTTTTCAATAAGGATTTCATAAGGCATCTATGTTTTTTGGGAAACCTTGCATTTTCAAGGCTTTAACATGGATATGGCTTTCCAAAGTAAATGGACCAGCTTTACCCAAAGAAAGGTGGATAAAAGGTGTTGTGTGTTTTTTATCACCCCAAAAGTTGTTGTGCACAATAGGGTACCATCCAAACAATTACATTATTGAGGATCTAGGTCACTCATGGGGTACCCCCTTGAAAAATTGTTTGGGTGCTGTTTTTCAATAAGGATTTCATAAGGCATCTAACTATTTGGGAAACCTTGCATTTTCAAGGCTTTAACATGGATATGGCTTTCCAAAGTAAATGGACCAGCTTCACCCAAAGAAAGGTGGATAAAAGGTGTTGTGTGTTTTTTTTCACCCCAAAAGTTGTTGTGCACAATAGGGTACCATCCAAACAATTACATTATTGAGGATCTCGGTCACTAATGGGGTACCCCCTTGAAAAATTGTTTGAGCGCTGTTTTTTAATAAGGGTTTAGTAAGGCATCTAATTATTTGGGAATCCTTGCATTTTCAAGGCTTTAACATGGATATGGCTTTCTAAAGTAAATGGACCATCTTTACCGAAAGACAGGTGACTCTTTCTCTTCTCTGATCTTCTCTCTTCTCTTCTCTGACTCTTCCCACCTCTGCTTTTCCATCTGTCCATATTGTCAGAAGTTTGACTTCTAAACTTCCTTCGATTCTATCTATCTATCTCTATCTATCTCTATCTATCTCTATCTATCTCTATCTATCTCTATCTATCTCTATCTATCTCTATCGATCTCTATCGATCTCTATCGATCTCTATCTATCTATCCATCTATCTATCTATCCATCCATCTATCTATCTATCTATCCATATTCAATACATATATATATATATACATGTATGCAATTAAATGTTTGGCTGTTCAAACATAGAATGCGGGGGGCATACTTGCCAATAGATCCAATAGTTACCAGTGATTGGTATCGTCGCTCACTCTGACTCTGGGTTGGTTCTAGTGGTTGGTTACATGAATAGGGATTCCCACAAAGGGCTTCTCAAAGCACTCAGAGAAACAGCCAGTGAGTTGAAGCCCTTGTCCTAAACATGGAGTCCTACTGGGCAATCACAAGTTCTATTTTTTGCTGCACATATGCGAACGGTTCTACCTACCACACGCTCGTAGCAGTAAGCCGATTGGAAACGCCTTCCCCGAATAAAACGGAAAACACAACGTGAATCATGTACCGTGGGGTTAAGATATGGAAAACCAATGGGAAACCCCAAGGAAAGTGATCTACAAATGCTGGTTCATATACTATCTAGGTTAATTATGAATTGTAACGTAATATCAACAACCTGGCCAGGTTTTGGCGAAATGACAACTTTGGACCCAGCGAAAATGTAGATTGCACTCCCTTTCGCTGAGTATTCAAAACCCCAAAAAGAAAACCATCATAATTTATGTTGACCTTTGAAAAAAGGTGCCCTTAAATACAGGTATTTTGTATGATAGGGGAATTGTTTTTTCTAAACCATTCCCAACCTTGGCTTTCTACTTGTTGGTTGATATATTTCTATTGCGGGTTGTAACTGCCAAGTTGGTTCCCCCTGGGGACCCAGTAATGTGCCATGACTGGGTGGCCCGAGCCAACCAGGGTCAGCATATCCGCAACCAACTGAGTCTTCAAACGCTTGTCCTAGGGTAATCAAATCATGAAACATTGGGGGATTTACCATGAAACATGTGGATGTGACAAGGGAAATACATGAAAGTTTGGTTTACGCTCTGGTACTTCTGGTATTTCCACGGGTTGTTAAGGAAAATCACAATATTCTTGATAGGTTGGTGGCTTCACCACTGAAGAATCTGCTCGTCCGTTGGGATTTTCAGCCCATTTCTAGGGTTGAAAACCTGTTCAAAAACACCAGCCAATATTTCTTCATTGATGAACCAGTTGTGCAGTTTTTCTTTAAACATCTTCTACATACGTATGTTCAAAGGGATACATGGTTCCACATGGCAAAACAAACTTCACCCAGCACCATCCACAACAGTTTGACCAAGCATCGCAGCTTGTGAGCAGCATGGGGCTCAACATTTATGGCAAAAACATGCAAAAACATAGAGTAAACGTGAGTAAGGCACTAAACTACCGAACCACTACCGAACCAATGGAGGCAGAATCTAGGATGATTGTGTTTTGCCTGCCGCATTTTCGGACCTCACCTATCCCCATATGGGCCATATGGGGTGGACTCAAAAATTGGAAGCCCTTCCATGGGAGTATACCCTTGTTTCTTGTCAAAAGCCATGCTCATTAATCTTGGGCCAAGTTCCTATGTTTAATGCCTGGATCGACATCAATTGCTTGGTGAAATCTATTGCCCATGCTGAAAATCCACACACATCTGGCGAAATCCACACACAAGAAACCCCAAAAGATAGATGAGTCTTATGCAGGATGTGAACTAGATGATGGTTTCTCTATATTTATACCAAAGCTGCCAAGGGCGAAGAGGAAGATAAGGATGGGCAAGTGTTCACTTCAAGCCTCACATGATGAACATGTCAGGATGTTTTGTGGATACAAAAGAAATGCATGGCAATATGTGAATTGGGAGATATTGATATATTTCATGGGGATGTATGGGATATACAAATATGTAAAAATTAGACAACCACCAACAATATGAGTTCGGGATATTTCGGTGTATCTGAAAATTGTGTTTTTACCTGCCAGCCTAGCAGTTCTAATTGGGAACATGATGATCAAGTATAAAACTGCTAGACCCCCGTGGACGTCTTTCATGCCTGCTGTAAATGCAGCTCTTCAAAATATGTTCATATTTATATATATAAGTCGAAATCTGTTGAACTGTTTCTTTGCAAAAACTATTGAAACATATTGAAAAGTATCGTAATGTCCTATGTCATTCCCATTTCAAAACAAACAACGCAATCCATTAAGACATCACCTAGGCAACCGGAAGGAAAGAATCCTCTAGCAACATCATACATTTTTGGTGACAACAAGAAAAACGCAAACCAAAACCTGGCCGATGTCTATTTCGCAAAAAGGTAAGATATCAAAGAACACGGATTTCAAACTGCAATCATGTGTCTTCCCTCTTGAAACAAAAACATGTCTTGGCAAATTTGTGGGATCCAAGAATCTTGGAGACACGCAAATGCTCCCAAATGCTACACAAGTGGGGCCCCACCATTGGGATCTATGGGATATGCAGTAGAGATCTAAAGACCTTGACAATCGCGTACTGGAAGTAAGTTAAAACTTACCCTCTGGTAATTTAACGTAGCTATTGAAAATGGCCATTAATAGTTGATTTTCCCATTAAAAATGGTGATTTTCCATAGCTATGTTAGTTTACCCGAGGGTAGATTTTTTGGGCATGATTGTTTCATGACTAGACTCGGTTTGGCGATAAACCCACTGTTGACCCATTCTGCCGTCTTGAAGGGGCCCAGCCAAACGGAGTATGCGTTCATGCCTCATAAATACCCCACGAAGTGGTAAGAATATGCAAGAATATGTATAAATATACAATGTTATAAAATGTTATAAAAAAATATACGCCACAAAAATGAAAACACAAGGACCAACCCGGACTTGAAGGTTGAATCGTTGAACCAAGAAGAAAATGTGGCAGGTTTTAGTGTCCAGCCACAGCCACAATTGGGGTTTGGTGGCGAAGCTTGTGGCAATTTTTTGGAGCTGGCCAGCGCGCTTTTCCAGAAACACGTTGATTTAGAAACAAATGAAAACCATTCCCATTGGATATATTTTCTTCAGTTTTGGATGATGTAGTTGGATATACGAACTATAATTATCTAGAATAATTATTCGACATACCATGCTATCCAACTGTAGCAACATTTCATGGCAACATCTCCAACTTTCGCCGTCTAATCCCATCCCCTTAAATATTAAACACACCCAGAGGATGGTCCCCTAAGTATGTGATTTCATCCCCTACATTCCATAGCTATGTTAAATCACCAGAGGGTATACCAGAGGTGGATATAGTGGCTGTCGCTTAAAATGGCTATGAAAAGTCCCGGAAACTCCGGAAAAGATATGGCATGATATGGCTAATACGGGATATTCCGGGAAAGTGCTGGCAATGACATGCAGCAGCATAGTTGGCGTTCTGCGACCTGGCTTCGGCTGCTAGTTCAAGCATGCCACCCATCATTGGGGCATACTGGAAGCCAAAATTCTTTATTTTCTAAAGATACCAATGGTTGTCGACTTGCTTTGTGTCTTCACCTGCCGGGTGAGGTTCTCTCAGTTCGTACAAAGATGCAACTCCTTTTTTTTTCATTGCCATGGGGCACCAGCAGCATCGCGTGGGCGGCGCCAAGAAACACGGACGGTTTGCAAAAGGGCGGACCATTCTTTCCGGTTTTGTGCCACCTCAAAAAGTTTTTGTCAAATATACTTCTCCACGGCTGCCCTGTGGAAGTAATGGTTGTTAGCAATGGTCGTTGCGAGTTGAAGAACAACATCATTCCACTTCATTCTTCGAGCTCCCCTCAGAAAGGGCCCTCCCAGCATTTGTGGCTGTAAAAATCTGTTAAAGGTCACAACTCGGGGTGGGTGGTTGGGGGCCGTCGCAAAATGTGTCCAAGCAGAGACATCTGTTGTAGCCGGAGCTCATCCGACAAATTTAAATCATTCATCTGACAACGGACTCGCTCATTTGATAGCCGTTCCACGCCAAGGAGGGTTGCTCCCCATGTAGATGGTATGCCGGCGATAGAACGCAAACATCGAATGTGAAATGAATCCAGAAGCCGTATTTGATTTTCAGTTAAGCAAAGAGTACACAGACTATACATCAGCTTACTGATCACGCAGGCATAATACATGTCGATCTTGCGGTTGGTGCCGATCCTAACGGTGTTTAACATGTCCTTTTTCTCTTACCATTCCTTTTTCTATTCCTCTGCTTCCTTCTTCTCTTCATTCGTGCATGCTAGCTCCGCATGATGTCGGTACCGGAACTGTGTAGCGCACCTGGACCCGAACTCACACCAGAGAGAATGCCAGACAGCATGCTAGATAGAATGGCCAACAGAATCTCAGAATATATGTCAGATAGAATGATGGCAGATGGAAAGCCCAGAATGTTGGCACTGGATGGAAAGCCCAGAAATAGACGCGCGACTGTTCAAAAACTAATCAAACGAAATATGACTGAAAACATCTGACACGGCAGCTGCTGCACCACGCAAATGATTTCCTAATTTTTTCTGACATTTCCTGGGATTTCCTGGCCCTTGGGGCATTTTCAAGGCGTCCTTGCCGCCACAATAAGTAACATCCACATCAGTTTCTGTATTAGTATATGGGATTTAATGGATGACTCATGGGATTTTAGGTGGTCCCAATATTAAACACCCCATAAACTCCAACTCTTCCGAACTTCTCCTTGGCTCGGTCGAGACACAGCCAGGGCCGAAGCTTTTGATCCACCAAAACATCGAAACCGTAGAGTTCGAAGCAGGTTTGGTTGGGTCCTACCTCCAGAGTCGCCAACGTTGGGAAGACAAGGGGGATATGATGGGATATGCTTGGGGATGAAATTGGGCGTATTCATGTTGTTATCCAAATATAAATATATGTGAGGTGATTGGGGAATAATTTGGTGAATTATATCATTGAGAATGCATGTGTAATGAGAAACTGGAAACTTGGAAGGTTTCGATCAGCCCAATCTGACTTTGTTAGATAAAGTGCAATGCCTAATTTCTTAAACCCAATAGACCAATATGGTCCCAGAAAGCCAAGTATCCTATGTTTTAGGCAACTACGTCACTGTGAAACATTTCCAACGCCCCCTTTTAGAAAGTCAACAGTGTCCTATTTGATGCATTCTCTCCCTATGCTTTTTGACGCCGCTTTACATATTTTTTGCCACTTCTGCGCGTATTGCGACTTCTGCAAGGTATGTTTTGAGCAAGTGTATCATTTTTGAAGAAGTTGCGTTTTTTAGATTTGATTCCTGCAAGCGTCATGAAAAATTGCCACGTTCCAAAAGTTTCCAAAAAGAATTGGACACTTTGATACTTTGGCATTCCAGGGTGAAAGGAATTGTGTAATGAATCAAATTTGGACATATTGTAAGATGATAATGGATATCCATATCATATCAATCGCCGGGCTTTGGATCCGGGAAGTTGAGAAAATAGTACCGAAATCCCTGGTCTACTTTTATCGATGACATGGGATGGCACTGGTTTTACCACATACCCATGTAGCTATACATAGTCATAACATAAATACAAACGCTTGTTCATATGTTGTAGTTCTAGAATCATATGAGAGGTGTCTGCTAAACCCATTTTGATTGATGCTTATATGGGGTTATACTATCCTTAAGCTTTATGTATTGGGTATTATCACAATCCATTGTGGGAAATCCGTGAGCTTTTTTTCGTACGAGCAGATGAGCAGTGGCTGCTAATAGCCATCTAATTATAGATCAAAGATATCAAAAAAACATCTACATAATTCTATATATAGATTATGATATTTGTATTCCTATTGCTTTGCACAAAGTATGAGTACAATAACATATTATGATAATAAGTGATGAAAAATAGTATAGTATTAGACTTACAACAATATGTTCCTTCACGCTCATTGCTTTACTATTGCTGCACTATTGATGACTATTGGTGAAACCATCAACAGAATAACAATCTAAAGAATTGATCATTCGCAATCGCGTTGGTTTGTATCACTGTATTTTGATATATTGATATATGATTATACCATCGGGTAAACTTTTACATATATGTCGAAAATCACCCATGAAAGTAGACGATGTTCCTGGGGGTTTCCCCCATGGGTTTTCCACATCTATGTCTATGATTCTTGTATTACAAATATACTATCACTTTACTAGTATAATAAAAGTATAATAGCATATAATAACATATAAGATCATCATAATACATATCTATGATAGTCGTGGTATTTCATGGTTATTTAACATAGCCATGGAAAATCACCATTTCTAATAGGTAAACCATCTATTTCTATGGGCCATCTATACCATGGCTATGTTAAATAACCAAAGGGTATTGTTTATGGATTTAGTTGGTTATTTAACATAGCCATGGAAAACCCACTAGATAATATCAACTAGATAATACCAACCATTCTAAGATCTAGTTGGTTTCACCAGCGGCTTCAGACCCCATCCCAGAACGACGTCGACGTCGAACGTCTGCGCTGCCCACCAGGCTGGCTCCGTTGCGTCGTGCGTAGTTGGCGCCGTTGTGCCAGGCACTCACCTTGGTAGGGGATTTCCCCGGTCAAAAAAAAGGCTATAGTATTCCCAATCGGATATTAATGGGATATATATGGGATATATATGGTTTAATGGGATATATATGGAGGATATTAAGATATATATGGGATATATATATATATATGGTTTAATATGGTTTAATGGGATAGTAATGAAGATTTGATGAGGATATTAATGGGATATATATATATGGAGTTTAATGGAATATATATGGGGTTTTAAGGGTTTTTTTAAGGGGTTCTTTACGGAACATAACTAGGATATAGCTGGGGATTTTTTATGGGATTTCAGCAACGGTGTCATCAAACGTGGCTGGCTGGGGAATCCCCGAACTAAATGGAGGTTTATGACTGGGAAAAATCTTCACTATATATACATGATGGATGTTCCTGGATGCTACTCTTGATTACCGGAGGGTAGTATGGAAAAAGTGAAGAAATCATCATGAGAAAATTGGATTCCACATGATTCAATTGATTCAAGGGCCAAGAACAAGTGTTTGACCAGCTAAAATATTCTAAGATATCACATTTCATTATTGGGTCCTCATTTCTCGTCCCGCAGGGCTCCAGTACCCCAGTCATTTTTGTTGGATCAAATCCGGCCTTAGGTAATCATGGGATTACATGATGTCATATCATGTCAATGATACGGTTGAGAGGTGTGTTAAGAACTCACCTGTTTGAGGGCTGTCTTCTCTACTCAACACTGTTTAAGTAACATATGGCTGCCAGGTTGACTTTAGGGTTTCCATGTCCAGAAAATGATGAGTCCCCGCTACTTTCTTCCTACGCGCAGAATTAACATATGGGTCCCACTTCCACACGCAGTATATGTTATATATATATATAAACACATATATATAACATATATATATATAACATATATATAACATATATATAACATATATATATAACATATATATAACATATATATATATATACCATATATATATATAACATATATATATAACATATATATATAACATATATATAACATATATATATATAACATATATATAACATATATATAAAATATATATAACATATATATAACATATATATATAACATATATATAAAATATATATAACATATATATAACATATATATAACAGATATATAACATATATATACCATATATATAACATATATATAACATATATATATATATAACATATATATATAACATATATATATATAACATATATATATATAACATATATATATATATAACATATATATATAACATATATATATATAACATATATATATATTATATAACATATATATATTATATAACATATATACAACATATATATAAAACATATATATATATAATATATATATAACATATATATATAACATATATATATAACATATATATAAAACATATATATAACATATATATATATAACATATATATATATAACATATATATATATAACATATATATATAACATATATATAACATATATATATATTTAACATATATGTATATATAACATATATGTATATATAACATATATATATATATAACATATATATATATATATTTAACATATATATATATAACATATATATATAACATATATATATATAACATATATATAACATATCTATAACATATATATAACATATATATAACATATATATAACATATATATATATAACATATATATAGCATATATATAACATATATATAACATATATTTATATAACATGTATAGATAACATATATATATATATATATATAATATATATATATATATAAACAACTACAAAGATAATCCACAATAAAGATAATAAAGATATGATTGTGTCTGTGTTTGTCATGTTCGCTCATCGTTTCCCTTGGCTTCAGCCTTCGGTCAATTTCTTCAGCCGTGCTGGAAACTGCCATGTTTTGATCCGATCTGAATTGTTTACCCCCAAATAGATCCAAATAGGCAAACTTAAAACATTCAAAGTCAGTAAACTATATCGAACTGGTATAAAGTTTCGGACCCACAACCTTGTGGCACCCATTTTAACTGTTGATCACATTTTGCGGGTGTTTATCAAATCAGACACGGTTGTCTCCGCTCAAAACAATTGGGGGATAATCATGCAAAAAATACTAATTATAGTATGTTATAGTAGATGGACAAACAAATCAAACCCTGTAGACATGTACCAAGTAAAAACCCACACCCCAAATTTCAATGTTGAACAGAACTATATATACAGTATATATATATAGTTTCCTCTGCGTTCAAGGTTTGATATTCTTTGTCCACTGCACCCAAGTGCGCAGCCCAAAGACAACATTGAAATTTGGGGATGCGGGGGCGACGACAACACAGCAAGGGTTGTATTCCATAGTCCATCTACGGTAGTACTGGAGAAAAAAACCGCGGGGTGCTGCACTCTCACATCGGAATTGCACCCACGTTTTGTTGCAAAACATGAGCTGTTTTGTTTGTTTACCACAAATATGTATATATAAATATATGAAATATGTAAATTGCAAATAATAATATATACAATGTATATATACACACACACGTATCATACATTATCACAATGTGCATTTATTATGTGTATATGTAAAACACAATACGTATTATATATATATATATCACATATTGTGTCATATCGTTCAACCATGCGCTCATCAACGTGTCAGCTAATTGACGTTTTGAGGCTCAGGCAATCGGCGTCTCTACCGCAATCAGGCTCTTGACTATGAGTTCCTACGATAGCAAGGCATGAACAAAAAGGCTGGAACGTGTGGGCACAGGAAACCCTACCCTCTGGCGATCTAGCATAGCATAGCTATAGCCTATATAGATCTATATAGGCTATAACATGCTATAACTATCCATTTATAGAGGAATTACCTATGAACGCCATGGACATGTCGCTTCATGGCTTTGCACGCCCTCCTGAAATGGCCTGAAAAAACGTATGCTCCAAACACCAATAGCTGTGCGCTCCTTAATCTTGGACAAGACCAACGGGTAGTCCAATCCCTGTCAGAGCAATGGGGCAACGTTCACTCGGCGACGCGTTTGAAGATCGTATCAAACGTGGCCGGCTGGAAAATCCATCATTTATGCATGATTTCCCCAGCTATAAACCTCCATTTAGCTCGTGAATTTCCCAGCGAGACACGTTTGATTATCTGAGGGCACACAAAATTGCAACTTGGGGTCTCCCCTATTGTAGAGGCAGTTGTTTTTTCTCCGCAGGAGTTGCCATGTACGCTTTCGAGAATTGCCCTGCACTTCCTAAATGGGCGAAGCTCTACACCAAAACTATTGCTCACACATCCTCCACTTAGCCACTTCGTATAAATTGCTCGCATCGTGTTCAAACCAAAGAATGGGCTTCACCGGTGGAAAGTGGTGAGGCTGCAAGAACTAGCAGAAACAGAATGCGAGGTGGTGCGGCTTGGCAGAAGCTGTCCATGAAGACTGGTTATTGCTGGGAGGTCGCCTTGTCCCAAAATTTGGAGTAGAGAACCAGGGTTTCTACTGTATAGTAACTCCCCGAAAGATCAAAAAGCTTTGAATTACGGTGAATTGGAGGTTTCCTGAAATAGGGGTACCCCCAAATCATCCATTTATTTTCGGATTTTCCATGAAATCAACCATCCAGCCAATGGATTACTCCCATTTTAAGAAACCCCCAGTTGGTCAGCGCCTTGGCTTCGAAATACTCCTGCAGGTCCTGCCATGTCCCATGGGAATTCGATATGGATTGCTGGATTGCTGACCCAAAAAAGACGAGGAAAATCTTCACCGTGTTTTGACCATGGCACGAATCCATAGCCAACTGTGAATCACCAGGTGTATACTGGGTATTTGACCCCGTGGCTTGAATAGGTTGTTCGGTTTCTCCGCTTAGGGGATCTTAGGGGGGGATGAGAGAGGGACTTAACCGGTGATTTTCCGCAGCAAAAATGGTGAGTGGAAACCATTGGATCAATCTTGAGAAACAAGAAAGGAACCCACCTGTCATACCTTGAGACTGGTTGGTTCATAGGAGTTCCAACGGGCCGGGTCAGTCCATAATTCCGAAACCAGATCAAACCCCTTATGACAACTCACGGATTTTTGGTCACCGTTCACCTTGAAATGGGTCAAAAGAATCACCCACTTGACATGTCCAGTTTACACACTAATGTTCATTTTTTGGGGGTGGCAATGGAGCAACCCCTAATTGATCAACAAGTGTTGGTGAACTCAGGCTCGACGTTTGTAGTTCCCCATCCTATTTCTTTGTAATGTCCTCGAAAAGTCTCAGCCCCTCTGGTTTTCCTTGACCTTCTAACAATTTATATATGTATATCAAAAGTTTTGATCAGAGAGGTTTCAAATTTGGATACCGTGATGCGATCTGGTAATCGAACATGGCTGGCTCGAAAATTCCTCAGTTGTAGATTCTACATAATTTCGGGACCTTCCCAGCTAACCTCACTGCCCAACTGCGGGAGCAAGAGAAGTTCTGACTGGAAATCCATCGACAGCGGCTGGGTCCCAAAGTTCATCAAGGTTAGGAAAGGTGCTTCCCCAAGCGATATGAGCACGAGCGGTAGAGGATATCAGGAATATACCCGCCAGTAACCTGTCATGTCAAGAGACTTTGCCATGTTGTATTGAAAACCATCTGATGCAATGTATTCTGGGTAAATTATAATATTTCACCAACCTGAATTAAGGCCATTTGGGGATGATTTCCCTTACTAGCCATGATTCCAGTGAGGTCGCAGTGAGGTCGTTATAATTTACCCAGAATGTATAGATTGAAATTTTGACAGGGGATCTTCCAACTGACAGGCTAGATTGCCAGGGTGTAGGCCATGTTGATCACCAATCTCAATAGGGATTTTCACTACTACCGGGAAAACAAGGCATCTCTGTGACTCTCGGTTGATGGGGGGATGAACACCCTTCTGAACAGCTGCTATTTATGTCAGGGTTGTGACCCATCCTCATCATCCTCATGTACACTAAGTATAGACTGTTCAAAGAATTCTTGCATTTGAGGATCCAGAACTGCAGAACTGAAATCATTATTTTGACATTTCGATATGGAGGTTCCCCAAAATGGTGGCACCCCCCAAATCCATTTACCATCTGGTTATGACTAACATAGCCATGGAAAGTCCCAACCATAAATGGAGCTTTATAGCTGGGAAAATCATCTATTTTTATGGGCCATCTATACCATGGCTATGTTAGTCATAACCGGAGGGTAAATGGGATTTTCCATGATAAACCATCCAGCGATTGGCTGGGGAACCCCTTTTATTCGCCTGGGAAACCTCCAGATGCAGTCTATGACCAGTCGGAGTTTCGCCCAGGGCGAGAAGATCGAGATCAAAATCATCCCATTGGGGGCTTTGCTAAAAAATCGAGCCCCAAATCATCCAAGTCTAATGTTTAATAATGGTTAATATACTGTTAATAATGGTTAATATGAATGGTTATTATATGGTTAATGAATGTTAATGATGGTTAATAGTAATCTGGTTGGTGGTGTCATTTCACCATCTTGAAAAATGATGGACTTCGTCAATGGGGAGGATGAAAATGGATGACATCCCATATATGAAATGGAAAATAAAGCCATGTTCCAAATCACCGATGTTAGAATTTTTCAACACTGGAATCATTGGACCCTGGTGACTTGGGGATCCCCCATTTCAGGAAACTCCCATTTGTAGCAATGGAAACTGAAGAACACCATCAAACATCCAAGAAGCAGGGTATGATAGGCGTGGTCAAAACTTGGAACCTTAAATGCTGCAGGTCCCAGGTGCGAAAATCACACTTTTCCAAAAAATTCTCCTAATGTGGAGATCCATAGAGATCAACCAGTTTCTGTTTCAAAAAAAACACCATCCGAATCCATGGAGTCGATCGGACCGAGCTCCCATCTCCAATCTTTCTCGCGCTCACCAGGACTCCTTGACAGGAAATCTCTTGGAGTTGGCTCAAAGGCCGCAGGTCTCCCTGAAACTCGTGGCCAACTGTCAACTCTTCAAGGCCCTCGGGCAGCTCAACTTCCAGGCTCTGGTTGAATTCATGGCCAAAGGTCAAGGTCTTTAAGGTGCCTGGCAACTGCACGTGCTCCAAGCTCTGGTTGAACTCGTCACCAAAGATGAGACTTTCCAGACCTGGGAGTTGCGGGTCGTCAACAAAAAATCGTCCCTACTGGGTTCAATGGGCAAATAGACATCCCAGCAAATCCAAGAGACCATCTGGCAAGTGAAGTGAGTCCAAAGGCTGGTTGAAGTAATAGCCAAAAGTCAAGCTCTTCAAGGATTCTGGCAAGGACACGTGCCTCAGCTCCCATTTGGAACTGTTGCAGCAGAAACTCGGGGGCGCTGGGTCAACATAAGAACCACTCTGATAGCCGTTGGTCGTTTCATGGTTGTAAAATTGTAAAACCGTCCCATTTTGGGGCTTGAAAAGACTTAAGCCACCACCAGGTTGCTCCAAGCTCTGGTTGAAGTCATCTCCAAACGTCAGGGTCTTCAGCGCACGTGGGAACTGAACCTGATCCAGTGTATCGTTGAAGCCATCACCAAAGTTCAAAGATTCAAGGCCACTTGGCAGCTCCACACCCTCCAAAATCTCACTGACTGGGCTTTGAAGGGTGAGCTTCTGGATGCCTAATGGAAAGTTCAGATCTTGCAAGTTTTGCTGAAAATCCAAGCCCAAGCTGAGGCTCTTGAGGCTTTTGGGCAACATCTGGTCCAGGCTCTGATTGAACTTCTGCCCAAAGGTCAGGTGTTCGAGACTCGGGAGGGCCTGCGAGAAAGTTTCAACTTGGGTTCCGAAACAAAGTCCAAAACATTTGACCCTGAACAGTCTAAAACTTATGTATAGATATCTTGTGAAAAGCAATCAGTTTCCAATTCTATATGTATGTATGTATATATATAATTATATATATATCTTGCATTTCTTCCATCAGTGTTAACTTATTTTTTAAGCTGGGTACATTATATTTTGCCATTGATAAGTATTGATAGTTAGGTCAATCTATTGACCTCCCTAACCAGGATGAAACCAGACCCTGCCTGCAAGGGTTGATTGAAGTTGCGGCCAAAGGTCAAACTCTTCAGGGTCGTTGGTAAACTCACTTGCTTCAAGCTTTGGTTGAACTGATAGCCAAAAGTCAAGCTTTCCAAGTTCGGTGGCAAGGCATGTTTACCCAAATTTTCATTGAAGGCATTGCCCAGCACCAAGCTCCGCAGGCTCCGCAAGCTGGGTAAGTTCAGTTGTTCCAAGCTCCCATTGAAGCTGCCGAGTGTCAGATTTCTGAGGCCGCTAGGCAAGGCCAGCTGCTTGAAGCTGATGAACTCTCGACCCAGGGTGAGACTCTCAAGCCCCACTGGCAATCCTTCAAGGCTCTGATTGAAGCTTCGGCCAAAGGTGAGGCTGGCGAGCATCAACGGCAAAGTTGCATGATGCAAACCTAGTATACTGGAGACCATGATATGGGGATATCCTGAGAGAATCATGAGATGTTTGGGGATGGAAACAGATTCTGGGGGTCAAAATTAAGGTAATCAACCCACAAAGGCCGTAGTTCTTATCTCTCAACTATATCAAACACATGTTCAATCATCCATTTTGTGGGGTGGATATTTTTGACCCATACTTCTGGATAAAGAAAAAACTAATTCGCACACCTTTTGGATAGTTACCCCTATACTAAAATCATTATTCCAGTCACGTCGCAGGGTTCAGTCGCATTATACAATCTATTTAAATACATCCAAAAAGCTGTTTAAAAAACGACCAGCAACTCTGGTTGAACGCACTTCCCAGAGTCAAATGCTTCAGATCGCAGTGCAAAGTCACGTGATCAAAGCTCTGGTTGAACTCGTCCCCAAATGTCAAGTCTTGAAGGCTACTGGGCCTTGGAAATTGGGATTGGCCATTGTAACACGGAATATGTCATGAGTATATGGGGGTTTCCCAAAATGGGGGTACCCCCATCCATCTTAGGATGTTCCACTATAAACCAGCCATTTTGGGAAATCCCCCATTTATGGAAACACATGTAAACCTCATAACAACTGATTACCTACAGTATCAAATGTTGAGAGACCCTATCTTCAGACAACCCACAGCAAAAAAAAACTTCAGCAAATTCAGGTGACAATGTGACTTGCTCCAATTCCTGATTGAACTTCTGGCCAAAAGTTAGACTTTGAAGACCGATTGGTAACTTGCAATGCCTCAAACTCTGGTCGAAGCTGTTCCCAAAAGTCAAGCTCTTGAGGTTGATGGGAAGAATCACTTCATCCAGGCTCTGGTTGAACTCATCGCCAAACGTCAAGCTCTGCAGGCTACGCGCGAGCCGAATTTGATCCAAAGTCTGGTTGAAACCTTGGGTTTGCATGGATTTGCCCATCCCGGAGCCAATAAAAAACAAAGCCACTAGCTTCCCCAAGTGGTGGATTGCGAAATGGGAAAATAAAAGAACCATCCTCAGCACATCCAGGAAACTCTGGCTGAAACTCAAAGTCTGCAGACTCTTGGGCAAATCCTCGAGTTGTTTCAGTGAGGAGATTCCTCCAAGCTCAACAACTCCCTCCAGGCAGAATTCTTCATCAAACTGCTTGCCCTTCAGATAGCTCCAGGCTGCATAGACGTTCACGGGAAAGTAGACCGATGACAAGGTGACTCGGCCTTGTATACCTTGGCTCCACCGACTTGATACTGAGGCAAAGAAGAAAAGGCACTCATCCTGGATATTCGGAATGTTCCATGAGAGCATCCCAGACGGAAAATCTGATCATATCCCAACGATACCAGCATGCTTGGTGATTGGAAGAAATCCAATTTTGGAATATGTTTTGATGGATCAGTCACCATATCCTCTCCTCTGAGATGAATGATTTGAACTGCCGGGTTCTGGTGTCACGTTTGGAGTCTTGACCGCCCAACTTGTTGCACCTAAATGACAACTTGAGCAGTGTCAAAAAGCCATTGGAAAGTCCTTGAACCAATGGTTGTTTGATGGTTCTGGGTAAATTATAATATTTCACTAACCTGAATTAAGGCCATAAAAGGGGATGATTCCTCTTACTAACCATGATTTCCAGTGAGGGAGAACAGTGAGGTCGTTATAATTTACCCAGATGGTTGTTTGATGGTTGGATGTGGTGTAGATTTCCAGTTCATGGACATCATGGTCCATGATCACCTCTACAGAGACTAGCTTCATCATGGACTATGAATTCCTCATCAACCGACAAAAACATCTCGGTGTTTTCTGGAAATTGTTGCCCTCTGGTGATTGAACGTAGCTATGGACGCGGTACCATTTTTTGTAGGTAAGAAATCATCACAAATCAATATACCCTTTGGTTATTTAACATAGCCATGGAAAATGGCCCATTTATAGATGGTTTACCGGTTTACCTATTAAAAATGGTGATTGTCCATGGCTATGTTAAATAACCAGATGGTAAATCATCTATAATTGGATCATCTTCCATAGCAACCTGCTGAAATGACCAGAGGATACAAGAGGGGATGGCTGGGATGGCTGGATAAACATATGCTTGTACAAATCCCGATCGTTGGATTGTCAAACCATCTGCAGTAGCCCCAATTACCCTGTTGGCTAAACCCGGTTGTTGACATGGTTGTCGAATATGCCTAACCCCCCAATACCACAAAGCTGAAACTTGAACAATTGCGAATGTCATCTTCTGTCAAACCCCTAATATGGTCAATGGATGTCAATAGCCACATAAACCACCCTACCCTGCTGGTAGTTTGCCAGCTCCCTGCTTGGTTAACCCCGCCAAAACCCTACTGTTTGTTGAAAGGCTCAATCGTTTTAAATTCCTCAAGATGGTTAAGAGGGTTAACCACCTGAACCATCTTAAACCATCTTAAACCTAAATTTGTAAACCCCAAGGTTGATTAGCCATCTTAAACCCTGTTTGTTGTTGAAATCATGCTTCAATCTGCAAGGGGCCTTAAACTTCACCATCTTAAACCATCGCAATCTCATCCCCCGAATATTAAACACCCACCAAACGCTCCCAAAAATGTGGTGTCATGCCCTATTAATCCAGGGTTTCTTGGGGATGTGTTATATTAGGGGGAAGGGATTAGTCGATTAATCACCCTCCGGTAATTTTTCACATGGCACTTGAAAATTCCCAACAAAAAAGGTTCTTTGAATGAGGTTCATCAGCTACCCTCTGGTAATTTAACATAGCTATTGAAAATGGTCATTAATACTGGATTTTCCCATTAAAAATGGTGGATCTTTCCATAGCTATGTTAGTCATTACCAGAGGGTCATCATCATGAAAATCCCATGAATTCCCATGAAATGATCCCATCAAATGATCACATAGAAAATGGTCCAGTCGAAATAGTAAATGTTCCCAGCTATAAAATGGTGGTGATTTTCCATAGTTATGTTGGTTTACCAGAGGGTACCCCCCCTGTGAAACCAAGTCACCCATCTCCTCCAAGCTCTTGCTCATCTCCAGACATCCTTCCCCGCGCAGCAGCGCCAGCCGCGCGTTCTTCGGCGTCGACGCAAGGCGGGAGGCCAGCAGCTGGTGTAACGCACGGCCGGTGGTGCCGCTGGGCACCGTCCTTCAGAAACAAGGCCCCTACAAGGTGGTGCCCCATAGTTAGCTAAGTTGGTTTATAACTCCAATAACTATGGTTTGTGGTACTTATAACTATAGTTACTGGGGCTTATAAACCAACTTATAACTGAGGGGCACCACATTGTAGAAAACAACCCATTCTACTGCTTGGTCAGTACATTGTCCTATTATGGGTTATCATGATCCCAAACCAGTTATGTACTATAACACCCTATATTCACCAATTCACAGAGGTATTTTTCATGGATCAACATTGCTCAACTGAGGTCGGCTGCTGAAAAAGTGGGTTCTATCAAAGGATTGATGGAATTCTGTTGTGGTACAGCTGGGATTATGATAGAGATTTTGAGTACTGTATAAGAAAGTACTGTATAAGAATTTGAGGGGCCCGGCTCCAATCCCAAATATATCTTGGGGGTACATCAAATCCTTTCTAGAATTTGAGGGACCCTCACACAACAGAGCGACTATTTTTTCCCCACCTGCCAGGTGAGGGTTGTTAGATTTTATGTCAGTTGCCTCCTCCTCCTTCTCCTCCTCCTCCTCCGCCTCCTCCTGCCTCGTCCTCCTCTCCTCCTCCTCTCCTCCTCCTCCTCCTCTCCTCCTCCTCTCCTCCTCCTCCTCCTCGTCCTCCTCGTCGTCCTCGTCGTCCTCGTCGTCCTCGTCGTCCTTGCTCAACTGCGACCCGCGATCCACAGTGTTCTCTGCCGGACCTCAACCACGACCATCCACGCCCAGTGTTCCCTGCCGGACCTCAACCACGACCATCCACGCCCAGTGTTCCCTGCCGGACCTCAACCACGACCATCCACGCCCAGTGTTCCCTGCCGGACCTCAACCGCGAGTATCCACGCCAAGTGTTCCCTGCCGGACCTCATGTAGGAAGATATGGGACAAAGAATGTGCAGAAGAAAGTTAGAAAGAATGTCAGAAAGAATGTCAGAAGATATGCCAGAAGATATGCCAGATAGAATGCCAGATTGAATGCCAGAAGATATGCCAGATAGAATGCCAGAAGAATGCCAGAAGATTTGCCAGATAGAATGCCAGAAAATATGCCAGAAGATATGCCAGATAGATATGTCAGAAGATATGCCAGAAGATATGCCAGAAGATATGTCAGAATATATGCCAGAAGATATGTCAGATAGAATGCCAGAAGATATGTCAGAATATATGCCAGATAGAATGCCAGAAAATATGTCAGATAGAGTGCCAGAAGATATGCCAGATAGAATGCCAGAAGATTTGCCAGATAGAATGCCAGAAGATATGCCAGAAGATATGCCAGATCATATGCCAGAAGATATGCCAGATAGAATGTCAAATAGAATGTCAGAAGATATGTCAGATAGAATGCCAGAAGATTTGCCAGTAAGAAAATGTATAAATGTCATGGTGGGGATCACACGAAGTAAAGTAATTTAAGCTATTAGTGTATACAGGGTGTATTCTCAGTAAAGCGCCTGTTTACGTATCTGAAAGGAGAAAAGCAACCCCGTGAACCACACTATCCCCCGGAAAGATGCTATTTAGAGGGCTGCTTCTGCAAGGACCTGGTAATTTGAAGCATGGAAGGAGTCTTCATGCCAACCCAACCTCCAGGGGTGGTGCATTCCACCCATGTCTATGATGCCGGCTTATGAATGGCTTTACCCTCTGGTAATTTCATGAAATTTATCAGTTTGCGATTGAATATCACCATTGGCCATGGTTTCCATATGTTTCCATAGCTATGTTAGTTTACCAGGGTGTATATCCCATCCCAAATATCGCATTTCCCCAGTCAAATCACCATTTCCGATGGTAAGTCACATGTGAAAAGTGGTGTATGGCCATGTGAAAAGAACCGGGTCCCAGGCACCTTCAAAAGGCTTATCTAGATCTCTATTCCAGCTTGGGGGCGCATTCCAGCAAGTGGGATTAGGTGGGTGAAAACATGTAAACACCTTTCTTAATGGACTATCATGGATTACATTTTATAGTAGGATAAAAAACGGATATTAACCACTCACCAACTGGTTCTCGAGTTTGAGAAAAAAGGCCATGGACTAATGTACTAAGGCTTTCCCAGTGTAGCTTCCCATTCTTGCTGAACTCCCTGGCTCAAGGTCAAAGCTTCAAGGTCAGAGCATCACCTGACACGTTCACCACCTCCACCTGAGTGGAACTCGCCGCAGCCGCAGGAGTGCCTGGTTTTCCTCAAGCCTCTTTGATGGGGTTGAGGATCTTATACCAATTTCGTAATCTCTTGATGTCGGAACATCATATAGATAATGGATGATAATGGGATGGTTTTTATCTAATCCCATCGCCTCAATATAAAGCCAAAACGTTCAAAATGGGACCCCGAAATGAAGAGATCCTAAACCATGAGAGGAGGTGTTAGATATTGGGGGAATGGGATTAGTTCTATGAATGATGTCTTCATGATATGTTGATCATTGTTGATCTACTTAGTTTTCTCAAGTAGAGCATTTCGAGTTGTTATATTTTTGACCATTGCCAATGTCTATCCAACTTCCAAGAAGTGACTCTTCGGGCCACCTGAAAAAAAAGCCGCAGTCCCAGTCGTCGTTGATTCAATCACCATTTTTGCTGGTGAATCAGCATCCCGCATTCCTGCTGGTGAAAAATCACGTAAAATTGGGTGCTGAAGTCCCAGATTTGGTCAACAAACACATTTCTGGGGGTGAAACTATGGATTTCTTTGGGTATGTGTCACTTCCAGGTAGCCCTGGCTTAACCAGGCCTCAACCAGGTCTCTCAGGCTTGCGGCAGAATACGCCATGGCGCGAAATACCGAAGATGTTGTGACAGGATGGCCCAGTTTGGAGGGAATACTTTGGGGAACCATATTGTTGAGACATATCCAAGTCATTCCAAGTCAATCTTGATCCTTATAGTCCTTAAAGATCCTTTTTTGGAGACTATGAGATGACAATGTTTTGCCCATATGAGGAGCTTGAAATCCACCCAGTGTGATCATGATGGTGAGTGTTGCGCAAAGCACTTTATGCTTGACTTCACAATGGTAACTCAACCGAAACAACTCCAACTTCAGCCGAAACCAACTCATGTTTCCCCGAAAGGGCTGAAGAATTAATGCTGGTCGAAAATAATGAAGGCAGCCAAGCTCAACATCAGATTCATATATATATATATACATATATATATATACATAAATATATATATATATGCCAGCTTTAGATTGCTTCTCTCTACGATCCAATCTAAACACGTGTTTTTGTAGGACATTTGGTGGTGTCCATTGCTTTCACACATCACTAATCGTAGCTACTTGTAGCCAACAAAAAGGCGACCTCCAGCTGCTTAGAAAATATTTACGTTCATGGCATTCCAGCTTGGATCCGTGGTTGAGAAAACCATATTAAGTGGTGCCCCAGTTCGTTAGCTAAGTTGGCTTGTAAGACTTTATGAGTAGCTGAAGTAGGATTTCTGGCAGAAATATTTCAGTCAGCAACCTTTAGGTTCTTAAGAACTTACAAATTGGGTCCTTGACCCCGACCCAACGTTCAACAACCCCTGCATTCGCCACTCCTTCAAGGTCCATTTGGATGTGGCTTGACCCTGTGGATCACCTGGGTGAAGAGAAAAATGTTTGGAAAATGCAACGTTTCAGCAACGCAAAATGGGGACTTGACGAACTCAATGAAAATGTCAACAAAAAATGGAGATCTGCAGACCAAAAGCAGTAGAGGGAGTAGAGGGACAAATAGAGATAGTACGCTGAAAAAATGCCAAGAGATAATTAGTGCTTGTTGACTAGTTCCACTGTTCCACTGGCTGGCAATTTGCCACCCCCATGATGGGTTCCAATGTCTGTGAGATCTTGTGTATAATCCTCATGCAATCTGCTTGTATAACCATTCAAAATCATCAAGCGACAAGGGGTTTGGTCACTGCAGAAATTCGAGGTGTTGGTCCTTGGAACATTTGAAACTTGGAGAAATCATTCATAGATTCTTAGCCCGAAACACAGGGAATTTATGAATTTTAACCAACAAAATATTCACTGCTTGGCTGAGAAACATCCGGGAGTTCGGAAAGAACGGTGCAATGGAGGAAATCCACAGGGGTCGAAACTGGTTTTCCTATCCGTTCCCTTTGGGAGTTGACACAACCAAACATCACCCAGATCGTCCCAAGAGAATATCCAAACGTCAGACTTCTCAACCCAAATATGTGGGGGTGGGTAAAACATATTATTATCAATTCTAATGGGATGAACATCCATTTACCAGCTATTTCCAGGGTTTTGACCAATAGCCATGTTTGAATTTGTTTCGGGTCGCTAGGATGGAACATCCAAACATCTTTGATGGGTGGATATTTCTATGGTCCGTGGATTTTTCAGCGCCAAGAGCCAGGTTTGATTACCAGGGTTTGACGATCATTTCCACCGTAAAACATCTGTAAACAATACCTGTTTGGAGTATCCCCAATTTCACCTCGGAACAAAGGAGAGTTTAACAATCCACCTGACTACTTTATACGGGTCCAGTGGTACCCCATTTTTTGAGCCGTACTTTGCCGTCCCTGCTGCGTGCCCGACTTGCCGAAGTGCCAGAAGCTGACGCCTTAGGCGGAAAAAATACAAGGAGGATCTAGGCAAAGTGCTGGCATTAGATTAGGGTTGGTTTAGGGTTTATTTAGGGTTGGTTTAGGGTTGGTTTAAGGTTTATTTGGTTTATCCAGAGTTATTTAGGGATGGTTTAGGGTTTATTTAGGGTTGGTTTAGGGTTTATTTAGGGTTGGTTTAGGGTTGATTTAAGGTTTATTTAGTGTTGGTTTAGGGTTTATTCAGGGTTATTTAGGGTTGGTTTAGGGTTACTATTTAGTTTAGGGTTGGTTTAGGGTTTATTTAGGGTTGGTTATGTCGGGTTGGTTTAGGGTTTCTTTAGGGTTGGTTCAAGGTTTATTTATAATTAAGGTTTATTTAGGGTTGGTTTAGGGTTTATTTGGGGTTACTTTGGGCTATTTAGGGCTATTTAGGGTTGGTTTAGGGTCTATTTAAAGTCTGTTGAGGGTTGGATTGAGGTACATGTAGGGATACAAGGTGTGGATATCAAGATAGACAGACAGACAGACAGAGGGACGGACGGACGGATGGATGGATGGATTATAGATAGATTAGATAGATTAGATAGATTAGATAGATTAGACAGATTAGATAGATTAGATAGATTAGATAAGATTAGATAAGATTACATCAGATTAGATTAGGTTAGGATAAGATTACATAAGATTAGATAAGATTACATCAGATTAGATTAGGTTAGGATAAGATTACATAAGATTAGATTAGGTTAGAAAAGATTACATCAGATTTGATAAGATTACATAAGATTAGATTAGGTTAGATTAGGTTAGGTTGAATTAGATAAATTACTTTACTTCGTGTGATCCCCACCATGACATTTATACATGTTCTTACTGGCACATCTTCTGGCATTCTATCTGACATATCTTCTGACATTCTATTTGTCATTCTATCTGGCATATCTTCTGGCATTCTATCTGACATATCTTCTGACATTCTATTTGGCATTATATCTGGCATATCTCCTGGCATATCTTCTGGCATTCTATCTGGCAAATCTTCTGGCATTCTATCTGGCATATCTTCTGGCATTCTATCTGACATATCTTCTGGCATTCTATCTGGCATTCTATCTGACATATCTTCTGGCATATATTCTGACATATCTTCTGGCATTCTATCTGGCATTCTATCTGGCATATCTTCTGGAATATCTTCTGGCATATCTATCTGGCATATCTTCTGGCATATTTTCTGGCATTCTATCTGGCAAATCTTCTGGCATTCTATCTGGCATATCTTCTGGCACTCTATCTGACATATCTTCTGGCATTCAATCTGGCATATCTTCTGGCATATATTCTGACATATCTTCTGGCATTCTATCTGACATATCTTCTGACATTCTATTTGGCATTCTATCTGGCATATCTTCTGGCATTTCTTCTGGCATTCTATCTGGCAAATCTTCTGGCATTCTATCTGGCATATCTTCTGGCATTCTATCTGACATATCTTCTGGCATTCTATCTGGCATTCTATCTGGCATATCTTTCTGGCATATATTCTGACATATCTTCTGGCATTCTATCTGGCATTCTATCTGGCATTCTATCTGGCATATCTTCTGGCATATCTTCTGGCATATCTATCTGGCATATCTTCTGGCATATTTTCTGGCATTCTACCTGGCAAATCTTCTGGCACTCTATCTGACATTTTATCTTCCTATATAAGGTCCGGCAGGGAACACTTGGCGTGGATACTCGCGGTTGAGGTCCGGCAGGGAACACTGGGCGCGGATGGTCGCGGTTGAGGTCCGGCAGGGAACACTGGGCGCGGATGGTCGCGGTTGAGGTCCGGCAGGGAACACTGGGCGCGGATGGTCGTGGTTGAGGTCCGGCAGGGAACACTGGGCGTGGATGGTCGTGGTTGAGGTCCGGCAGAGAACACTGTGGATCGCGAGTCGCAGTTGAGCAAGGACGACGAGGACGACGAGGAGGACGAGGAGGAGGAGGAGAGGAGGACGAGGCAGGACGAGGCGGAGGAGGAGGAGGAGAAGGAGGAGAAGGAGGAGGAGGAGAAGGAGGACGAGGAGGAGGACGAGGAGGCAACTGACATAAAATCTAACAACCCTCACCTGGCAGGTGGGGAATAAATAAATAGATAGATAGATAGATAGATAGGTAAAGCATGGTAAAGCCACAAGAGCCACACACCAACAAAAGCCACAGAAGCCACAAAAGCCACAAAGGCAGGCAAGAAAAACAAACAACTTTTTTTAACAAAAATATATAGCCCTCCTTTTGCAGATTGGCTCCGATGACCGATTTGTTGTCGGCTATAGTACCCACTCTGGTTGGATCTGCGGGCCACTGCCCCACTTTTTGTTGGTCTCAAATAGAATACGGTACCCCCAAACTAAATGGCTGATCATCATTTCCCCATTCAAACATGTCAATCTTGGTGTATACCGCCCAATTTCTGGACCCACATCCCACATAGCACATGCGCCACCGATGCCGATGCCCCACCTCTTCTCCCTCCTCTTCATCTTCACTCTCGTTCATGTCAGTCCTCAGCACAGGAAGTGCCTACCCTCTGGTAATTTAACATAACTATGGAAAATCACCATTTATAGTGGATTTCCCTATGAAAAATGGTGATTTTCCATAGTTATGTTAGTTTACCAGAGGGTATCATCCAAAACCATCAAAAATCGGATGGCAAATTCTCGGGTTGGCGTAAGAGTGACCAGTTCAAAGGGGATCTGTGGAGCTCAGCCAAGTTTCAACCCTGCTTCAGTTGGGCAATCGTCCGCATCCTCCTGGGGGACAAAAACCTTGACGTGACTTGCCACGGCCTCGTGGTATGGGAAAGCACAAGCACTGCTATTGTTGCAGCATAAGCGATGCCATTTTGGGCTGAACAATTCTGGACAGTGACTACAGCTATACTTTTTGGTCTTCAATTTGACCTGCTGGAAAAAACAAACGTCATTTTGCGCGCGTCTCCGCTTCGTTTTGTTGCTACATCTGAGGTCGAAACAAAACAAAACAAAAGACATGCGGCCGAAGGATTCTTGCACATCTGAGTTTGTCTGAAAATTGGGTATACCATGGTATACCCTCAATCCACTCTGGTCTTCATCATCTTCCCATCTTTTCCCATGTTTTTCGCTCTGAAAATGGCCATTTCGTCTCGAGTCCTCCAGCTCCATGGTCGCCAAGTCCTCCCCGCAGATTTTTGGATTGGAGGAATGGCTAGTAAATTGACCATGTCTGGGGATGGTTGAGTTTATGTTGAGTTTATACCATTCATTTAAAAAAAAAAGTGTTTTGGGGATTTTTATTCTTGGGTTTACCACATTGGCATCTTTCAGAGCACCAGAGCCTGCATTTTTCCTGATAAAACACAGCACGACTCGAGTTGTGTTGATCATCCACTGCGGACTCACATCCCAGCGATAGCGCAAAGAAGCTACAGCTGATTGCCTGATCTTTTAGTTTAACGTGGTACAGCGAATAATATTTTTCCATCCCCAATATTTACCCTAGGGTAAACTAACGTAGATGTGGACAATCAACCAATTCTAGTTGATTTTCCTGGGGGAAACCATAGGTTTTCCATGGTTTTCCACATCTACGTTAGTTTACCCTAGGGTACCATAAATGGATGCTATAAATCATCCCTAAATGGTAGGTTTGTGGCATCAATGCAGTCCTCTTCTGGCGCTGCAACCTTTGGGACTGGTGGCGCCTGGTGTAAGAAGCGGATGGGATGACAATGGATCCAATGTTGAAGAGAAAAAACACAACAATAAGTAGCCATAGTCTTAATTTATAATCTATAATCGATATAGTAGTGACATGTAGTGACAATGCCAATAGTAAAAAAAATCATCATGGTTACAATCATCCTCACCTGATGGATCTTCACGGCTTTCCGTTGCAAGTTTATCTCTGAATCTAGTGCTGATGGTTTCCAATAGTCTAGGCGCAAAATGATGGTTATACAGTCATACCGCCCTTGTCAACAAAAGGATTGCCACACAGAAACAAGTTGAAACGAGCACAATGTGAGTTTGGCATAGATTTCCACCCACCCTCTCAGATGAATGCCAGTGACGATCTTTAGTTACACTCCGATTGCGATGATGAACCTGTGCTGTTTTTGCGAACGAATCGGTTGTCAATATAACTGCCCAAAAAGTCACCAAAAAAGCTGTTGATCTCAATCACTTCTCAAATGTCCCTGCATCCTTCCCATCACTAACTTCAATCTTCCTTGAAAAACAACTCAAGGTAGTGGTTCTACATACGATATAATGTAAGATTTCAGATACCCTGCGAGAAGAACCAACAACGCTCGAGCCACCAACAAATATGCCGCAAGGATCCAAATCCTTTCTGAAATGATTTGATCCCCCACTGCCGAAAGAAAGTACGACTAGATCCATAGGGATGACTATAAAGAAAATCCATATATTCCATGCTTCTCCTCTGTTTGGTTTTGTTTCAAAATAGATGAAAATAGGGGGGTTCATTTTGTCATCCTTATTAAACAAGCGATTTTGGTGATACCCGATTTTCAGACACACCCAAATCGTAATCCTGTCGATATGGCTATATCCGCATAAAGAAAAAAAAACATTGTCATCCTCTGACTCATGATTGGTTTCCCACAAACCCACCATTTTCCTAGAAGAATCACCCCACAAGGCGCCACGCTACTCCCAGAACAACCGCGCAACGCCGTTTGAAAACCGAAGCCTTGCCGTCGCGGTTCTGCACGTACTTGGCGGAACGCTTGTTCACCTTGGACAGTAGAAATACCCTCTGGTAAACTAACAGTTTGCTATTGAAAATGGCCATAGAAATAGTGAGTTTTCCCATTAGAGATGGTGATTTTCCATAGTTGTGTTAGTTTACCAGAGGGTACCAACCATAGACAAAATTACTTACTACTCGCAATGGACATGGCAAAAGTTGGTAAAAACCCGATCGGTTGTGAAGGTTTTTGACACAAATTTGAAGATCCCAAGTCCACTCTACTTTAGTTTTCCGCTAATTTTGTTGGTTACTCATATGTTGATATATAACTTAATGGGATAAGTATATATTGATATACAATTTAATGGGAAAACTATATGTTGATATTGGGACATCTTGACGGTACATTGATGTCATAATGGGTTTAATTGTGATTATAGCATATGTTGACATATCCCTAATGGGCAATCTTGATGGTATAAAGGGATAATTATACTGTGGTGTTGTATAGTGTAATGGGATATGTGCGTATAAGATGGTATAATGGGATAACTATATGTTGTTACATGGTCTAATGGGATATGTGCGTATAAGATTTGTTTTTTGAGGTATGATGGGATAGTTTTGGCAATGGTTTCATGAGATTATCATGGGTATACAGGCATGCATGATATTGATATATAATGATATATATATATACATAGAGATATGAGGGTATAAGATATTGTGTTTTGGTGGGGGAATGTGCTGGTTTTTGACAAAAGGACGCAAAAGGATGAACGGGCTGAAAAAAAACTCAGGATATTCTCAAATTTGAAGCAATAGTGGATTTCTTGAAATGGAGTCAATCTCTTGCCAAAGGATTTTTTTGTCACAGTTTTGATATACATGAGATTTGGTTGATATGTTTCAGCTCTCGAATAAATATGATTGGAACAAAAACACAATACTGGAATCGCCAGTTGATCAATTGAAGTTTGAAATTCGTCATGTGTCAATGTTGCATCCTTCCCACTCTTTTAGATGTTCATAGATAATGTAGAGTTGGTGTGCCGTCGTCCTGTGCAGTTGGAACTACTGGAAGTATTTGGTCGTAAAGGGCGATGCTGAAGTTAAGGCATATGACTGTGTTAAAATATGAACCAACTAATTAGTATATATATATACCTTCACATATACCTAGATAAATAATTATATATCATATGCATAACTACTGTTATCAGTTCCTACCGTGATCAACATATCCAACCAGGGTGCTTCTAAGTTGCCCCTTCTAAAGATAGGGCTGATCAACTCCAGTGACGACGGGGTGAGAACCTTCAAACTTCCTTCACGGTGAAAACGTAAGTATCATAAGGCCTAACTCCAATCACTTCATGTCGCACCAGAAAAAAAAAAAAACACTTCCAAAGGTGCTTCCCAGATTCAGCACAATAAAACTGAAGTTTCAAACATCATACCCTCTGGTAATTTAACATAGCTATTGAAAATCACCATTTTTCATGGGAAAATCCACTATTAATGGTCATTTTCAATAGCTACGTTAAATTACCAGAGGGTAAATGATCCAACAACATATACGTGCGACATCCCACGCCGAGAGACGGAATAGTTGGTGAGGTGCATCGTTCGCTTCTTCAGCCTCCGTTGGTCCAAGGTCTTTCTCCATTGATGCGAACTTGGGTCAAGAATAGGAGATATGGATTACTGTGTACAGTGTACGCTATACACATATATAATCATATATATATATACAATGTATATATTATATACACAGTATATTAGTATATATTAATATATGATTGTGTAACTTCCGTGTATAGTTTAACATATGTTACAAACTTGCACGTAAAGATGTGGGCTCTGCACAAAGTTCGAGTACCAATGGACCCTCTAAATCAGTTCTTTGGACTTTCAGCTGGTGAGTTTCTTTTCCCATGTATCATACATGGCAAGAAGTACCATAAACATCCATAAACAATGAATCACATACATAAACTATCTGAGATCCAACATAGATAAACATACATTCACCATAGATATTATCTTGTTATTTAACACTTCGCCATGGAAAATCCACCCATTTTTAAGCACGGTAAACCATCTATTTCTATGGGCCATCGCTCTACCATGGCTATGTTAGTTATAAGCAGAGGGTATATTCCATTAATATCCCATTAAATCACTATAAAATCCCATTGAATCACCATAAAAATCCCATAAAATCCCATTAAATCATCATTAAATCACCATAAAATCACCATAAATATGTTAGTTTACCAGGCCATATATAAACGATCCGAACATAGAGACGATCCTTGGCATTTGCCCAAGGCACGAGTTGGGGCTCAAGGAGTAGCGCTCCGTGGCCAAACGCACCAAGCCTTCCTGGCCAAGCTCAACATCCCAAGATGATACCCTCTGGTTATGTCAAAATAGCCATGGAAAATGGCCATTTATAGTGGATTTACCATGATTTACCCATTGAAAATGGTGATTTAATGATGATTTTAATGGGATTTTATGGGATTTTATGGGATTTTTATGGTGATTCAATGGGATATTAATGGGATATACCATCTGGTAATTTAACATAGCTATTAAAAATGGCCATAGAAATAGTTGATTTACCCATTGAAAATGGTGATTTTCCATAGCTATGTCAGTTTCTTGGCAAAATCTCTGAGTGTTTTTTTATGATTTTTGATGGGTCAAGAATGATTCGGAGCCCCTTTTTTTCTTGTGACTCACCAGCTATCTCCATATTTTGATTGGTTAAATGTGGTGGTCATAATGCTAGGATCAGGTCCATTCCCTGCCTTGAAGAGGTAGACCTTCAAGGGGTCAAACCTGGGATCCGAGACTTTTTTTTTGTTCCGGATGTGCAGATACAACTCTCGTTGCTTCCCGGCTCTCCTGCTAAAAGTGTTACTTGTAGGGGTACATATACAACTATATATATATATAATTATATATATATATTATATTATATATTATATAATCATCAAAAAATTAGAACAAATGAGCAGAAATTAACTTCTATACATCCCCAAGAAACCTCAAAGTCTAAGAAACTAGGCTTTAGATGGACGTGCGTTTTTATGATTCATGGGATGTTGTTGAGCATGTTTGATGTGCTCGTGCCAATAGGAATTCGTGTGATTTTAGTGTAAAGGCCGTCAATGCCTTAGTTCCAAGCAGAAGAATGAAAACAGTCACTTCGCCTACACGAAACCTCCATTTTGGGGTTTTCTTCAAAGCCCCCAACTAATTGGTGTTCACATTTTTTCAGCCGTCATCATCTACTTCATCTTCATCTTCATCATCATCTTCATCATCATCATCATCATCATTTCTTTCATCTTCTTGATCATCATGGAGGTATGAACGCAACGGTAGATCTACTTCATGTGCAAGTTCACATGAACGTTTATACATGCCCCACCCCACCCCAACAAAACACCACGGCCGTCTAAAGGCCGTGGTCCAACTAGTTGGTAACCATGAGCATGATTCATGTGATAGGGCCAAACATCCCACGGATTAATAATCATATATACATTTAGTATTGTGCCTTGGAAATCACCAAGGAAGCATCCATAAGCTGGGTATCCCCTGTTCCCCAAAGGCACTTAAACACTTAAGTGTGGCAAAGGAAATCTGATTCTTGACCGTCGATGGGATAACATGGGATAACCATGGATAACGAGGTCCAATCCTGGAGAGTTGGTTAGATATTGTAAACCACATCTACAAATTAGTTGTGGTAAATATGGTGAATTAGTAAATATGGTGTGTTCACTAATTAACCACTATTTGATGTGAATTAGTTGTGATAAATATGTTTTGCCATGTTTTCTAGCTGCAAACATCGCATTTCTCAGCCAATCGGCCAATCCCTCAGCCGAAAAAACATCCAAGCTGCGATGTCACCACCACATAGAGCCGCAGGTCGAACTTGTATCCGTCCAGCAGCAGGGGACGCTCCTGGGTTTTCCAATGCCGCTGCTGGATGTAATGGAATGTAATGAAATGCCATGCCATGCAATGCAATGTACATTGAATTCGTATCACAAGGATAAATGATGGGATCTGATAGGATATCATAGGTGCATTAAACAACAACCGACAGGACAGCTGGGCTTGCCCGCCACGTAGCGCTGAATGATGCCCTGTTTGGACTCCAAACGAGCTATGACCTGGGCGAGGATTTGTTTGCCAAAAGATGCAGAATTTGATCAAAACTGATCCTACCCTATGGATCCAAGTACCTTCTTAGGAAGTGTTTGGGGTATGATTTAGGGGGTTGAGTACCTTCTCAGGAGGTGTTTGGATCCATAGGGCTCAATAGTTCAAAATCCTGCTGAAAATGACAGTTGTTCATTGTTTTCCATAACGTTGTCTATATGATTTGTTTGAGAATTACTATAAGCAGCGATGGGTCGTGGGTCTCAAAAACCTCATTCGAGGCATTTCCCAAAGCATTCCCAGCAGTCACACCTTGTTGGTCAAATGGTTTGGCAGCAACTTGATGCCTCGACCTACGGTCGCACGACGCGAAATGGCCGAAATGGCCTAATGGTCAACATGTCGCTGAAGATGTCATCTATTTAGCCTCTAATCAAAGATGGACATGGAGCATCCAGCATTTTTTGGGGATGATTTGTATCTAAATGCCCATTTAGTTCGTGGATTTCCCAGCCATGTTTGATTCCTGGAGGGTAACAAGAATGAACCAGTCCGAAATATTAGTTTGTTTGGCTCTAATCAATATTTCAATAGCCACATGTTCGTGTGATTCATCATCCAAAGAGGTGCAACAACAGAACTGGTACTGCCTGAAACTGCTACTTTCATCCGCATCTCCTGGAAGTGATTCACAGGAACCCATAAATTTTGATGGCAAAACCAGGCAGAAACCATGCTTTCTCCGGTGTTTCCTTGGAATCATCTGCCTAAAATCACCCTAGTGCAAGTTGGGCCCTGAAACAATGTCATCCTCAATTTCCTGGCTAAATCTCAATCCCTTGTTAAATCCCCAAAAGTCCTCACCGTGAAATCATCACTTTCCCAGGATCAAATCCTCAACGGGAGCCCCTCTGGGCACGCCGGACCACAGCTGGAGTTGATGGGTTTCCAAATCCACCAAGCCTTCGGCTCCAGTTCCCTTGCAGCCTCGGTGATGGTCGATTTGATGAAGGGAACATCTACAGGAAACCATGGGTTTTTTGCCATCAAATATAGGACCAACCCCATAATGATAGTAGATGAATCATAGATTAGTTAATGATCAGGACATGATCATGGATAATGGATAATGATAATGGATAATGTCAACTCCGGATTGATAAATCATTGCTTCTTAATAAGGGGGATGTTCCAAATAGTTAGAATCTGATGCAATGGTACCCCCTAATAAAACAGCGTAGAGGTTTATTGATCCAGAGTTGACATTAATGATGGCAATGGACAATTATGGTACATGGATATTGAATGTCCATATAATCCACAATATGGTATCTCCATAAATGATGTTAATGGATAATAACACACTTCAACGGATAATGGTATATGGTATAATCTCTGGAAAAAAGAGGTGGATCATGATGGACTAATTATGGTACAACTATTATTATGGAATATCTATGGGGAAAACTGGGAAATTATGGAAACACTCGATTTTACCATTTGGACCTTGTCATAAACCATAAGTACTCATTATCACTTGGTTACATTATGTGGAGATGTCACCGATGAAACCTCAGGGCTTAGCGGGGCGTGAAATTTGCTGACCAATATGTGGCCATCATGAATCAAACAGGGTCCTTTTCTGAGAAACAAAAAAAGGAACCCAAGAAAAGAAAAGTAACAACGTGTCATTCAGTTTTGCTTCTTTACAGGAAACCATGGGGTTTTACACCCAAATTTAGAAGTTTCCTGTAAATTGTCCCTTCATCATAATCTGGGAACATGTGGTTGAATGCCCTCGTAAGACTATGGCTCAGAACTGAATGCTTCCACTTTGGATGCTTCAATATACTCAAAACGACCTTCAAAATCAATCAAACTCAGTGATTTCTGTGGTTTCTCTCAGATTAACAACTTCATTTTTGTTACTTACCTCATCAAAACCCAAAATCTTTGTTTTTCAAAGGAATTCAAAACGAAAAACAATTCCTCTGTTTATTTTAAGGATCAAAAACCACTTTGACCCATGGCAACATGTCGTAGCCGCCCGCAGTGCCACGCTCCGTTTTCCAACCAACAGATTTTGCGTCGCCGTCGGTGGCCAAGGTCGACCTACGGATTATGCAACTGAAAAAAAAGGGATATAACCTACATTAGTAAGAGGGATGAGCCACCAAGTATACATATGTATAATATATATATATATACAAATGTATATATATATTATACATATATATGCTCACCCCCCCATGATCTTCCCCAATGATCCCCAATGAAGGTTTTAACTGATCTTTGCCCATGGCCCACCTTTGACTACTATGCAAGACCCTTTTGGTGCTCTCTGCTCATAAAAAGGTTGATGTCGCTTTGGAGATGCAGAAATAAGAAACAAGTGTTCAAGGCATTTGATTTGCAGAAAAATGTTGTTACAAGATGTTACAAGAAAATGCTGCTTACAGGTTACAATCTGCCTTGAAGACAAGATAATCCCTCACATAAGAAACACTATTCTTGCAAGAAAACTATAATGTGTGGAAGGATATACATGCTTTAATGAAGCTCAGCCTTCCTCTCACTTCTCTTGTATGACCATGGTTTTCTGTGTTTTGATGAAGTAGAGGTAACATAATACGAATAATGTGTTGATCAAACATATTTAAAATACAATGACTATACCTTTACTGTAGCTTCAATATATCGTTAATATACCATTCTATTGGCTGGCAATATCTTCAAGATACCTTTACTTTAATATGTATTTTCAATACAATTTAAACACCTTCAATGCTTCGATGCATGCAATCTAATATACCTTTAGTATACCTTTATATAAATACAATTTTATTGGTCATGTTCTTGCCTCTAATATACCTTTAGGATACCTTGAATATACCTTTGATGCAACTCTTAAATGCCATCCAATACATCTATACTATACCTGTAATATACAATTTATATAATATACCTTTAGTATATCATTTGATAACCTAGAATCTACCTTTGATATACCTTTTACTTGACCTTGAAAATAACTTTAGTATGCATTGACGATACCTTCAATACATATACCGTTAATATACCAATTCAGAAGTTACTATACCTTTAGTGTACCATTTAACAAAACATGAGAATACCTTGAATATATTTTTCATATCCCTTTTAACATACCTTTAATATATCTTTACGATCTTTTGATATTCCTTTTGAAATACTGTTGATAGACCATGTCATCTACCTTGAGTGTATCGTTTCATATACCATGAATATACCTTTGTTTTTTTCAGTATCCCTTCAATATACAATTTTATTGACCATGAAAACATGTTTTTATCATAATATACCTTCCATACACCTTTGCACTACAACTCTTTTTTAAATACATCGTGTACTGTTTTCAATGGATACTGCATAGACTAAGAGAGCTTTCTTAATGAAGTAATTCTGTGCTCTTTCAAAGGGACCTCACATGTTTGTTGGCATTTTCTAAGGAATATTGCACCCATGAAAGAGTCTTGCAACGTATGCTAGTCTAAAGTCTAAAGCAATGTTCCATTTTCTCATACTTTTCGTAATCGAATAATGCAAAGAGTGATGCTGCGCTACTACATGTGCTTAAGAATACAGCACACATCAAAAGAGTGCTGCGTCCGTTCAAAGACTCTCTTTCAAGGCAAAACTGGTTCAAAGTGCTACTGCATCTATCCGTTTGAAAGAACTAGTACAATCTTTAAAAAATGCTCCACCATTTTATGCAATATGCCCAATACTCTTTCAAAAGAGTACTGCATCCATTTAAGGACTTTCTTTAGAGGTAAGACTCTTTCAAATTACTACAACTGCATCTATTGACGCATTCTACGACACAGAAACAGTACATTCTTTTACAAAATGCCCCACTGGCCTCAACTAGTTTACGCAATGTCTCCGGTACTCTTTGATTCAAATACTGCATCCAATGAAGGACTTTCTTTACAGGCAAGATTCTTTCAAAGCCCTGCAGCATCTATTGAAGCATTCTGTTACAAAGCAATGTTACATGTTCTCAAAGAAATACCCCACCATTCCCCCCAAAGTATCCAACAGTGTCTTCCAGGTACTTATATACTTTGTTTGACTATGTCAAACCTAGACAGGAATGTGTATGAACGAATCCAAGGTTCCGAGATTCCAAGATTTGCACAGAAGTTGCTAGAGATAGAGCAGGAAAGCGCTGCAACAGTTAATTTTCAAGTGCATAAACATCACAGCACATCCTATGCCAAGCTTAGTCTCACACAGTGCGCAAGCTCTTGAGAGAGAAGCTTTGATCAAAATTTGACTTCCCAGGACCGATAAGGTAAGCAAGCATAAGGACACAAATGGCAATCATGTGAATCAATAGAAAAAAAACAAAAACAGACAAAGAACTCGAGCAAAAACAAAAAAAAAACAAAACTGTTGAGAGAATGTTTGGTTTTTGAGACGTTTCAATGCAGAAAACCAAACCTAAAATGTTGAAAAAACAAAAACAACTTAGGTTTGTTTGATTGTTTGAGATCTTGATTGATCATATCCATTCAAAAAAACAAAAAACAATGTTTTTTTTTGGTTTTCCCGTTTCAGAACCAACATATTAAACAAAAAAAAACTAGGGAAACCCAAAAACACAAGTCAAAACCAAACATTCTCCCAAAAGTTGTTTTTTTTGTTTTGCTTGAGTTTTTGTTTTGTTTTTCCAGGTGTTGTTTGCTTTTCTCGATGTGGCCCAAGTTGTTCGAGTTTCAGGTTCCAAGCTCAAACCCCTCCCCAAAGAGTCTCAAAATATTGTTTTTTCTTGTACAAGTATGGTTGTAGGCATTATTGGCTGCATGAAAGGTGAAGCAGATGATAGGGTGAAGCAGACCAGGGGGTCAAGTGGTCAGACAAAAGATTTGAATCAGTCATTGCCATTGAACAATAATAATGCATTAGATATTATAATTACGACCCAAATATATTAAAACATCCATGTGCAGAAACCTGCCCCCTATGAGCGCCCCTTCTGCAAGTTATTGTTTTTCCGGTTATGTTTTACATGCAAAAAACATAGTAATTTCCATATAAAATGCTTCTAGGTAGATCATGGGGGGATGGTCTATTATATTTTATTATTGGCTTGCGAGTCATCCTGGAGTAGATAGAACATGGAAATCTCAGAACATCCTCAGTAAAATTGGGAATATCATTCAAAAGCTCATATTCTATTTATAGTCGTCCTGGAAAAGATAGAATATGGGAAACTCAAAAGACACCACTAACGTGGTAAGATAGAACGTTTGAATATCTACTTCAGTATAATTCTAAAATATTATAAATGGGTTCAAACAATAAACAATGGATTAAACCAACCTTTTTGTGGCTGGATCTCTTGGAGATACGACGGGATTATTGAAGAATTAACCATTTTTAGTTTTCAGTGTGTCTGAAAATGGGGCATACCCCCAAACTGCAGGACTGGCCTTTAAAGAGACCCTGGTTTGGAATTGATTTCCAGTATCCCAATGTAAAATGTAGCCAGCTTGGCACTGTGAATACACAGACTTGTATTTCGCATTAAGGCTTTGTCTGAAAATTATGGAACAATATCCAGCATATGGGTGAGCAATGGTGAGCAAATATCTCCATCATGACCTTCATAAACATAATCATGGTGATAATGATACAGCCGTTATAACCCATGGACCCATGGTGAAACAACCCATCTTCTGCCCATCCCCTTGGGCCCTACTTCCTTCGAAAAATCCGCCTGAAACGGGTGTCGGGTCCCTTGGACTCCGATGGCTGCGCAGGGGAGGCCCCGGAGGCGCCGGCGCTGGAACACGAGGGTTCCAAGGAACCCCAGCAGGGCGCCCCTGGGGGGTTGCAGGGTAAGCCTTGCGCCATGGAGAATTCTCAGATGGGTGAAGACTTTTGGGGCTGGAACCTATACCACCTCCCCAAAAAAAATTGGGGCATGAGTGATTGGAATGAATGTACATGATTGGTTTTCTTTTTCGAACCGGGAGAGAAAGGAAGATATACGCCATATGAAATATGTAGTGACTCGCTTAGTAGTGGATGAGCAAGTGGTCGATTGGGATGGTCATTGCAACCAATAAGAGAACCCAACAAATAAAGTTTAAACCACCAAGCAGATTGGAAGATAAGTGATAAAGATCAACACTGAGTCTGAGTACCCACGGAAAAGAGGCACATCAGTTGTTATGAAGGCCTACGGCCTACGGGCCTAAGGGTCTGTTAGTTGTCTCAACACAAATTCAGCTAGGAACAGACCTAGTCCCAACTTGCTGTCATGTTTTCCAGTGCCTTGCAGCCCCGTCAACGACACTGACCTGCTCAACAACTTGAAGGGGATTCCGGTTTCAAAATCTAAGGTACTAATCACATTATTTTTGCGGAAATGGTGATGATGTTGATGCTGCCAGGCTGCATGCATCCGTGGCGCCTCTGGCTGCCTAGGAGACCCACCGAAGAAATGTCGGCATGGTCTTGCCGGGCTGTGGTACATGTAAACAATCAGTTTGTATGCGAGCTTTAAATCGTAAAAGAAGCAGAAAAGGATGGAATTGGGGATCGCTATCATCAACATACAGTACTTCACGCAGCCTATCCCAAGAGGAAAGGCATATTATATATGCAAAACAAATACCACAGTAATTAGTTTCCCCTCCGGTAATTTTATAGATTGCTATAGAAAATCCTCTAAGAATGGAGAGAAAAAAAGTATCTTAAGAGTTTGCGAACTGGAACATGGCCCCTTGGTTCGATGATTTACCTTGAAAAATGGTGATATCCCGACAAAACATGTCAAGAATGGCAGGGTCAAGGTTACCGTCACTGCAAGTTGGCCAAGCAAGAAGATGAAATACCATCTGGTTATTTAACAGTTCGCCATGGAAAGATCCACCATGCTATTGGTAAACCATCTACAGTATTTCTATGGGCCATCTATACCATGGCTATGTTAAATAACCAGAGGGTAATTTAGTGGTGATCACCTGTCTTTTGGGATGGATACCTCCTTGTCTTGGTGCTCGCAGGCTACCGCACGCGCTGATGTCCCCAATTTTTGCTGAAGATATACAGAGGTTTAATGATAATTCATATCAATTCATATCCCCAACTCTTGCTACTCAGACTCCCCATCTTTGATGGTTTAAATTTCGTTAAGTTTCGATTTCGCTTCTGGTCTGATGAAATCTCTGATGTTTCCATGCCACCCTTCTCTACCCTTTGTACCTGGGAGATCGCGGGTGACCAACACCCAGTGGCTGAGCACCTCCCAACCTGGGACTCCAAGATTTTTCCAATCAGGGCTTGGGGAAGTATTTCATAGAAGCTATACTGGGATCGGATTACATAGCCATGGCATGCCATGGCCAACAAAAATCCAACTGTGTTGATGACAGGGGGTACAGTTTGGAGGATAACCCCAGTCATCATCCAACGTCTATGACTGGTACCTTTGCCGTACAAATGCAGGTCATACCAGGCCACGCCAGTGAAAATCCCCAGCGCACGAAGCTGCCCAATCTTTGTTGAACCGCTATCGGTTGGGTACACAATATTGGTAATCCTTTTGCTTGGGTTTATCCATCACAAATCTTCACCAAATTTGAAGGTTTATCATCATCTTCCCATTTTTTATGTATATTTCATACACTCTATGTGGATGTGGGTCAAAATGGAAGACCTAGGGGACCACAGATGTTAGTCTAGTTTAGTATTAACCATCCAATTATTGGGGTACCTAATTTTGACCCATACTCATGTATACAATAATCATAATCATACTAAGATCCCAAAAAACATCCCCATTCTACTTCCATCTATGCTTTGTTTAAAAATATCGCAAGGAGTAGCCAGCGCCGAGAGGCGGTGCCGGCGGTGCCGCGCAGCCAGGTGCAACCGAACAGGGACCCAAAGGGCAAGGACCTGGAGAGTTGAGATGGGTGAATATCACCATTTGGGGAGTTGGTTTCCAGGGAACATCTGGTTACTATGTGGTAATAGTGGTTAATGATGATGGTTAATGATGGTTATTAGTATCTATAGTAATAGTAACAAAATACTGTTAATGATGTAACAAAATACTGTTAATAGTGGTTAATGATGATGGTTATTGTATGGTTAATGATGGTTACTAGTAATCTGGTTGGTGGTTGACCTACCCCTCTGATAAACGATGGAGTTCGTCAGTTGGGATGATGAACTTCCCAATGTATGGAAAAATGAACAAACAAGCTAGCGGTAACCGAAGTCCTAGCCATGGAGAAACCCGCAAGCAAAGGTTGGGTCAAACTGTACAGTACTCTCTGCGGTTCACATCCAAAAAAAATGGCCAATTTATGGTCGTCCCATTGGGATGTCCCATGGCTTGTTTAAGGTATGGCAGCCAGGCAGCCAGGCAAAATGATCCCTATGGCATGGACCTAGGCTTCACCCAAAATCCGTTTGTGGTTAAACACACATCATGATGACTTGCAAAATCTGCAAAAAATCCTGAAGATGATCAAAATAACATCAGTTCATCCGAACATCATCCGATATATATATATATATATTATATCATTCAAAAATCATCCAGAAAATCATCCGAAAAACCATCATCCCAAAATCATCCAAACTCATTGGTCCCAACCGCCTTTTAGTACCCCATACCCGGCCCTACCTGGCCCCATGGGTGCAGCTGGTCGCGCGGGACACGGTCGCCGGACGGGGCTCTGGAGCCCGCGGCACCTCAGGATTCAGCAAACATTGGCTTTATTTCCTGGGGATTTAGCTGCAACATGCTGCAACAATATGGCCAATCTATGCCAATCTCGGATACCCTGCATTTTTTTGCTGTATATATCTGTATATATCTGAGCCGCAGTGAAAATTCTATGTCTTCGCCTTGCTTTTTCCGGATATGGCATTGCTATTTGGGATAGTGGTTCCCAAAGCCCGAAGAAAAGGCATCATTTCTGGCGAGATGGTTGTGAGATTGATCTCCTCCCCCACATTCCAGCGATGGACAGTCTCTGCTCGCTACTTCCGACAGTGTCTTTTTGTGAAAAGGGCGAAATCGCTGTACTTCCTAACATGTGTGTACACCTGGATTGTATACATCCATTTACCATCATGTATTACACCTGTTGCTGATTTTACCCAACCAACACCATCTACCCTGCGGTAAACCAACATAGCTATGGACAATCTCCAGTTTTAATATAGGTTAGTAAATCATCTCATCGAACTAAATGGCAATTTTGCATAGCTATGTTTGTTTACTAGAGGGTGAAATATAACCAAACAAACCATTGTGTGGTGATTTGTTTGGGATAATGATGGTATAAATAAATAACATATATATAATATATAATAACAATCAAATGATGTGCATATATATATATACACATATTATATATTATATTATATTATACATATTCCCAAAATAATCACTATAGTGATTACAAAATATTATCATTTTTTATCACCCACTCTGAAAAAATAAAAAAAATCTGCTATGACCTGAACCAAGGAGCCAAGTCTTGTTCAAGCTCTTGTTGGCTCCTGGTGACTATCACCATGGATGGCTTTCAGATGCTTTACCCTCTGGTAAACTAACATAACTATGGAAAATCACCATTTTTAATGGGAAAACCCACTATAAATGGCCATTTTCAATAGCTATGTTAAATTACCAGAGGGTAACTTCTTCAAGAACATGAATCATCTGGGGATGGGTCGAAACCTATTATATCTATAACTTATAACCATACGAATGGGCCGGCTATAACTTAGGGCACCTGGGGTGGGGTTTGACCCACAACAATTTGGAAATTACCCAAACATCCATGGAACATGGAATTCACTGCGGGTATGAAATCATGGTATTTCACTAAATAAAGTGGATGAAAATACCATGGCTTTACCAAAAAAAAAGATTCGAAGAATGACCGATGAATGGTGGGTTCCATGGTTGCCCCAAAATCTTGACCCGTCTCCTGCTGCGCGCGCCCGCGCGGTGTGCTGCTGAAGCTGCTGTAGGAAGGCGCGGAAGTATTTTTGCAGCCAAGGATGTCGCAAGACCTGTCTAAGGTCTAGATAAGTCCATGTTTGACTACCAGAGGGTAAACTAGTGGGGAAAATAGATTTAGAATCTCCATTCTTGATTGTAACATATTGTAACACCCCATTAAATCTCCATATCATTAAATCTCATTAAATCTCCATCCCATTAAACCGACATTAAACAAGCCATCGCCTCTGTCAAGGGTCTCCGATGTTGTGGCAAGCGTTGCCTCAGCGGGATGACGTATTCGATTTTTTTCAGGTTGTAACTGCACCATCAACCAGCAATCTGTTGCGGTGAATTTCTCCCAGTTTCTTGGGTAATATATGGTAATATAATTATAAACCACCAATGCCAATTCAAACTGAGATTTTTGTAGGTTTAACACACACACCCTCCGTGTTGTGTTTGTGAGCCACTGACCATGGATCCTTGAGGGAACATAACATGCTGCAGACGTTGGCTGCTGGCACGGACAAAGCTGGCTGCAGATCTGGATCTTCACATGTCCCCAGAAAATTTCAAACAACTCAAAGGAGTATGTTCCTGCAGACAGGGATGGAAAAAAACAACTACAGTGGAACCAAATGTTCATGAATTGGAGAAGTAATTGATATAACCTCCACAACCTCCAGTACATTAACATAGCTGCAAAAAAAACACGACCAAAATCATAGGTCTATAAATCGCCTAGAAATTGACCATGTTCCATGCTAAATTGAGGTTCCAAAAATTGCAAATTAGCCGTTAAACAGACCCATGGTTTGCTGATTTCCAGAGTATCAATGTAACCAGATTGGTACTCTACACTCAATTGTCTATGGGTTTATCTGAAAATAGGGTGCCAAAAAATAATGTACCCTACTACCATTGCCGTTTTGGTGGTATCCCTCCCATTCTTGGAGAAAAACAATGGGTAAAGTTGCTTGAGCGGATGGTGGTGATTCTCCCATAAACAAACCCCTACTAATATGGCTTTGTCTGAAAATAGACCCGTTAAATTCGTTGCAACTTGCCCCACAGATGGCCACTAGGGGATACCAATTACCAAACCATTCGGCAGCTGAGATGCAACAAGCCGCGCACCAAATGACAGGCTTCGTGGGAAAACCATGGGGGGCACGGGTACCTTAGATCACAACATTGGGGCACATGGTGAACATGAATTCATTGGTGTAGCTGGATCTTTATTCACGTCAATATATCTATGGAAAATCACAAGCTCTTGATTTTTGGTACGGATCATAGGTTCACCTATGGAATATCTCACCGAAAATCATAAGTTTTGAACCATCACCATCTCTTGATCGTGGATGATACCGCTGATAGTATTGGCTCCGGCCTATCACCAAATAAATCAATTTTGCCATATCTTAAGTTATCTTATATACATACACTGAACTCTAAGCCAAGGCTTCGTTTGATGGTATTGAATAATACGGGAGGGATTAAGAATGATGAAGATCTCCACTTTGGATCTGAGGTATTCGCCATCTTCAGACAAACCAAATGAGATGAATGCATCTCTTTCCAGTCCCTTTCCAGCCCAAGTGTCTCAACCATATGAACCTGCGTTGCGTTTCTGTCGCCGTGGCAGCAAAAAAACGCGGAATCCGTGGCAAAACCTTGCAATACGTGTAGTAGATATGTTTAATGGTGGGATGTAAAATGGCATACGCTCAGTTGGGTCTGGATCAACCACGGGATTTTGACATAGCTTGGAGCTCAGACTGCCATGCGCCTTTTGTTGAAACGATTTGCCATTGCCAGCAGCCAGGAAGGGTGTGACACCACTCAAGAGTTCCTGAGTGGAACAATGCGAATAGTTGGTCCAGTTGAAGGGCAAAACATGGCAAAACTGCTAGAAGTTTGTCAAGGTTTTTGTGTTGAAAATCTTGAGGTCATGTTTGAAGAGTAGGCATGATTCTACGATTGAGAGATTCTTCTGCAGAATCTTGGACAAAAGGCTACAGATTACCGGTACAGATTACAGTACATGGTTCTCAATTGTAAAGGCATGTCTTGTGACAGTGGAGGTGTTTCATCAAGGTTCAAAGCTGCACCAATCACCATAGGTTCTTATCAAGGTCTGAACAAAAGGGGAAACAGATTGCATCAATCCAATATCTGGGCGAAGCTGACCCACATCGCCACTAAATTCACTAAATATCAGAATCTTTCCTGAGGCTTGTGAAACTGAACACTGGGACACTCTATATATATAATATACACATTATATATACATATATACTCTATACTGGGATTTCTTGGGGCAGGCCCCAGTGTCATTTTTGTTTCAAAGACCCTTTTTGAGGGCATCATCCCCCTTTCGGCAAACAATCCTTTTGGTGGGTCAGGAAGTGTTCCCAGATCAGATCAGATCTGACCGCCACTGACCTCAGCCATGGACCATTTAGTTCAATGATTTACCCATGATTTCCAAAGCAAGTTTCCATTCCCCTACTGTAAATCAGCAAAGTATAGTATATCAGTTATTTATGATCCGCTTCATAAAATATTTTAAAAAAAAAACATCATCCCTTGTTCCCCATTAAACATCATTAAACCCAAAAATTTGGGCTTTCGTCCCCCATGTTCACCACCATTTCATCCGGTCCCTCCGAGGGTCGTAAAGAAGCACCCCGAGACTCCAGAGGTCCACCTCCTTGCCGTGGCCTTCGCTGAACAAGACCTGCTTGCAGCTCCAACGGAGCGCGACGTATGGTGAGGCCCCGCAGTTTGAAGTTGGTTGGTTCATAAACCCCCATATATATAACATAAATTAAGTCTATAGTTATATATGTTATATCCCCCATAGCCACCACAGTTCACCAAGTTATGTGCGTCAATTTAGCTATCGCAAACAGGGACCTCACCTTGCAGAGATGTTGGCCGAAGTTGGCCAATTTCTGGTGATTTCACAGTTTACGAACTCAACAAATCCCCACCATCCCATCACACATAGGGATGTAACATGATGTACACTCCCAACTAGGGAAAATTGGGATAGTGGGGATATCATCTAGTCAACAAAAATGGGAATCTACCTGGATTTTCAACAGCTATGGAAAATCATAATCTTTAGGTAAAAAAAATGGAAAAATCATCTAGATGGGACTTAGTTCCCCACTACATCCCTATTTTCCTTAGTTACATTCCCTATGTTTGGGGTTTGCTATATGGAGCTTTCCTACAATAGGGCTACCCCTAAATCATCCATTTTCGCTTGGGATTTTCATAAACCAACCAGCTATTGGGGTACCCCCATGACTATGGAAATCCCCCTATGTTTTCCCATTTTTTCCCTGGTTGGTGGTTTCAACCCCTCTGAAAAATATATGAGTTCGTCAGTTGGGATGATGACATTCCCAATATATGGAAAGTCATAAAAGTCATGTTCAAAATATTAATCAATGGGAAGGATTATCCCATATATGGAAAATAAAAGTCATGTTCCAAACCACCAATCAGTCATAGATTACCAATTGATTAGCCATTATCATATGTCATTATCCCTTGTTACCAATCAATCAATATTTATATATATATTATATCTAACATAATCATGGAAAATCACCATGTTTTATGGCTAAATCCACCATTTTCCCACATTTTTCCCCCATTCTCCGGGCTTTTTTCTCCCCTCCTCCGGCGCCATGTACTGATGGCTGCCGCAGGTGGTGCGCCGCCGCCGCGGCTCCGACTCCAGGAGCTGATCGGCGCACCAGCCGAAGTCGCAGATCTTGGGGCACAACCCTGGCAGTGACTTTCACCGAGAACAACGGGGGATTTCATGGTAGAATGGTTAATGGTTAATGGTTAATTAATAGTCTATAATGATGGTGAATTATGGTTAATTAATGGTTAATAGGCTTAATTATCCTATCAATGGTTAATGGTTTAACATGCCAACCAAAACATGGTGACACATTAAACATATAGACATCCAACAAAAACATCATTGATGACATCATGAACTAGGACTAGGCCAGGCGACGCCTATGACATGGTGATTGAAGATGATGTAACCAAAATTCTGATTTTTAGCTCGACCCGGGAAATATGGGGATTTCACTATGGCCTTCTGTCAAAACCATTTGAAAGGAGATGTAATATGGGATATAAAGTTGAAAAGCAAATGAAAATAAGGGATTTAACTAAATGATTTAACCCAAAAGGAACACTAAACAACTGGACGGTTTTTAAGGATGTAACCAATAAAGATGTTGATTTCTCTAGCTGCTTTTGAAAACATGGATAGTTTTCAGTATGGATATGAAAATTTGGGTTTATCATACATGGTAAAATCAGGGTGCTATATGGGACAAATTATCATGGGCATGGAAAATAGATGGTTTGGCTGGTGATTTACAATCGACCAATGGTGATTTGGCTGGGATATAATGAAGATCCAATGGCCCAATATCGAAAGAAGGAGGGATAACCCAAGAAAAAATCGGGGATTTGAACCCAATGGGTTTGGGGAATTACCCTCAATTTTACATGTGGAAAAATGTCCGGAAATAGTTTACGATGCTATTTTTGTCAGCAAAATTGGGATTTTATCACAATATACATAATATACTAAATATGAATATGCTAATTCAGTGTGCCGATTTAATATTTAAGCAACATGATCGAAAATTACAAGAACCCAATGTATATCACCGAGTGCTTCAATTGGAGGTGAATCATGGAATCATCTTGGATTACTCGCCGGGAGATACGTACCCAAACAAATCCTTATCTTGTGACAGACACAATCCGCGTTGTTTGGTCTCGCACATCCCCAGATATCCCCAGATATCCCCAGATATCCCCAGATCTCCCCAGCGTGCACACATTCGTTACTCATGCGTTGCCTGCCAACAGAATGTTCTCTGGCTTCAAGTCCTTGGCGGTTAATGAATGGTGAAATTCTGAGTCTAGGCACATTCCTAAGCTGGAAATGAGGCATTCTAGGAGATTTTCAGTTACAAATAGAACCTGTCGTCATAAATTTCCCGGATCTACATATGGTTCATAGTTAGGAGATACAATATGCCCATGTGAAAACAATTCCTCTACTAGTGCCTTGTTCGGGTCGCAAGGGCATACCGGTCTGGTCCCCTCCTCTTACTAAGCATGTGTAATGACTCATGGGGTCTACAACAATAAACCATCCTAAAAAAATCCCCTGCAGTTGCTGCGGCTTGTCATTTTTGGGATGAGTTATAAATATGTTACCCTCTGGTAAATTAACATAGACCCTGAAAATAGCCTAGTTTTAATGGACACTAATCTTCCAACCCATATCTGCCAGGGTCTATGTTAATTTACCAGAGGGTATAATATGTTATAATATGCTATGATCTCTCCCCAGGTGTGCACATCTCCTCGGATTTTTTTTTTGAATCCCTGAAGCCAACCAAGCTTCTCGGTGTGCACATCTCTTCCTATGGATGTGCTGAACACCGTCCACGATCTGCTTGAAGAGGGCTGCAGCCTGGATGATAAAAGTAAAGCAAAACAAATCATGATTGGAAGTGGTAATGGTTGTATGCAAATATATAGTATTATAGTATATTATAGTATATCATAGTATTATTGAGACAAAATAAGATATCAAACCCATGTGTATGTGTATATATATATGTATTATATATAATGTTAAACATGAACAATATAAAGATCATCTGCATATGTAATATGATTAATCAAATATAGATAGCAAAAAACATTATGTGTTACATGAACAGATACAAAGTGGGGTCTCCAAACGATAGCTAAGTTGGCTAAGAGAACTCCAAGAACTATGGTTTTTGGTAGATATATCGAACTAGTTAATTTATTGTTGCGTGTGTCTGATAAGGGTGAATTTACCAACATAAAACAGATGCTCAATTTATTTCACGATGAAACTCACCATAAATGCAGATCATCTCCTGCAGTTGAATGGATTGAGGGTGGAACACTTCCAAGTGGAACAGTGAAGACAACCTGGTTGGTGGTATACCTACCCCTCTGAAAAATATGAGTTCGTCAGTTGGGATCAGTATTTCCGATATATGGAAAGTCATAATCCAGCCATGTTCCAAACCACCAACCAGAAATACTTTGTCTATGTGCGTCCATTGGATTCCGGTCCCACTAAAGTACCCAGCTCTCGGTGATGATGGCACTGCGGTTGCTGCCTCTTTGCAAACTTATATGGGGAATAGCCTGCGTGAACTCCGAACGTAAAACGTGAAAGTGGCTGTAGCTGACATTGCTGTGGCCCCTTTGTTGCTTGAACCAACCAGTGCAAAAATAGGAAGAATATGCTAAGAATGCATGATATATCAGATCTAGTTTCATCAAAAAATACAAAAAACGGGCCCTGGAAATACCCAGTTCTCGGGTTGGAAAGTGAGCTTCCACCCCCAACTCAATGGCAGTGTCATCATGTTTAGTCGGGGGAGGGCCTATCTGTACCCTCTATGATAGAATAATATAATGTGTATATATATATATATACAGATAGAATCATTCCAAAAAAATAGAACAGCAAATTAATCATCATGATTTTAGAGATTTACGTGTCTGTCTTTGGGAAACAAGTGTCAATTAATATCTGGTTGGTGGTGTCAATCCCTCTGAAAAAATGAAAGTCAGTTGGGATGATTCTTCCCAATAGATGGAAAAAAATGTTCCAAACCACCAACCACTACATCATTATACATCCATACAGTATACATTCCTTGCAGGCCGCAGATCACGAATGGATGGCTTCAGCTGAGGTTCCAAGGGCTCCTTCAAGCGCTGTAAGGGTTGCTTCATCATCAAAGTCCTGAGGCCCGCAGGTATGCGGATAGAACCAGGGAAATCATCTATACCATCTGGTTATGACTAACATAGCCATGGAAAATCACGATGTTTTATAGGTAAACCATCTTTTTCTATGGACCATCTATACCATGGTTATGTTAAATAACCAGATGGTAAATGGGCATATCATAATGAGTAAATGGGTTATATCCCACTTGTTGATGCTTCAACCACCATTCCGGCGAGGCGGCTTCTGGAAGAATCTGGCAACATTTTCAAGGCGAAAAATCTGACGTAAAAGGCCAACCCCTAAAAAGACAGAAACGTAAAATCATGCATATAAAATCCTAATAACAAGTTGTTTCTATCTTTTTGGGGGGTTACAATTCAAAAAAATCAAAAAGCAGATGTAGAATCTATGCTGCCAAAGCTCCGCAAACTGCTCTCTGCCAGCTCCAGAATCCTCACATATCAAGTGATGAGGTGCCGGTGTAGCCTCTTCTGGTTTGATGTTTTTTTTCTGTATCATATGTATACAGATGTGTGTATCGAAATGTTCCTCCCTATTTGAGCATTATATAATCATGTATATAATAGAAATATCATATATATTAATATGTATAATTGATGGTAATAGTATATCATATCCACACGTACGTGTTGATGATGATCGACTTTTCGATGTTTTTTGGGGTTCCCCCGAACAGGAGCTGGTGGCAATGACAAGGTCAGGAGCAACTTCTGTCTCCGAAGGCTTGTTGCATCAATATGCATCCATGAGTTGGCGCTTCAATGCCAATCAGTCAGCTGGGATCATCCTGCCAAACGTTGGGGACAAGTTTAATATGTTTTTAATATGTTTAATATGTTTCTTTAATATGTTTTAATATGTTTTTTTTCACCAAATTGAGTTTTGGTCCTAAACTAGGTCCTCTCCCAAGTTTCATAAAATAGAACAGACAGCCATTACGTTTGAAACTACCCTCTGGTTATGACTAACATTTCGCCATGGAAAATCACCACACATTTTTAAGTTCGGTAAACCATCTATTTCTATGGACCATCTATACCATGGCTATGTTAGTCATAACCAGAGGGTATATCCCACTAATATCCCATTAAATCACTATAAAATCCCATTAAATCACTATAAAATCACATTAAAACACTATAAAATCATTCACCAAAGAAATGTTGTCGTGTTGATCAAAGCACAACGGCTTTAGGGTTTTGGGTCTGTCCCCATGCTGTGTGTCGGAGATTTTTCGCTGGTTCCTTCTATTGCGGTTAAGGGTGAGAACCTCATTTTTGTACATGTTCTGTACCATGTTGATTGCCCAATATATATATACACATTATATATATTGTTGTATATACATATTATATTATATATAACATATATATATAATATGTCAACAAAATGAAAAAGTTCCTGATTGTTGTATCCCAACCACAACACAAGAAGTGATCGTTGATACTTAGGCTGTATCCCCCTTTCTGCTGCTTTTCATCATCACTGGCATCTTTCAAATCAAATCCGCAACGTAGCGACGTAGCTGCTTGCTGCTCAGGAACATGTATAAATGACTTTCATCTTGAACCTAGACTTAGATGGGTCAGCGGAGGTTCGAAAACTTGGAATCCGTCTATATTCGTCTATATGGAACGAAAATAGTGATTTTCCTTGGAAGAGATATAGAAACCGAATGATATGACCCGTGAGCTTTGAACATGCACAACAAGCAACACACATTATTTTACGTACGCTAACTCATCAACATGGTGATATCACGCAAAACATCTTTTCGAATGATATCGAATTGATCCAGCTTTGCTAACACACGTTATCCCGGGTTCCATTCCGTTTTTGAGTGCCTGGCCGTGATCCGTGATGCACAGGATCTTCCACCGAGAAAATTGGAGAAATCTGGTGACAAAACGAGGACTACGAGGACTTCATATTTCGAAGCAATGATCGACTGGCATGTCAGCCATCGTTCAGTGGTAGAGGTAACAGGTGAAATGAAAGAACATACAGTCGGTATACCCTCTGGGAATCCAATATAGCTATGGAAATCACCATCTTTAATGGGTATATTCCAGAGGATGAATGGGCCATTAGGATAATTGATAATGGATAATCATTACCAAACTGGAATATCCATTTTTTTTATGGAGAATTTATAAATGGGCCATTCCAGTTTGCTTGAGGATATACTAGTATATTCCAGTCCTTGGCAACACCTTCCGACTTCCCCATCATCCCACAGCATATGATTTATTAACACCTCCAGGAAACCGGAACAAACATGAAAACATCGAAAAACCACCAACCGGCTCCACAAAACCGTTATCCATAGGTATATCATCCCACCAACTGACATAGACCTTCAGAATCTCCTATGAATTTTCGAAGAAAATTCCCAACGAAACCAGCTCAGCCTGGATAGAAACGTTCTCCAAGTGACACAATGGAACAGCCTGAGGACGTTGGGGTGCCGCATCAACCCGTGGATCTTCACTTCTCGTTCCACCTTCCGAAGGGCAATGCGATGAAATAGGTGGGTGAATTGTATCTATAGATATGATTTATTGGATACAAAAACAGAAAAGGTTTATGAACAAAATGACACTTATGGCTTGGTGAAAGGTTGTAACATGTGATAATCGTGATCATCGTTTCAACGTTTCAAGTCCCTCAAAACGACACCCGGTCACCGAAGCGTCAACTGAGCCCATCGCTATCAGGTGTGGGCCATTGGGCGTAGCAAAAAAAGATCAACAACTGTGCAGCAAAAAAAAGGAAACACAAACATAATATAGGATAATGAGGGAAATGCATGAGGGAAAAACCATTTACAAAACTGGTCGATCAATATATACATATATGTATATATATATACACATAATTATTTATATATATATGCATTTATTTGGGTGGTTCTATCGTAGCCTGAAAATAAACCAAGTAGCCCGAAATAAACCAAGGAGGGTGTTGTGGGGGGAACCTTCCATCGACACTTTTGATCCACCGGAACTCCGTGGTTTGAATATAGGCAAGTCATTGCCATGCCACCTCTGTTTTTGATTGCTCATATACAACTTATATGTGCATGTATTTTTTCTTGTTGGCTCAGCGACAACTGCGCTCTTGAAAACTTCAGTTCATGAGGATTTTTACCCCCGGATCCTTGGCCCTCCCAACAGCCCAGCCTGAGGTAGCATCCCTCGAATTTTCAGCGGGTGCTTCTCAATAACTTTCAGGGCCAACTGGCAGCACGGGGTAGAGGAGGTTGGCTACACCTATATTGCAGGAATTTTGGATGATAACAATTTCCGTTGAACATCATCAAACCATTCAATAACTATACATATAAACCAAAGAATTTTTCATGGGTAGTGTATTGAATCCCCAAAAAAGATCACCGGAAGCAGTCTTCATCCTGGCGCCCGACCCCCCCCCGACAAAACCCGCCTTCATCCCCGTCTTCCGTTGCCGCAGGCGCAGAACCTGTGCCACCGCGCCGGTACCCAGGCGACCCTCGAGATCGAAGCTGCTAGTGATAGAACTTGGGAGCTGGGCCGGCATCCTGACAGATAAAGTGGCGAGGATAAGCTAGGGGAGCTTTGGTTGGATTGAAAAATGATCTAAATGGGATTTATTTATGGGATTTAAATGGGGATTTAATGGGAGTTCAATGATAGATGAAGATTTATTGAGATATAAATGATATAAATGGGGATTTAATGAGGTTTAATGGGATAATTCATGGGATAACTATAGAGATACTCCAGTTTGCAAACATATATAGGGCCTAGGGGTTTAATAGGGAATGGATACCCTCCTGTAATCACATTTATAGATAATTGTTGGATTTTCGATTGCAATGTTTGATAACCGAAGGGAATTCAGGGGTACCTATATTTATCTATACTATAGTTGGCTTTTGTATAACGAAGAAGTTTGGTTGTGTGAATACGTATAGATAGATAGATTAGATTAGATCTGATTAGATTAGATTAGATTAGATTAGATTAGATATAGATTTAGGTTTAGATTTAGATTTAGGTTTGGATTAGATTAGATTAGATTAGATAGATAGATAGATAGATAGTTAGGAACCTGTATATGATATTTATATTGTCCCTGAACTAATCGTAGCCAAATCCACACAGGCTGAAGGGAGACCAGTGTGGAACACCAAGTGATGACTGTGATCTTCACCTGTTCAGCTTCATTCCCATTCTCCATTCTCTTGGACCTAAGGACCCCCCCAAAAAAATACAATGGATTCCCAAAGTAGTGATTTCCCGCTGGAAAATAAGAAATTATTGGCTCAGCAAATTAATGATATCTTCTCAGCCCCATTCATTTTTTTCACCCCCAAAGGATGTCCTCGTAAGCGACTCTGCCGTCTCTGCCTTGCAGCGGATTTCACCAACAAATAGGGGCTTTACAACCAAACAGGGACTGATTGGTGGTTTCAAGCCCCTGGAAGATCTGAAAAATATGAATGAGATAGGATTGCAAAATGATGCAAAATAATGAACAAACAATAACCACCAACTAGGGCCTAGGGAATGGAACACAAGCTGCTTGGTACCGTGAGCCCCTAAAAAATCTGAAGATGCCCCCTATTGCCTCCTACAGCAATCCAAGTCTTGCAAGACAAAGCCAACTTTACCAGCCAATACATGCCTTTTTCCCAGATTGGTCCAAACATGTTTGAACAAAAACCGTGGGAAACCCATCTTTGGAAACCCGAAACTGAAATGCCATGTTTTTCTTGTGAGGCCTTGGTCTTTCCAAACTTCGATAGATCACCATGCAAAATCATGGCTCCATTGGTGATTTCCAGACCCGCCTTTGGAGCGACCTGGGGCCCGGCGCCCCCCCGGCCCCCGGTGCCCCCGGGGCCGCCGGGCGCCGGCACTGCAGGGACCGACCGGGGCAGGTACTTCACAGCTGGCTGCGGGGCGCCTGCGGCCTGAGCTGCTGGAAGCTGGCAGATGGGGATGAAAGGCACAAAAAAATGATTTGACCGACAGAAATTGGGATTTAACCAGAAAAAACAGGGTTAAACTATGTCAAACTAACAATTTGATGTTTTTAATATGGTTTTCTATTGGCGATGTAATGGGATGTATAACCAACAATACTATTTTGGGTATCTGCACAGAGGGAACGTGATGATAAACAAGCAAATGTTGGTTTGATATCAATTTCCACCGGTGAACACTTCATTTTCTTGGGCTGCAACATATGTCGAATATGTGCCGATACATGGAATTTATGCATAATATGTGGATCGAAATATAGCTGAGATCGCCAGTTTCAAAGGGGGACTCCTGCCAATCAAAACGGATGCATGACATAGGGATGGGTCAACACCTACAGGACCTATGAAACCATTTTAGAGAGTGAATGTCCAGCCCTGTCAGATTTTGAACTGCCAGATATATCCAGATATCAGGGTTTTAGTTTGCATGACTTATACCCAAAAACGGTAAAGTCCCAGCTCTGTAATTTTGTTCCCCATCTTTTCTGAATGACTCCGGCAAGAGGGCTACAGTGGGCCTTCCGCTTCCGAATGGTCCGTGGGGAACATGAATGATCCGGTGGAATGACTTTGAGGGTTTATGCTTGGAGTTGGGCCACTCCAAAGAAACCAAAGATATGATGTGCCCCTAAAATCCCAGATGCAATTCTTGCTGACCATAACACAACTTTCTGGCAGTCCACCCAGCTTCGTTGGTTGCGCTGACTGACTCACATCTATTTTGCGCCCTGCTTAACCATTGAATCTAAATTCCAAATTTTGAGATCCAAGTCGACAATGGAACATCCAGTGTTTATACAATTAATCCCATCTAATAACAGTCGTTATTTCTATTGAGAACGGGGAGTCTCCATTGCCATCCTTGTTCATTGAATGGAAGTCTTGGCTCTTGCCTGCCCAGATGCTTGAAGCTGCTGCGCGGGTTTCCATGCGAATTGCCGAGTCTCGCGATGCTGTGCATCCTCACATGTCAAAGATTGGTTTCATGTACCCCAAGACTGGATGGTTTGTGGGAAAAAAAAACAACCATAGACGGAGATATAATGGGCATGCGAAGAGTATATATAATTTATATAATATACTACAACCATAATTAATGTTAATTAATCATATTTAATAATTATTTATATTTGCCCATTGGGAATCCAACACAGCGAGCCGGAACATGAGAAACATGAAATAAATCCCAGGATCATGGAGAATTCCATCAAAATCCTACAAGTGGCTTACACGGATCGAAGACCCTGATACTTAGCCTGGTGAGATTCAGAAAAGGTCTTAAATGGATCTATGTTCCCATTTATTGACCCATCCCCATCCCCATGTAAGTCGGAAAGAGTGGTACTTGTAGTTCCCAAATCAATATATTTTGTATGTAGTGAAATGTCACACGTTGCTGTGCTGAAAGTCTTGCAAAGTTGGCCTGTAGAATATCAAGCCCGAACCACAAGTGATTGAGCGGTTGCTTCATCTGGGTACTTCATATACTCTGATGTGACTCATGTGATGTGGTAAACCCAATGATAAACCATGCGTATCTCATTTTACCATCCTGGAAAAATGGATAGATTCATAATCTGCACATTTCATTGTTCATTTCATTTCAGGCATAGAACGGGGGTCCTGCAGATGTTTCCGCAAACCAATTCCGGGACAATGAGAAAATGGAGTGCCCTCTGGAAAACTAACAGTTCGCTATGGAAAAACTCAATTAAAAAAATGGGAACATCATGGTACATCATCATAAATCATCAAAAAATCATCATAAATCATAAAAAAAAAATATGGTACATCATCATAAATCATCAAAAAAACATCATAAATCATTAAAAAAATGTTACATCATCATAAATCATCAAAAATCATCGATAAATGGGCCATGGTTTCCATTTGCATGCTAAATAACCAGAGGGTAATGCCCAGTATTATAATCCTTTTTGGTTCCGTCCCAAGATGAGATCGCTACGATTTCTCGTTGCTGCGTCGAAACTTCAGAATATGCAAAATGCCGTATCCATGAAACAAAACAGTTCTACCGTGCAATAGGTTGTACTCTGACATAGTGTGATTAAAACAAATATTTAAAAAAAAGTTCCCGTGCCAAACTATGAGAAAATCAGCTTACCATGCATCCCGGTGAACATTTATTGTGGCATTGCCGTTTGTTGAACCAAGCATCGGGAGTGTCCAAAGACACTTCATCCGCAGCTTTAGATCTACTGCTCGCATCAACCTGGAACGTGGAGAGTCCGCAATGAAGATGTTTTTGCAGTCGGATCTTTTACCGGCCCACAAATTCGACATTTTTGTTGCATGTCATCTTAAGCCTCTTGGGGTGGGGGTTGGGTGGGGTGGGGTGGGGCATGTCAGCGTTCGTTTGCACTTGCGTCATGAAGTTGATGCTACGTCACGCATGGGGTTGGGGTTGGGTGGGGTGGGGTGGGGCATGTTAACGTTCGCTTGCACTTGCGTCATGAAGTTGATGCTACGTCACGCATTGGGTTGGGGTTGGGTGGGGTGGGGCATGTTAACGTTCGCTTGCACTTGCGTCATGAAGTTGATGCTACGTCACGCATGGGGTTGGGGTTGGGTGGGGTGGGGCATGTTAACGTTCGCTTGCACTTGCGTCATGAAGTTGATGCTACGTCACGCATGGGGTTGGGGTTGGGTGGGGTGGGGTGGGCCATGTTAACGTTCGCTTGCACTACAGATACGTAGAGGCATATATAGATTCTTACCTGTCTGTAGAGTATTCGCATCTACATATGTATACATACACCGATATTGCGATCAGTATATGGAATATGAATGTTCATGTATACATATGGACACATATATAGATATGATATATGTAAATAGATATGATACCTGCTGGCCAAAACGGGCCTCTACCTGGCAAAGCTGTGAGCTGAAAAAAGGAAAACCGAACTCGGAACGTTTTTGACCACAAAATGCTGGAAGGGTTGACGAAAGCATCTTGCGATGATTTTTTTAAAGAAACTTTTTTGGACCCAGAATGTGCGTTTGGCTAGCACGAGAACGACATTTTTGAGAAATCATGGGACGGTGAAAGATCCGTCGGGATGTTTTTATAGTCAATCCATCCATCAAAACTGGTGCAATCATGTATGACTATGACCAACTGCACATGCCAACTACGCCGTCTGTATATATATATAATATTGGTTATATATAATACTCATTAATACTCTATATATATATTATTAAAATATAATAAAATTAACAACATCTTAAAATACAATGAACTATATGTGTATGTGGTGGTTTCCTTAACCAACTATAATTCATAAATTTCATAATCATTGTCATAATCCAAACATTTATGTCATTTATGTATACCATAGATCCAAACAACGAGAAAAGGATCGAAGGCATCGAGTTCCGCCTCGTCCAGCTGCAGAAGCACTGAGGGAATGGAGGGAAAGTGGTCCCACTGCTGGAGGATCTCCTGGTCCTGAGGTGAAACATCTCAGATTCCAAGTTGGATTTTTATATCCAAACCAGATGTATAAAAACTCCTTTTATAGATGATAGTTTTTATATGGATCCCAAGTTGGATGAATCTTGGGGATTAAATTTCCATGGGTTTCCATGGGAATGTTGTTGATGGACTTTCACCGACCTGGATTTTGAACGCCAAACCTGGGCAGAAAAGTTGTGGATTTGGCATCTTTTAAAGCTCGCAGGCGCAAAGTGGCTACAGGTGTTGGAAAGCCGCTAGTTCAAAATGACATACCGCAACCCCCAAAAAGTTGCCACGATGGATTAGAGGGCACCGAAATTGATCTTTTTGGTACTGCTATATTGCTGAAAAGTGCTGAAAACATGATCAACAGGATCTGCCATGAGCGAACAGATGTGCCAGTCCGTATCATGGGCAAATAGGAGCACGATATTGATAGTTGGGAGATTTGTTCGCACACGCACACATTGATTCACATATCAATTCACAACACACATATCTGGCAGATAAAGGATCCCTTGTCACAATCTCCGTAGACTCCCTATTGTGACTGAATGCAGAAGCAACAATTAATTACCATCCCAACGAATTCCTCAAGTTTGTCAGGGAGAATATCACCAGTTTGTTTGTGAAAATCCACATATGGGGTTATCTGAAAATACGGTACCCCAAAAACCATTGATTTATCATGAATTTCCTATTATTAGAATGGCCACAGGATGTGGACCGTCGTCGCCATGAATTCACACAAATCCAAAATATTCCAAAATCATATTGTTGCTACCCTTGTATGCCCAACAGATCCCATATAATTGTGAGTTTAATCCCATGTTTATTATGTTTATTGGCTAAATCCCTGTAGATCACGAAAGGAAATCACCATCAAAACTCCCGAATTTTCCCAACTCAAATCACAATGTGTGCTGAAATCCCCATCAATGAGTGAAATCTGTCTCTTTGGGACGAGCCCGAGCAGCTGCTGAAAATTGCTCAGACATGTCAGATCCACCAGTCCCGCGTCCTCTCGCAAGGAGTCCAGTTGGGAGAAGAGCTCACACGCATCGCTTTTGGGGCGAGCGAACAGCAGCGACAACGCCTCATCGTTTGGTTCTGGATATAGGTACAAGTTATATAACTATATCATGGATTCTCATGAGAATACTTTTCGGGATGTCACTCATGGGGTTATAACATGTTATAACTCATGTGGATATAATATGGGATGTATATATATATAATCAACACTATGATTAATGATTTGGGGCGTGTCTGGAAATGGGATATGTATCCCCCAATAGCCATTTCAATAGGAAAAGTGATGATTTCAAAACCCTGATGCCTTGCAGCAAGGGCCCCAGCAGGTTGATTAGGAGTTGCGGTAGATGTATCTACACTTTGAGGAGGTTATCATCCAACAAACATAACTGGGGGGGGCCTTTCTTTACTAATCAGTGAACATTTCTGGGCAATTCTGTTTCATGCTATTCTTCAATGCTTCCCAAACCTGACCTGCCCAATTCTTTGGGATGATTCTCGACCATGAAATTTCAGGTGAGCTCGGCCAGAAAGGGATCCAATCCAGCCAATCCCATGCTGATAGTATGTTCTTGGAGTGTGTTGGAGTATCACAGCCTCACCATGCCGAAAACGTTTTCTGCTTGGTGGTATACCTACCCCTCTGAAAAATGATGGAGTGAAAGTCAGTTGGGATGATGAAATTCCCAACTGAATGGAAAGTCATAAAATTCATGTTCCAAACCACCAACCAGCATTTTTGTTGGCCTTAAAGTGATCCCATTCTCAGAAAAGAATGACTCCCAACTTCTAAAAGAATCCACGCCCAGCTGGGACTGACCAGTCATGATCTGTGCACGCATCGAGACGTACCAAGAACATAGCCTTGCATAAATATAGATGCAAGCGACTAATCACTCGCAGCGCATGTATTTATATATATATCATATTATATCATCTATGTGTTTAATGGCTGGATCTACATCTCTAGACATATCATGGTATAATTGGGACTTAATGATATGTCTAGAAATTAAGGTGGTATATTTAAATCTCTAGATATATCATGATATCAATGATATACATCATATCATTTCTAGGACTTCTCGGATTTGCAAAATTGGGGTAGCTCCGTGTCCGAGCACCTGGATCCTGCCCTTTCTCATCGTGTCCGAGCAACGGTCGCCTGCTCAAGATATGCCACGATTCGTCCTGCAGATGCTGCTGGTGAAGCCATGTGGCTCAGAATCCCCGAGGATTCTAATTACAGTCACTTCTGAAGCAAGTGGCGATGGGAAAAGGTGGGAAAATCATGGAACTAAACCATGATAAAATATGATAAACGCAGAGTTTCCAGCCGTGTTTGACAACTAGTGTGGGTAGTCACATGTAGTCACTCTGGTCATTGGGGGATGCGATGTGGATGATTCTCCGATGATGGGCTGTAAATCAAATTTTAAAGCAACCAGTACATGGTTGGAAAGTGCCGGTCGTTGATGTCTTGCCCCATTTGATCTCCCATTTCAGTTGCTCCTTCACCATCGTCAATGGGATCCGTGGATATTAATATTACAACATATTACACGATACTACAACATACTACAACCAAGTCACATACTAATCCCTTTCCCCTTTTTTATTTCACACCCCCGTTTGAAACCATGGTTTATCCATGGTTTAGTTGGGAAATTCCATATTTTTTTGGGACCATAGAATGGGGGTGTTAATATTACCCTCCGGCAAACTAACATAACTATGGAAAATCACAATTTTTAATGGGAAAATCAACTATAAATAGCCATTTTCAATAGCTTTTTGTATGTTTACCAGAGGGTAGATGGGATTCCAACATCCCCATCATCCCCCTGCTCCTTGCACGGCACTTTGGCTCAGCAAGTCTTTCCAGTCTGGACCGCCAGGCGCTCCGAAGATGGGCGACTCCGGGCCGTCCGGCTGCCGGCCGCCTGGGGGTGTTGGTCAAGTCATTGGTTACCCTCTGGTAAACATACAAAAAACTATTGAAAATTGCAATTTATAGTTGATTTTCCCATTAAAAATGGTGATTTTCCATAGTTATGTTAGTTTACCAGAGGGTACCCCTAAAAATGGATGGTTCATGTGCCAAAAATAGACTAAAATCGCTATTCCCCGGGTCTTTAAGTTTGACCCAGGCCCATTTTGAGTGGCAAATCATGGTTGATTTTGACACATCCTGCATGTGTCCATGTGATCAAACGATGTCAAATGGATCTTTTCAGCAACCCCAACACTTGTGGCCGTCAAAATTGCCTACGCCAGGAAAAAACATAAGTTCGTACAACAAAAACAAACAGTTTGCGGGCCCCATAAAAATCACGAAAATCTATCATGTGGCTGGGGATTTCACAGCTCCCTTCGACTGGATCTAGCCGAGGGGCCGCAGTTGCCATGGTCATTGTCCACCCGCGGAGTGCAAACGCCATGGACGACGTTGACGCGGTTCACGTGGAAGTCAGGCGAGGACTGGACCCGCTGCAAGGGACTAGCTATCCAACTTTCCTGGGCAATGTGAGTCCCCAAACTTGGGGGTACCGGGGCTGGGATCCGTGGTGGAGGATCAAACCATCCCTAGTTTTTTGGCCTTCAGAGAACTGCTATCCTTAATCCCAAAATCCCAAAATCGTGGAATCTCATTTACCTTCTGGTAATCTAGCCTGGCAACCCCCATTTTTAATTTTGTGTATCAACAACAGCATGGGCTGTTCACCCCGTTTTTTTTCGCCAAAGGGCTTGCAAGCGTTGCAACTTCTCCATCACACGATCCATGTTGTAGGCTGATGCTATCAGACTTCTCTGGCATTCTTCCATATCCGACTTGGGCAGGTGCATCATTGCATCGTCCTAAATCCGTCAAACAAATGAGAGATGGGGTCATTTTGGATCCTCAAACATCCCGAAGCCCAAAGATTCTTCAGCAGGCCCAATTTGCATGGACCTTTTGGGGTGCCTAACTTTGACTCGCTGCCATTTGCTAAAGATAGTCCAAGAATTTCAATATATGTAGCATTCAAGAATTCATGATTGCACATCATGTGGGCTCAAGGCACTAGCAATACTTCACATGAAGATTTGTCGGCATCACATGGCTATATTTAAGCCATGTTGGTATGGTTTGCATACCTCTCATTTTCATCCATTTTCGGACAAACCAATATTGGACAATTAACATAGTTTTTCCTCCTTGCCAATGGGTCCTTTAGAATTTCTTGGTCAGCCTTGGGTCCCTTTCAACCACCGACAAGTACATCTACCTATCCTCCTAAACTACATCTACAACATTCTACAACTATCATTTTATGATAGAAAATGATATAAGATGATATAAGTTTCCACCATCTAACTACATCATCATACATGTTGAGATGACATCTATCACCCTGACAAAACACCTATCCGAACAGTCTCAACGAATCCGCCCACGGAACGGCCATCATTGGACCATGGAACGCTCAGTCCCATGAGCCATTGGGCCGGGCTGGGGCCTTTTCGGCACTTGAGCCAGTGGCCGTGCGGTGTTCCCGGTGCAAAAAAAGGACCCATGTAGCGGACTGGATCCACAGCCTGATGTGTCTGGTTATGACTAACATAGCCATGGAAAGATCCACCCATGTTTAATAGGTAAACCATCTATTTCTATGGGCCATTTTCCATGGCTATGTTAAATAACCAGAACCAGATGGTGTATATATATATATAGCAAAAGAAAAAAATAGAAGTTGGTACCAGGACAATCCCACTAAAATAAAATAGTGAGGAGTTACTAAGGATAACTATTTTGTGGAGGAGGTATTGTATAATTGTATATGTATTTATGTATTTACAAGATTGTACAGGTATATCACACGTCTATGTATCTTGTGAAATTCAATGTCAAGTAGATGTGTATGTGTATATATATATATATACACCTGGAAAATAACAAAAATTGGCCCGTATAAAGATGGTTTGGTCCCTGTTTTACCGGTCAGGCCTCCCAAAAAAGGGTCATTTGGGATCCATGTAACAAGCATTACATTTATATGTATATAAATATATATATATGCATATATATATATATATATTAATCATATATATATATATGTACAATATATATATATATATTTATATATATATGTACAATATATATATATATATATATGTACAATATATATATATTTATATATATATGTACAATATATATATATATATATGTACAATATATATATATAATATTCGTAGCCATTTGATATACACATACTGTATCCCAGCCATAGTGCGTTCATAACAATGATGCCACCGGATTTGCCACCGAAGATGGGCGGAACCCGCTGGGTCTCCGGTCCAACCAGAACTTAAAGTGTCCAGGGATCAGAAACGTCTGGGGCATCAGATCAAACCTGGTGCATCGGGGCTGATGAAAACACTGATTTTTGCCACCGGTTGCTGCAAAGCAAAGCAAATTACTTTACTTCGTGTGATCCCCACCATGACATTTATACATTTTGTTACTGGCAAATCTTCTGGCATTCTATCTGACATATTTTCTGGCATTCGATCTGGCATTCTATCTGGCATATCTTCTGGCATTCTACCTGGCATATCTTCTGGCAGATGTTCTGGCATATCTTCTGGCAGATGTTCTGGCATATCTTCTGGCATATCTTCTGGCATATCTTCTGGCATTCCATCTGGCATTCTAGCATATCTTCTGGCATATTATCTGGCAAATCTGCTGGCATTATCTGGCATTCTATTCATATCTGGCATCTACCTATCTGGCATTCTATCTGGCATATCTTCTAACTTCTAACATTCTATCTGGTATCTTCTGGCACTCTATGTGGCATATCTTTTGGCGTGGATACTCGCGGTTGAGGTCCGGCAGGGAACACTGGGCGTGGATGGTCGTGGTTGAGGTCCGGCAGGGAACACTGGGCGTGGATGGTCGTGGTTGAGGTCCGGCAGGGAACACTGGGCGGGGATGGTCGTGGTTGAGGTCCGGCAGGGAACACTGGGCGTGGATGGTCGTGGTTGAGGTCCGGCAGGGAACACTGGGCGTGGATGGTCGTGGTTGAGGTCCGGTCAGAGAACACTGTGGATCGCGAGTCGCAGTTGAGCAGGAGGACGAGGAGGACAACGAGAGGAGGAGGACAACGAGAGGAGGAGGAGAGGAGAGGAGGAGGAGGAGGAGGAGGACGAGGAGGAGGAGGAGGACCAGGCAACTGACATAAAATCTAACAACCCTCACCTGGCAGGTGGGGAAAAACTGACCTATGTACACTGAATTTGGAGGGTTTTGCCAAGCAAGAATTGAAACAGCTGTGAATTTTGAGGTTTTTGTCAAGCAAAAATTGAACACAACAATCGAAATGGAGAGTTGCATCATACCGAATGGGGATAATGGGGAATCCATATGGTCGACCGAAATGGGAAGCTAAACAAACAACACATATGGAATCGACTTGGTATTTCTGATTGTGGGTGCCCAAAGATGGGCTGCGCATATCAAAGATGGTCAACACAACTATTGACCGATCCCAAAATCGCGAGCAAATCATTCAACTCCCTATGTATTTTTTGCTAATTACATCCCCATACAATCCCAGCTCAACCGCCCCAAGTCTGGTTCATTATGTGAAAGGGAATGAGAACCATGTTGCTTACCCAGTATCGTTTTTTAAGGGTTTCAACTGCAAATGTTCCCTCCGTCCAATTGAGCAGTGTCAAAAATGTTCTTTCATTCCATTGCATTCTATCTGGTTGGTTTTTAATAGGGTTTCCCATAATTGATAATTAGTACATAATCCAAAATGTGTTCCATTCCACAGCACAATTCCGGACAAGGAAACCATAAAATATCAATACTGTAACCATCTATGGTTATATTATCTGCAATTATATTGATTCATTGATATATGATTAATTATAGATTGTATATAATTATCATACATAGATGGTTATTATAAACAGATATTGATATACCATCATCATACTTATCTATATAATTATACATACTATATTGATTCTTACAACCGTAGTTGTTATTTAACAACAAAACTATTTATCAGCGTATGTATATATATAATATGTATATATACTTATCTATGTACAATAACCATCCATCTATGGTAGCTTTCGACTCACCACACGTGCGCGAAATCGCGCGCCTGCCATCGGGATATCTCTGCTGCATGCTGCGGATGTTCCGCCAGAGCCTGAGAATGACCTTTTTTTCTGGGCATGATATAGGGATGCCGTGGGGATATAATGGGTGTATATACATATAATATGTATATATAATGATATATAATGATATTATATATATAATGATATATATATATATATTATACATATAATAATGATGTGTTATTCTGCGCGCCAAGATTTTTTCAACATGGCCAGGGACCAAAATTTCAGCATCTGCCACAACTTGTGGCTGAATTTGTTCGTCAGTGGTGGGACCAACCCAGTGTTATTCGAAGTTCACTCGTCAATGTTTGCTGGCTATAAAAATATACCTGGCATAGTTAACTATGAATGTAGTCATAGTTATAGTACTCATATTCTGCATACTCATGCTGGGTTAATGGTTAGTATACTATGATCATCCCTACAATATTGGATAGTATAAACCGCTATGATCACCAACTAACATTAACCATCTTGGTTTTTTAACGGACCATGCACACCATTGAGCGTACCACGCCATACTCACCAGCACCTTCAGAGGGAATGAATCAAGAAACTCCAGTCATCAGTCATCATTCATTGTATCACCCAACTTCAATGGGGCCATGGTGCTTTCAACAAATTGGATTGGTAAATGCACAATGAAAGGCCTATATTAGCAAATATGATCACGACTTTTCACGGATATTTTCTTGGTAAAATATCCCCAAGACGTCAAGCATCGCCACCCTGTCCTGTGGTCCCTCACAGATCTTTCCGCCCCAAGTGCCACGAGGCCGGAAAGTGATTCCTGCAGCGGCCCGTGGCCATGAAGTCAAATTGACCAGATTTTGTGTCTCGCGCTTCGATCCACATTCTCCAAAACAAAATTAAGACCTATTCTCTACAAAAGTTGACAAAAACATCCAAAGACCGTCAACAGCCATGATGCTCACAAACGCTGCCCTGCACACGAATGTGCTGCGAAGCAATCTGTTCACTGGTTGGTAGAATTTCCGGTTGTTCCATTTTGACAGAGAGTTCTGAAAAGAGTGGTCAGTGGCAGAAGCCCAAGTCATTACACCTCCGAGATGGAGGTATAGGTGAGAGCTTAACTGTGCCTTTTGGAGGGTGCGCCCCTCCCAGGCGCTGCGGTTTGCCCTTTGCCCCGGCGCACGTCTTTTGGAAGGAACGAAATTCGCGGAGAGCTTCCGGCCTGCAGAATCATGGCGATATGGGTGGGTCTGAAAATTTGGTATACCATCAATTCATTGCCATTTCAATATTTGATAGGAAAAGTGATGATATTCTGATAAACCCTCTGGATTTTGTTTTTTTCCTATTATTCTCTTTGTCATACAAACCCATTCAATAAACAGAATAGACCAGCCTTGGATGATAACGAAAAAAATTTAGGTGTCTGAAATTGGTGACCCAAGAAAAACCATCCATCCAAAGTACCATGTTGCTCGTACCCTCTGGTAAACTAACATAACTATAGAAAATCACCATGTTTAATGGGAAAACTCACTATAAATGGCCATTTTCAATAGCTATGTTAGTTTACCAGAGGGTATATTTAGTGAGAAATCCCACAGTCGGATCATGATAAATTTCCCACCTCGGAGTGCCACCCCACAGCAACGTAGGAACGGCCTCCGTGCAGGCTGCGCAGGCACAAATGTTACGCCCAAATTGGTGCTTTCAACCAACAAAAGTTGACTTTAACCAACAAAACATTGGATTTCATCTAGTAATAATGAAGATTTATTCAAGCAACACCGTAGTTTAACCGATCATGATGCCGATCTTACCAACAATAATCGGGGTCGCTCCAAATATGGGTAATGAGGTAGACCTAAAACCACAAATCCTCCCCCAAATTGGCCAATTTACCATTGGCTCTTTGAAAAACCATACAGAAACCAAATGTATATAATAATATATATATATGTGTGTGTGTTGCATAGAGATAGAGTTGCAACATTATATCGTTTTTTCGTGCTGAATTGTTATTCACCAACATGTAACTTCAGGGGAGTTGGGGATATACCATCCCCCGAACCAACACACCCTGAGAATCGCGACTTTTTTTTTTAAGGAAAGTAGCCGTCCTGACAGGGTCTATGTTAGTTGGGGGAATAAATATCAAATGATGTGACTTCGACCAATGCAGACCTAAGGTAGTGAATATCTCTGGAGATACCAAAACAGCTGAAAAGTTGGAACGCTGTAAATTACGTGGATGTTATATATATATATAATATGCTAATCCCATCTGACACAATAATCCACCATGGGTCCCAAAACCCAGAAAAATGTGGTTCATTATCACAATTATGATCATTATATAATATTGTTATTGCTATGGTAGCTACAATGTATATACATATTCTTACTATATATATATATATAATAGTTGTTATCATCGTTGTTTCACTATATGCTGGCATCATGGATAGTAACCTCCGGTAGAGTAACAGTTTGCTATGGAAGCCATGTCCCATTAAGTTCGAAGATTTACCCATGAAAAAAAAAAAAACGATTTTCCATAGATCAACAGCATTTGTCGTAGCTAATTCTTACGTATGTTTTTTTCATGTATATAGGATTTTAATGGATTTTACATTTTACCTCCAGGCTTTTGCCTCTAGTTTACCCATCTTTTTTATCTATAGGAATTTTACCCTCCTTTAAACTACACCATTTTGCGGAAAACCCAGCATTTCAGAAATCATTTCTAGATCATGTTCTTAGGGAAACAATGGGTTTTCCACAATATTGTCAACGTTTACCCTGGGCTAACCCATTATGATCTTTATCCGATCTATCCCATTTAGATATATTAAGATAATCCCATTAGATCATCCAACATGGTTAATATATCCCACAAATATGATCTTTATTGATGCATGATTATCCCATATCTTTACCCCAGGGTACCGAAAAAAATGACCTGTGGTCACAGGTCGGTCCCGCTGTCGGTCCCGCTGGCAGCGAAGGCTTTAAGGCCCCCAACTCCATCGAAGCTTTCTTCCAGACCTGGACGCGGGTGATGTGAATGTTGGTTTAGAACCCCCAGGAACTGTAGAAATATCATGAAATATAATGTGTATATCTTATATCTATATTTTAAAAAAATAGTAAATATAAATGAATATATGAATATAGTAAGTACATCTATACCTATGTATAATATATAGAAATATAATATTGAAAATCTAAGATAACTCAGATGTACAATGTATGATATATATATATTATACGTGTAATTATATATATACATATGATTATGATAGATGATATACCAGTATCTACTAGAAAACCATATCACAATCAATAGAAATCCGAGATATTGCCCAGGAATGTGATAAGTTGGGATTGCAGCAAGACAGATGCGGGTACCGAACCAAATACATGAATACTTGTGAGCCACAAATCATGGATGTGCACCCCAAACAGAAAAGTTAGTTGCCATGTATTGCAATATTTATATATACGATATATATATATATATTATAGATATATATTATAGATATATATTATAGATATATATTATAGATATATATATATTATAGATATATAGATTATCGGTGAATCATTATCAATAGAAACAATGGTGAGATGTATTTCATGCCTAAATGGGAATAATCTATGATAAGCTGAAGACTGGGGGCATGCACCACTTTTCGCCTTTCCATTGGTGGAGACTTAAAGCAGAAAATGATGGCACCCCCAACTATCCGCCCAAGTCAGCCCAACGCAGGCAACCCCATGGTCAAAAATCCGGTGACTTTGAAACCTTAAGTTTCAAGGTCTCTATAGGAATGCATATCCCTCATTTCAGAAAATGGACAGAAAATGGACAGAAATCAAACCAAAATCTGCCCTGGAAAGAAATTTGTAACCAATGAATATCCAGGTATACCTCATTTCATAGCATTTTCATGTCCACACATCCAATCCACCTCCGTAATAGAAGCTATTCAGCACTGCATTGTAGCGGTGAACGCAGCCGGAGTGACCTCAGTTCCCCATTTTGAAACCAGGTTGAGACCACCAACCAATCAACTAGATATATAACAGCCAGATTGTATCACCTACATATATTTATAATCTTTAATATATACATAATTATACATATACACATAGGTATACATGCGTATACATATGTAACCCCGATAGGCTTCATACACATCCCTCTCTGCTCTGGGGCAACTGGCTGAAGAAAATCTCTGGTCGCCCTCGACCCCTGAGAGCTGTCAGGGTCACCACTTTCAACGGATTGGGAGTCCAAGTATAGCTAGAGTCAATGAGTTGGTTTAAGGGAAGGAAAATCCTAACAGGAAACCATGGTGTTTCCATTGAAAAATGGGGGAGTTTCCTGCAACTTCTCCCCTCAAATCCTCAACTCATTCTGGGAAAACCATTGAACCCCCCCCAAAAAAATGGTGGATCATAGGGCTATTAACATCTTATCAATCAGCAAACAAAGCCCATGGCCAGCATGGCCTCCTTTGCGCATCCAAGTGAGATAGGCTCTGAAACTACATCCCTTGGAACCTTTTGTAACTGGCAGATCCCGTTCAACTGCCTTAGAATAGTAATTAGAAATGAATGAATATACTTAAAGTACCTAGGGTTATACCAGACCCATGGCGAAGGTTCCCTCCCAGTGGTTGGTGAAGGTTGGGCATGCAGTTGCTCATAAGCATTGGATTCCACCTCAAAAAGTGTGGTTGCTTGATGGCTGTGTCTGGGTTTGTCTGAAAATAGTTGAAAATAAAGCAAAATCCAACAGTCTATCAGATTTTTCCCCTGTTAAAATAGCTTGTTTTTGGTGGTATTTCGGTATCTCCACATTTTTTGGACCAACCCATCTGGCAAAACTTTCTACACGCTTCCCACCATCACCGGGGTGCCCATGCTCGCAGCAAACGACGCGATCCGTGTCCATCTGCTTCTGGTGAGGTAGGGCTTGAAGCTGATATGACTGATATGGATCTTTCATGATCTTTCATGATCACTGAAAAGATCTGAAAAGCACTCTACCCTCCACGTCAAAATCAGGTACCAACAACTTTCCAAGAATCACTCAAATAGAAGTAGCTTCCGTGTTCCTCAAAAACCCCTCCCAGCCCCATTCCCAAAATCAGCTCCTCTCCGACTGCAGGGTGGTAATCGAAAAGAAGTACTGGAGGATAACCCTCAAAGGAAGACCTGGCAGGGTGATTTTCAGTGAATCGCCTAATCTTTGGCAGGGTCTAGATGAGTTTTTTAGTTCCAAATATTAGTATATATTCATATGAGTTATTCATTTTCAGCTGGATAAGATATGATATATATATATATTATAGTCTATCGTTCCAAATACTGAAAATTCATAGCCAGCTAGATATCTCCTCGTTCTCGAATATGAGTTCCGAAGATCATTTTCAGTATTCCCTGTGAGATTCCCCCGAAGATGGGGACTTTGCAATTTAAGCTGGCTGTATTTTGGGATCCAATTTTTGGTCGTTTTTTTGAGTCTTTGGCTTGTCATTTTCAGATCTGAAGCCATCAAACTTGTATAGATTCAAATTTGTTTTCACCTGTACTTCTGACAAAGATGTAACGGATCGAAAAGGGAAACACACCTTTTACATACCAGACTCGCAGATACTGGGCGACTATGTATGAATCTATTGGACCATAGCCTCAATTCCCGGCATTTGAGATCACCCGTGGACCGTCCAAACAGAGTGGATGCCTCCAACATGAACGTCATCCAATCAGAAAACATTACCCTCTGGTAATTTAACGTAGCTATTGAACATGACCATTTATAGTGGATTTTCCCATTAAAAATGGTGATTTTCCATAGTTATGTTAGTTTACCAGAGGGTATTATGCCGGTTAAAATTTTACATAAACAGAGAATAGCAGTGATAGAATTGTGCCTGAAAATGTGGTATACCATCCAACTGGCCGTCTTAATTTAATAGGAAAAATCATGATACGCCATTTGGGGGGTAGCCTACTTTCAGACACGCCGAAATGGATATGGATATGGTTCCATCCCATGAACACCTGCATTGTATCCCATTATATCCCCATTAAATCACTATCTGGTTGGTGGTGCAATAACCATCTTGAAAAATATGAGTTCGTCAATGGGAAGGATTATCCCATATGAAATGGAAAATAAAAGTCATGTTTGAAACCACCAACCAGCTATGTTTGCTATACTTCAAATCACTACTGAAATCACCATGTTCCCTCATGAAATCACCATTTTCCCGAGTCAAATCACCCTGTCACCCAGGTTAAAATCACCTGACGTTTCATGGACACCTGACGTTTTGGGTGACCCAAAAAGACGTCTCCGACCAGCTGGGATCTCAACAAGAGAAGTTTGATGGGTGGCCGCTGTCCTGACGTCTGGAGAATTGGAGGAATAATTCAATTTCAACATATTTCATTGGTTTAAGGGAAAATCTACAGGAAACCATGGCTGTTAGTTTCCTGTAATTTTTCCCTTAAACCCATCCAATGAATATTTCAACAGGAAGTTTTACCTATGTCAACTAGTGTCAACTATAGTTCAAACGAACTATAGTGACTGTATTCGAAACTGGTGTGACTCAATGTCAACAAAACAAAGTCTGAACAGTGCTTGGATTTGTCTCAAGATATCAGGGAAACCCCCTAAAATCCTGAATTTATATCAAAATATCGAACTGCAGTGGTTTAGAAGCTCATATGTTTCCCATGTGTACCCATCAAAGATTACCAATGTTCCCATATGTTCGCATATTTTTCTTGGGGTCACACCATTTTCAGACCATGGCGCGAAGCCGCGCCTGCGATGGCCCGTGGCACCTGGCTGCCGTCGTTGAGCTCCTCCTGATGCGACCAGTGGAGAATCATCCGATCGTAAGCGGTTTATATCACCACCGTTTTAAGGGGCGGGGACGTACCCAAAATGTAAGCTACATTTTGAGATGGTGTTTTTGAGGGCCTTGAAAATGTAAGCTTACGGCACCTGGGAGACGTTCAGCGACCAATTCTTACATTTAAGGGGGGGTCCCAAAAAATGTCTCTTACATTTTGGTATGGTCTGCGCCTGAAAAGTAGCCTTTTTCAGAACAGGGGACTGTGAGAGTGCGCTTTTTGCACTTCTCTTTACACATTCTCTGTTTTGACATATGCATTGACTGGCAAGAAAAAACAAATGACAAGACTCAACTCTCTGCATCCTTCCCTTGGGGCGTGCAAAACAAACAAAAAACAAAAAACAACCCTATGTCACAGGCACTCTGGCCCAGTAGGTCTTCTTGGTGTTTTTGCTTTTTTTGTTATTATTTTTTTTTGTTTTTTTGGTTTTGCTAACCTTGGACCTACTCTATCTTCTTTTGGTTCTTAGTCAAATTTTCCCAATAATATGGCGTTCCTAGCATAAAGTCACATTTTTCCTTGCATAAAGTGGCATCATTTTGTACAGTCCCCTTACATACGGGAGTGCAGCATTTATTTGACATGAGTCCAAAGTCATTTTCAAAGAGACAGTTGTGCTTTGAGCTCCTTTAAAGAAGTAATGGAAGAAGGACAACAATATGTCAGAATGGAATCCTTTGAGTACCTATTTTAAATGAATATGGTCTTCCTATTTCAGAACGTGTTGGCGCCATGCGCAAAACTTCCCATATCTCTTGATAAGGCTGTGAAGCAATTGACTGAAAAAAATTGTGAAGTAGAAGTGTATGTATATAATACTTTGGGAAGAGACATGGTTGCATGTATGCAGTCTGCCCTTCCATATGAGTGAAACAACAGAACAAAACAAACATCATTTTGAAGAAGTGGAATCTTTCCTTTTAAAGCAAATGTTATGCAGAAAAAAAGATGGTGAGGCTTATCTTCATTAAGGTTGTATTGCAGGTGTTAACGTATTGTATTTCTTCAAGAATATTGCTTTTTATTTCAGGAACTATCTTGTCTTCAAGGCAATTCTTTTGAAGAAGGGAAGTCTCTCCGTTAGAAGCAAACGCCATGGAGAAAAAATGAGAATGAGGCTTAACCTCATTAAAGGATGTATCGCATTTGTCCACACATGATAATCTTTTCTTGCAAGAATGTTGCTTCATATTTAAGGAAATATAAGGCAGATTGCAGCCTATAAGCAGCATGTTCCTTCAACAGTAATGTTTCTTGTTTCAAGGGATGCTGCAATGTGCATCGGCCATTGCACCTTTTGACAGCAATACTGAATGTCAATCGCACACTGCATGTTGTGTAGGAATCTGATGTTTTGAAAGACATACTGTATGATTGAAGGCAAGCTTAATATTACGATGAAAGGAAGAAAGGCCACATTTCTACAGAAAGGAACGCTGCATGTTTAGAGGAGTGCTTTATATGTTGTATGAATACTCTTCCTTGAAAGAAGTAATGCCTTGCCTTGAAGGAAAATTGCAGCTTGTAAATGAAAGATCTATTTTGAAATGAAGATGTTTGCCAAGGCAGCACTGTATTTGATAGATAAATGCCTCATAATGTGCATGGGTGCTTAAAGGGTTGCATTTGCAGCTGTTTCAAAATGGTTTGGCTTACTGGGGTGTAGTAATCTATCAATACTGTTTCCCCTTCACCGACTATTTGTATGTTTTACATATTTTTTGGCTGGTGGCGGCATCTTCTTTGGATGAACATCTTGACAAAGACATCAGGCATGATGATGTGCATGAAGAATTAGCACCAACAACATACTGTAAAACTAACCAAAAACGCACTCACAGTCCCCCGCTCTCCAGATTTCCAGGGTGGTGATGTTACCTTCTGGTAAATTAACATAACTATGGAAAATAACCATTTTTAATGGGAAAATTCACTCTAAATGGCCATTTTCAATAGCTTTTTGTATGTTTACCAGAGGGTATGTTCTCCATGTATAGATGGGATCAACCGTGATGAAAACCACGGTTAGAAATGGGATGATCCTCGCAGTGGAGTTTCATCACTTTCATCTGCAGGGTACTCTCTGGTAATTTGTTACGTAGCTATTGAAAATGGCCATAGAAATCACGTGAGTTTTCCCATTAAAGACGGAGATTTTCCATAGCTATGTAAACGTTTACCAGAGGGTACCGGAAAAGATTGAGAGGAACTGATCTGCAAAAGAGGAAGATTCAACTGATTCAACTGATTCAACTCAAAATGACTGCAGGTTCCTGGAAGCAAAATGATCACAGGATTGAAGGGAAGACTCGCAGTACCGGTTGTATCGACACATAGCTTCACAAAAAATGTTCCCATGCCGAAAAGAAGGTACAGCTGGATCAGCTGGATCCATAGGGTACAATTTAACAATATTTAACATAGCTATGGAAAATGGCCCATTTGTAGATGAGGAAACTTTACTTTTCAAAAATGGTGATTTTCCAATATCTTCCATAGCTCCAAGGTGAGACCCGCCAGCTGTCAGTAGTTGGAATTATAAACCCATAAACTATAGTCATTTCCCCACATAGGTGCTCCCAAGGCCCCATACACAAGGTATCACAAGGTTTGTTTTTCAATTGCATCAGACAGGAATAATTTACTCCAACCCAGCCGCTGACTTTGTGGCCAGGGAGACGTTTCCGGCTGGAGAACCGTTCCAACAAATTGTTTCATGGGTGTTCAGCCGGGCTGTGGGATTGAATACCAAACACATCATCACAATAGTTGCCTGGGGCTTAAGTACGCCGTACTTTAGCGATGTTCATAGAAGAACAAGGCTTGTCTCAAAGTCACTGGTGGAAGCTGTGCAACAACCGTTACAGATGAAACGTGCTAAGTACGGTGTACTTAGCATGGTCGGACCCAACAGACATTCATCTGGCGCTAAGTCGCTAAGTCTGTCAAATCTGTATGTCAAATAAACATCAAAAACTGGCTATGTGGACGTCACATGGATGTGGGGGGGGTCGAACCTTCTTAAGTACGCCGTACTTAGGCCTCCTCGTTTTGAAACAAAGAAAACAATGGTGCAATGATCCGGACGACTCCTGCATGTGTTCATGTTGTTTTCCTAGTTGTGGTCACCAAAAGCTTTTCGTAGCAACCCATTTTGAGGATTGTTTGTTGAACTGGTTTCCCGTTTTTCTCCACTTTCCATCACTTGGGTTAGCAAGGCAGTAGTGCAGGTTCTCATGAGGAATTTGGTTTTGCAACCCAAAAGAGGCGGACATGTGAATTCAGAAAGAAGATGAAAAAAAACTTGTGATCATATTCTTCTGCAAATAGCTCGGCGCAACCCTGTTGAAACTCATTCCCCCCTTGTGGTTATGTATTGGTTTAGTATTCGCAGAGCAGCCATGCAGTTAGTAGTTGTAATTATAATCCCATTAACTATAGTCATTTCCCCCTAATCAACCCAAGAGTTCACCAAGTTGCGTCACCTTAGCTATCATACATCAGCATACATCAGCTATAAATATCTATAAATCCCATTCAATCCACATTTCTCTTGGTTTTTTATCAACATGTTCCATCCATTTTCCTATGGTTTCCTATCGTTTCCTATGGTTTCGTGGCCTTTTTGGGTCTCACCAACCTGTCATCCCCGAGCCACCTCTTCCCCCTGTTCCTGGCGGAGCCCGATTGAACGGATGGATTTACTTCTTCAATATTTAGATACCCTCTGGTAAACTAACATAACTATGGAACATCACCATTTTCAATGGGTAAATCCACTATAAATGGCCATTTTCAATAGCTATGTTAGTTTACCAGAGGTAGATATGTTGAGTGGGAAATTAATTAGCAAACATATGCAAAAAGATGCAAACATATGCAAGAACTGTGCAAAAAATCATCAAAAATCGTTGGTGATGTTTTTGTACATTCATCGATGGGAGTTTTGAACTAATTGCTTAACATTTGCGTACTTTAACTGATCAATATATATCTATCTATCTATCTATCTATCTATCTATCTATCCCCGATGTAGAGTAATTGAATGATCCTTGAAACAAAGTTGAAGTTCCCAGTGGAGTTCGGTTGCGCACTCAACAAGAAACAAGGATGTCAGCATCAAAATGATCAGCAAATATGGAAACAACAAGACATAATCACAGTGGTTTTCTAGCTCTATCTTGGATGTCTCTGGCATCCTGACACCACATCACTCTTCGAGGGGATCCCTGATCAGCTTCAACAGGAGCCCAGGTTCTTCCATATGTTAGCCAAACATCAAGCATCCCCCGAAACTTGAAACTCCCCGAAACACTTCGGAAAGAAACGACGAGAAGACGACAAAAAACCCGAAACTGGGACCCAAAATTTCGCCGAGCCCAGCAGTCCCGCACCAACAGCTGCCTCAGGTCAAGTCTTGGTGGGTCTATGATAGGGGGGTTGCCCAGAATGAAATGTTATGAATGTTATGAATGTTGGGATAAGATACAGATCATATATCATTATGTTTGGACCCACTTGTTGATCTTCATTGATTCAATCATTGCAGGTGTGTGTTTCCCATTCCAACATGGCTGGAAGCTTCATTTCTTGGCTCTGATGACTTCCAAGTGCATCATCGTAGGGCCATTGACACCGAGCCGTCCGATCCCACACCGTGCCCACCAGCCACAGCATTCTTTTGTGCACAGAGCCAGCTCATGTTGATTGGTCACCGTCACCGTGTGCCTTTTTGACATCAAAGATCATCAAAACACATACATGTTGCATCAGAAGTACATCTCGACCCAGCCACATGCCAGTAATGAAACCCTCTGGCATGCTTCGACCCTTCCTTCGCAAGCTTCGAGCAGGAATTCCGGCCCTGAACGCCTCCGTATCAGATCTGCCGCAGTCAATCCCCGCGAGTTCCGCAGATTCAGCTTTGCCCCTGCAGCAATCAAAGCCGCAGCACATTCGTCATTCCCGGAGAGTAAGGCTAGCATCAAAGGCGTTGCGCCTTTGGCATGATACATGAGGGTGTTGAATATTGTGACCTTGTGAAACCGGTGCTGCAAAACCAGTAAGGTGTGTATGGCCCGGTACAGCGCCGTGCGATTGCACCAGTCGCAAGTCTGAGCATTGACATCAGCTCTCATTTCAACCAGACGATACACGAACTCTGCACCTCCAGCACAGGTTGCTGCACTGTAAAGCGCATGAGTCGCATCCATGGAACTGATCATGCTGTGTCTGAGGAGCTCCTCCATGACTTCAAGCGCGGCCCCGCTGGCAGCACTTTCCAGCGGAGTGAGGTCGAAAGAATTGGACTCAAGCAGGCACCGAGCACGGAGGAGAATCTGGACGGCCTCTGCATTGTTCAATCCGGCTGCAACAATAAGAGGTCTGGCAATAATCGCACTGCTGGCGACCCTGCCTCTGGCAGAGATCAAAAGCCGGACAGCCTCATTGTTCTTGAAGGCGCAGGAAATGGCGAGAGATGAAGCCCCCGATTCAAACCCAAGATCTGGGTGGACTTTCCTTGTGACTTGGTCCGGATCTGCCTGAAGTGCCAGTAGGTCTTGAATCAACGCTGGGTCGCCATTCAGGGCCGCATAGTGAAGGGGCGAAAATCCAGCACTGTCCCTCTCGCAGATGCTGCGGAAACCATTCTGATGGAAAAACTTCATGACAAGGGGTGAAAAATCCATATCCATATGGTTTTGCTCAAAGCCAGGAACAGGCTCGAAGAGGTTGCAATCCAAACCTCTGGAAAGAAACATTTGATGGTTCAGCAAAAAACGAAAACCTGGCAAGTCCTGGGCTTTGAGAAGCCAAAGCAGCTTGCGCTTTAGTGCTTTCATGAGAACCGGCCCAAGTTTCGACCGATCCTCGGGCACTGTGAAAGCTCCTTCACCCACTGGCCCAGACCCAGCGCGAAGGGATGCTCCAGCGCCCGATATGAGCTGAAGATCATTGGGGCCTTTCACCTGAATCCAGGACTTGTTTTGAGAGAGTTCTCGGCAAGATCTCTCCAATCTGCACCAGCCCCTACTATTCCAGGTGAATGGAGTGATGAGATTGGTTCCACTCGGATTCTCCAAGACTGGTACAAGGGCAAAAAAGAAGGAGCACTTGTCCACATATGCTGGTATGCTGTTGATGGCATCCGGCAATTTGCTGCTGTGGGGGAAATGTTCACTAAGACATTCCGTCTGTGGGCACGAGAAATAATCATACCAAAAGAAGAGTGGCTCTGACAGAATCTTCGACGTGGGCAAGGGTTTTAAATTTGGATTGTGCCCTTCGGAAAGTAAATCTACAGGTATGCTCTTCAAGTTGCCCATCATTTCCTTCAAAGCCTCCTGCAAGACCCTCATCTGCTTGCACTCTGGGTCCGGGTGGCTACTGTCAACCCATTGGTGTGAAACAAATGCCGCATTGCCCATATTCCTTTGGAACTCCACCAACACATCTCTGGCCTTTAGCGCTTCATGATGCTCGATCTTGGTCATCTCCAACAAGGTGCCCAAAGGTACCGTGTACATAGGGAAAAGCATAGGCAGCTTTTCGCCGTCATCGAGCTGAGTCCTTAATGATCTTGCGTACTGGGCCAAGGGTGTCAATGAACGGGCACCGCAACATGCCATGGCAAATATGATGCTACAAGAGTAGCAGGTACCCAAGTTGTTGGTCATAGGAAATTACTGTATGTAAATATCCAGATAATAATATTCATTAAGAGTTTGAACCATTTATGCAATAATATCCCATTGATGCCATTTATGGGCATCCAAATCATATCCAACAATCAGAATCATCTATCTGGGCAAATGACAGTCATTCACTGACCTGAAATAAGACTAGTTCGGGATAGCTACTCTTACTAATCATATCTAATCATCATTCCAGTGAGGTCATAGTGAGGTCACTATAATCTAGCCAGATCTGTGATTGTCAATGTGGAAGTCTCCTCAGACTCCCGTTGGCGACGGCTTCTGTGCTGAAGACGGCGCTCTCCCTGTCTGCTTCTGCACTTTACAATATTAGGCAGGGCACTCTTGTTTGGTGGATCATAGACATATGATGATCGCCTAAGTCTGACATCCCCAAATGTGGTTTATTCCGCCATCAAGCATCCCAAAAAACACCAAGCCTTGAATCCGTCATGTTGCAACATCCCAAATGTCGAGGTATGTAAAGGCCAGCACTATTTATATATATATAGCTATATATCTATAACTATATATCTATAAGTACATATAACTTGTAACCGTGCACTCTCTCATGGTCTAATCTTGAGATAGAAATGACCTTGTTGGCCCACAGCCGCTCCCAACAAGGCTCTCGGCGCTGACAAATTGGGGCCCCAACAAGGCACGCTGACGTTGGACGCCTATCATTTGGGTTGGCCACACATCATTCATATGGCCAATGTCAACAGATAGTGTCATTGGGTCAAGCCGTCAACCGTCACACTTGGAACTGAAATGGATCCCGATCAAAGCTGTCCTCTCAACAAACCGCGATTCTGAAACTAGAATGTCTGTCACTGATCATGATGAGCTGTGAAGTCAATGAATGGTTAGTTTCTGGACTATTCCCCACACAAGTCACCAAGAAGTGAAACGCGTGGTCGGTGGGCTCTAACCCCCTCGGCACTCGGACATACAAATGGGGATAATTACACGTCACTTCTTCACCATTTCCAACTTCATAGACATTCATAGATCTTCCGAGCATTGTCACCAGCCTTTTTGGTTGCTGGATGGAAAATTCTCTTCATGGTGAGTTTTTTCCACATCTTTTTGTATGTTTACAGGAGGCTTCGCGGGCGCGAAAACCACAGTCACCATCCAACCCCTTCGAATCACCAAGGAGATGTAGACAATTTAGAGCTCCCCCTGACTATCCAGCCTTCTGCTGCTTCAAAATTATGTGTTGGTTTTTGCAGGTGAGTGTGTCATATCGTTTCTGTTTTGGCTAAACTACAGCTTGTTTGCTTCAATCCTACTTGAGTAGAACAATAATCTCAATGGATTGGGTTTTTTCGGTAAAATTTACAGGAAAGCCCCATGATCTGAATGGGAAAATCTATGGTTTCCGGTGAAGATTGTCCCTTAAACCCATTGAAATCATCCCCATTCGGCCCCTGATATACAATGGTCCATTCTCTATAGATATACCCGTAGGATCCATGGTGCTGATATATATGGTAACATGGATCCCATCAATATACCCCATTCATGTTAGCATATATAGCATACATGGATCCTGTGGGATATATATATATATATATACATCCCTGATTCAATTGGATGGGTTTCATTCATCTTTTCAATGGATTGGTTTTGTTGAATTTGTTGGGACAATCTTCAGGATCTTCAGGACATCATGTTTTTTTTACACGGTTTCAAGGGGGTTTCTCTATATGTTTCCGTCCAATTCAGCTCGAGATTTTTCGCGCCTCGCAGCCTGCCACGGCTCTTGCAACGCACCTGCTGGAGACATCTGGCATCAGTCGCTGGGTTTTTTGTGAAGCAAATCAATGGATTTACCACTGTAACCTGTGAGGGAATAGCCGGAATCTCATTAGTCGTACCAAGTTCATTGGCAAGATCCCATTGGTGATACATGTGGCCTGTCATATCCCAAGACGAATCCCAGAATTGGTGTGGGCTATATTTTTGGGTGTCAATCCCAACACATGAAATCACCTTTGCATATTTGCCAGCCATAAAATCATGACCATGGACAATAAGAAATAATAGATCAAAATATCATGGAATTGGATGATGGGAAATTTTACAGGAAAGCTCTATATTTGATGGTAAAAACCCATGGGTTTCCGGTTAAGATTTTCCCTTAAACCAATCCAATGAGAATATGAATATACCGAAAAGATTTGGTGATTTCTTTGGATCCCAAACGGTCCGTTGGGATCCCGACAAACAAAACTGATGATGTTCCCATTTCCGTAAGGTAGTAAGGTAGATAAGTTAGTAAGTCTCCCCATTTGGGGCATGTTCATCTACTTTTTGGTTCGTTGAACATGGGGTATATAATCCATTATAATCCACTGCTTGATCATGGTTACTGTTACATTGCCATTTTGGGAGTATACACTATTTTCAGACATACCATGAGATAGCCAAATAGTCCAACTATCAGACTTGGTTCCAAAGAACCTCGAGCCACAACCCAAGCAAAACCATGGGCTCCAGCCTGATGCGGGACCTCAGCTGGGAAATCCTTGGTCCCTGACCGTTCCCTGGGCTCTTTGGAGCCCCGCCATTTCTGTGGGGTATGGGCGGCTCATAGTTTCAGGGGCACCATATGGATCCATATATGGACCATATGTTTGGTCATTTTCAGCCCGGGCTGCCCTAAACCATCCAGTTTGTTTGGTCCAATGACTTGACCAAAAAACTCACCCCAACAGAAAGGGCCCAGCTGGAGCAGCTGGATTTTCCGCAGGAGTGCCTCTCTTAGTGTGATCTCAAAAGCGACTGGCACAACTCGCAGAGACATCTCCCAGGAGCTCAAGGTATACATATATATATATATATAGCGAGACCTGGCTGTGGTGCTTAGCCCAAAAGCTCCTGCGGCGATTCTGACATTGGCATATTTTTGGTACAGAATTCCCTTGGAAATCGGGACTTCGTCCATGACATGCCAGGAAGGTTGATGGGGGGCTTACTACTCTTGCAACCACTGGAAGGTGATGTGTGATTCAACGCTGGATCTGTGCATGGCTAATCATAGATGTCCTCAAAAAAAAATCGCTTAGATTACTGTACATCCCAATTGAAGGGGAAGATATGCTTCGCAACTACTCAACCAACGTTTTAGCAGTATGGAGCTGTATCATATCAGATACCTACTATCATGATCTATGAAATATTGCCTCAAGACTGGAAGGTGCTTTGCAAAAGGTACCCTGGAATCTTTGCACGACTGACCGTCGACTTGCTGAGAGCTCAAGGAACCACTTCAGGAACCGTCGTTTTCTCCCCATCCACAGAAACTTTAGATTCAGGGAGATATGTGGCTTGAAAACGGGATCGGAAAAAAGATCCTGATCCTTAAATATGATCTTACACGGATGAAAAAAACGGAATCCCTCTTTCTACTAGAGATACTAGAGTATTGGACATGGCCATTGCTGCCATGTCCAAAATTTCGCTGGAATATGCTGCTATGATCACATTTCCATAGCTGTGAATCCACAGTCCATGCCGTTTGCGAATTCCCCTTGCTGCCTTGTGCCGTTTCTGATCAAGTCATTGGGTACCTGTCACACATTGTACTGGTACTGTTTGCGAAAAAACTGACCTGTCAATCTGTGGTCGTATATAACAGTTCTGAAATCTCGACCCAGTATATAGATTTGAACATCCATGGACTGCTGGTGAATTGCGGGTGCGGGGAGTATGCCACCCCCCGCGGAAAAAAACCTAGAGATGATAGTAAGGACATGGTTTCCGTTTAAGATGTCACCTTAAAACACTCCAATATGAAACGAAATCAACCCATAAATCCGGCCTGAATTGGTTCCAAGAATGGCTCTATCTTTGGTGAGTCCTACGTGGCCAATTGTGAGTTGCGCCTGGTTTTTACAGGCGCAACACAACTTTTCGCACAAAGCGCTTTGTGCGAAGGAAAACCTTTGGGAAAATCACACATCTAAAGAGATTGCATAGGAATGAAGATGCCAAGCGACTAATCAAACAAACCTTCAATCTGCCTGAAAAAATAGAGGTTTCCCAAAATATGGGTATGTACCCCAAACCATAGGTTTTCCAATTGATAATAATATACTGCCATTTTAGGAAACCTCCAAATATATCCAAATATGACTTACCAATCACCACGGTATATCCAGATATATCCAGCACCTTCCATTTCTTGTAAGTTCTGTCTCCATTCCAATGAAGGCTCTGTGGCCGATATCTCTCAGGTGTTGGGGCCTTGCGCGATGGTGAAGCCAACCCGCAGTTTTTTTTGGATTGCCCGCCTGAAACCAACATGTGCTAGGGTTTAAAATATGGTGTATATACATTGTGTATATATATATATATATATGGGTATACTAATCCCTATGAAAATGGATTGATGACCATCCCAAATTATACTCGTATACAATCCGACTCTTGACTCGACTCGTACCGTATGAACTCACGTATGTCCATTTCATGACACAGCCCCGGACTCTGGTGGGGTCAGTGTATTTATATGGCACACATGGCAGCCCTGATCATCTACACTGATCAGTTCCCATGTTTTCGCCACTGTCCCTGTACCAAAAAAACTGGAATATTGGAAGTGCAATAACTAGGGTTTTGAGCCAACTATGAATTTTCTGGGGGCACATCTGTGTATTAGAAATACCAACCCATTCAACCCATCATGCTCAATCTTAAACACTGGTATATTCCCCTGCCAAAGAAAAAAACAATCTGCTGGCAAGTTTGCATCCCGATAGAAATCAGTTGTATTAAAGTACCAATTCAATTACGTTGACTTTAACGTAACGATGAAAATCCCTATGTTAGATGGTTTTTCTCCCCGTTGAACGTAGCAATTTATCTAATTAAGGGAAATTCCAGAAAGAAGAAGGAAACCTCGCCTCAACAAGTACCTGCAAAAGAAAACTGCTATGTTTAACCTTTTTTCGAGGAAAAATCAGAAAAAAAGGAAAAAACCATGGCAGTTCCCATTTCGTCCTCGCCTCAACCTTTCGCTTTCAAGGCAGCCGCAATGCCTTCACAGCTGGACTTGCCGTCGCCTGGAAGCCAGCTTCGAGGCGGTGGTTCGTTTCGGCGTCGTGATTGGATGACCACCAAGAATTCCGAAGAGAAAAAATATTGGATTGATAGATATGGGGATCCTTATGGTATATTATAGTATATTAATAGTGATTAATGGATGGTATATCCCCATTAATCACCATTAATCATATATTATAGTCTTATACCGGTATACCTACCCCTGTGAAAAATATGAAAGTCAGTTGGGACGATTCTTCCCAATATATGGAAAAATAAAAAATATTCCAAACCACCAACCAGCAACTATATTTGGATTTCTATAATTGTTGATACAACCATATTGGAAGAAATCCAATCATTGAACTGATTATAATCAGTGGCGATTATTCTACAACTATTTACACAACTATATAAAATAACTCTTCATGTAAAATCCAATCAACTACAGTACCTGAAGGGTCACCTGTTCGACCTCTCCTCCCAGGCCTAGCAACATCTGCGTGGTTTCTCTGAAGAAGACCGGATTCTCGATGTCCGCATAGCCTGGAAAAAAAAATCGATCCAGGTCCATACAAGAAATCCAAAGCCATGGTCATGCATGGTCTTAATAGCCCCAAAAAAATTGACAAATTAAAATCACGAAAAAATCACGAAAATGTCTATGAAAGAAAATCACTGCGGGACTCCCAGGGGATCCGGCAAAGGTTTTTGCGCCTCCGGCCATGGATCGCTTCAAGTAGATGCAGTTTTTGGCCTGCCAGGGCGATTAATTTAATGGGAATGAGAATGGATAAGATCGTTAAGATTTGGGTAGATCTCATACTAATTCGCTCACCTGAAGATATAGCTGAAATAAGGAAATTTCAGGATGATTTTCCCGTGGCATTCTTCCAGTGATGTCACAGCGAGATCACAATAATTCATCCAGATAAGATGTTTAAGGAGGGATTGAAGAAGACTATTCTTAAGTAAAATTGACAGTGATATGAAGTTAATGGCTATATATATATATACATCCAGCCAGAATCGAGATAAACTGGGGACATGTAACAATATTTATGTGACAAATCCACCTGTGATCATGTGGTTGGTTGATCCCCTAAACGTTCTTCAAAACGTTTATACGATTCTTAGTAAATTTATCTGGTTGGTGGGTTTAACCATCTTGAAAAATATTAGTCAATGGGAAGGATTATCCCATATATTATGGAAAATAAAAAATGTTCCAAACCACCAACCAGTTGTGGTATATCCATCTAACCTCAAGGCCAAGTATCTTAACAATCCAGTTTCCTAGGAAAACTTATACGTTCTTCATCTTCATCCTAGGGGATTCCTAGGAACATGCTGGACCCTTCCAGTCACTACCAGATCATCACTGGAATCACAAAGAAAATTGATGGCCACACTCCCTCCAAAAAAAAGTCCTGAAATTAAAAACGAATATTCCAAAACCCACACCTCATAGTAAACCATAAAAAAACCTGGGAATTATACGTCCCATTTTTGTTGACGTTCTGCATATCACATACACGTTTTGCATAATTCGACATACTGTGTCTGCTTATGAAATCCCCATAGTTTGAAGTAGTCATCCCAACTTGCCAAATCATCTCGAAGATTCTCGAATGGCAGCAATCCGACGTCAAATCACCCACAAAATTACCATAGACCATAGACCTTCATACAATGGAAACGATAGTCATCATGTAAGAGTATGATAGAGTATGTAAGCCATGATTCATTTAAAAAAAAAAACAGCCCATACAAGCCATCCACAGCATAACTGTATTGTTGATGATCCATCAATGGTCCATCAATGATCCATCAAGGATCTATAAATTATTCATCAATGGTCCATCAATGGTCCATGAAAGATCTATAAATTATTCATCAATGATCCATGAATGATCCATCAATGGTCCATCAATGGTCCATCAATGGTCCATCAATGATCTATAAATTATTCATCAATGATCCATCAATGATCCATCAATGGTCCATCAATGATCCATCAGTGATCCATCAATGATCCATCAATGATCCATCAATGATCCATCAATGATCCATCAATGGTCCATCAATGATCCATCAATGGTCCATCAATGGTCCATCAATGATCTATAAATTGTCAATCAATGATCCATCAATGATCCATCAAGGATCCATCAATGATCCATCAATGATCCATCAAGGATCCATCAATGATCCATCAAGGATCCATCAATGATCCATCAAGGATCCATCAATGATCCATCAATGATCCATCAATGATCCATCAATGGTCCATCAATGATCCATCAATGATCCATCAATGATCCATCAAGGATCCATCAATGATCCATCAATGATCCCTCAAGGATCCATCAATGATCCATCAAGGATCCATCAAGGATCCATCAATGATCCATCAATGATCCATCAAGGATCCATCAATGATCCATCAAGGATCCATCAAGGATCCATCAATGATCCATCAATGATCCATCAATGGTCCATCAATGATCCATCAATTATCCATCAATGATCCATCAATGGTCCATCAATGATCCATCAATGATCCATCAATTATCCATCAAGGATCCATCAATGATCCATCAATGATCCATCAATGATCCATCAATGATCCATCAATGATCCATCAATGATCCATCAATGATCCATCAATGATCCATCAATGGTCCATCAATGATCACTCAAGGATCCATCAATGGTCCATCAATGATCCATCAATGATCCGTCAATGATCTATAAATCATCCATCAATGATCCATAAACATTGTTCACTTGTGGCTGGTTCGCAAACTGTTTGGGCCCGTTCACACCTCCCACACCTTGATCACGGGCATGCCATAGATGGAGCAATCCTACGGTAGTGTCGTGGCTGGGGTCTCCCCCAATTTTGGGGAAATCAAGATTTGTATGTTACCCACATGCTCCATGTATGGTATATTTACCTACATTTGGGTGATTTTTAGGGAAAATGAAGGTAAATATACTATACATGGAGCATATGGGTTATTGGATGTATATGGTGTTTTGAAGGGAAACCTTAAACCTGATCTCGACTCATCATTTAAAAGACACTATTTTTTTTCGGGTCAGTAAAGTTGGGATTCCCAGAACGGGTCATAATTCATCGAAAAAACATATATATATGTTTTGACAACATCGGGATAAATTACAACACCAAGCCGAAAAGTTCGGCCTTAGCAGCCTCAAGTGACAATCGTCGCCAATTCTGACAACCATCCAATCATGTAGAAATTCATTACTCAGCCCTGTTGAAAAGTTGAACCCATAACAACTCATCCCCAGAGCAACATATTTGGGGTTCAAAGCATCGCATGTTTGCTTGATTTTGATCATAAATGAATTGCTTTTGGGACGATCCAGTGAATTTTGGGGGGTTCAATCATCCCATTTTTGGTCAACTCATTCCATTCCCATTGTTTCGTCTTCAAACATATTTCATTCCCAATGTTTCTTGCTGAAGAAAATCCCCAAAGATTGGTATTGTTGGTTAAATGATGAAGTTTGGTTGGTTAAATGATGAAGTTTGGTTGGTTAACTGGTTGGTGTTGCAATAACCATCTTGAAAAATGATGGAGTCTTCGTCAATGGGGTTGGGATGACATCCCATATATGGAAAATAATCCAATCATGTTCCAAACCACCATAAGCAGTATATATGTTATCATTAATCACCATGATTACTCACCATTAATCATCATTAATCACCATTAAACCAGATGAAGTTTGGTTGGTTCAATATGGTTAAATGACCGGATCCACTGAATCCCCCCATTTTGTTGCGCCTGATCCAGCCCAAAAATTGGTTCCCGGGGGCCCGGTCCTCATCCACTTCGGCTGCCTCATTGGTGATGTCATTCGCACCTGGGCCATGACTTGATACGAAATGATGGAACGATTCATATTTCACCAACCTCATTTCTGGGGGTTCAATGGATTTTTGATGGGAAATGACCGGAAATGACGGTGTGTTTACCATGTTTTTACCATGTTTTTACCATGTTTTTACCATGTTTACCATAAAATCCATGGAACCCCCCCGGGTTTTCCTGCAAGATTTCCTTTAAACCAAGTCTGGGAAAGATGGGGAATTTTTGCTGAGAAAACATAGTAGGATTTTTCCATGAGGGTTTTTTTGCGATATAAATTAATGGATGAATTATTGATGATATTGATGTATCAATTGTTAGCGGATGTGTCAGCGGATTGATTTTGATGGGATAACACCCCATTTTTTTTAGGGATAGACATTGATATAGTGATGCAATATTTATTGATATATTATATGATATTATGCACTAAGTGAGATAACAGTGATTCACTTTCAACGGATTGATGTCCGGGAAAATTCTTACTGGTTTCCTATGGTTACTCCCAAGCTGATCGGGGTTCAACCACTGATATTTCCTCCAATTTTCTGGGGGTTAGGACATGGCATCAGGTGGTTATGGCATGTTATGGCTCAGCTTGTGCCAACAAACCTACAAATTGGTCATCATTTGGGTATGGGTCAATACCTATAGATACATTTTTAATGGGATGAACATCCATTTACCAGCTATTTTGGGGTTCACTAGGTACCAGGGTTTTGACCCATCCCCATTTCATGGTTCATTATCCCAGAATGGGGGTCCAAATTTTCAGACACAACCGCAGTGGAATTCTGAAAGAGAATCAGGAGCTGATCGTACGGGCGTGGAGTGATTTTTTTGGAATTTCCTCTCGTCTCTATCTTCAAGAAGTCCAAGGTGATTCAAATGGTGATCAGAAAAGAGAGAATACAATCTGGTTGGTGGTTTGAACCCTACCCCTCTGAAAAATGATGAAAATATGAGTTCAAGTCAGTTGGGATGATGACATTCCATTCCCAACTGTTTCTGGAAAAATCCATTAAAATCCATTAAACCACCAGAATCCATTAATCCCAACTGTTTCTGGAAAGTCATAAAATTCCATGGTTCCCGTCACCACCAACCAGCAATCAGAGCCGCGGGCACTCAGCCTGTCCCCTGGACACCCATGTTTACCAGGCCATCGGGTCCGTAAAAAGGGTCTCCGGGCCAACCACTAGGCAGGTATCCACCGCGGGCATTTCCTCAGATTTTCGGATAGATATGCTGCAAAAAAAAGTTGGGTATAATATATCCATGTATACATGTCCCCATTGATGGCAACAAATTCAAGGCACTAAACTATCCAAATGAGGTTGTCCCACATCTACGGGATCATTTTAGTTGAACATCCAGTGTACCGGGCCAAATGATCCACACAGCTACCATGAAATGGAAGGCCAAGGCCCAATTTGATGTCAGATTTATGCCAGCTTGGAGTTCTTGGTGCTATCTGATGTTTCATCTGAAGTTTCGAGAATATCCTAGAGTTTCCTCGAGTATGTTGGCCGACAGGCACCATAGTTTTGGAAAAGCCATTTCTCACTGGGTCGGAATGAGTTTCATCATGCCAGCGGAAAGAACTATATCATCTGCGCATGTTTCAAGGTGGGGGGGATCAAAGCCCCAACTTCTGCTCCAATCTCCTGATGTTTCACCTGGCGAATCCACAAGGTTCCCCCATCGGGGTCCATGATTCCAACCTTTTCTGTAACACTTTGCAGGCAAAAACTCAACCATACTCAACTGGTTGGTGGTTTGAACCCCTCTGAAAAATGATGGACTTCGTCAGTTGGGATGGTGGCATTCCCAACTGAATGGAAAAATCCATTAACATCCATTAAACCACCATAATCCAGTAATCCCAAGTGTTTCTGGAAAGTCATAAAATTCCATGGTTCCAGTCACCACCAACCATACTCAACATTTTTTACCTCCCCTGATCCCCGAAAGCCGTTGAAGCACTAGTTACCCTGCAGCCCCAGCATCATCTTGAACCTCGTCCATCTCGAAGACCCAGTCGTACGGCACGCCGGCTTCCGCCAAGAGCACCTAAAAAAAAAGCAGCGAGTCGTGATTCATGGCGGAGATTTATTCCAAATATCATATGAATAATTATGACTATAGTATATACATAACATATATATATATATATCCAGACTGTTCCATACTCTTATCAATGCCCCTGTGCAACACCCTCAAAAACATCGATCTTGAGCAGGCCCGTTACCACCCCGAAGCCATATATGAGCTGTGAACCATATTTGTTACATAACGCAATTGACGGGGTGTTCCTACCTCGTTCTCCACTCCCGTAACGTTTTTGCCTACCTCGTTCTCGGGGTGTTCCTACCTCGTTTTACAAGCTAAATATGATGTTTTTGACAAACCGGGGTACGCCCGAATACTACTTTCCATATACGCAAATAAGAGCCGTCGCTCATATATATATAATGTGTATATATACGTATGTACTGTAGATTGTATTACAATATGTTGCATACAATATGTGTATACTATATTGTAGTTAAAATGTAGTTAATATATGGAAATACATGTTTTGCCAAAGGTCAACAAAATTCCTCGAAAGCTCCTGATGATCTGCCCCGCATCTACTGGGGGATATGTCCCACTTAGAGAACTGGATTATAAGCCATATATGTATATATATATAATTATATATATATCGGGAGATCCTATATAGAACCCGGGTATAATATGGCTATCATCACTTGCTAACTGGGATGCACATCCAAGCATCGATCTTTGAACCGTTCATGAATTATTCCAAGTTTATCCCTAAATCTTTTTCCCAGCAGCCGTTGACCATGTCTTCATGCAAGTCTAAGGGTACCCTCCAACAGGATCCAAAAGGTACCACCCCAAGAATAGGAGTACAAGTAGCATATCCCAACACAGACAAGAAACTCAAGAAACAACAACAAGATTTCCAAATCACATCAGAATGGAAAAGACACACACACACACACTTCGACTTCCTGAATTTCGTATTCCAAGTTTGGTGAATTTCTATCGGTTCTATCCATGGAAATTCACCAAAGATTGGATTCAACGAGATGAACCCCCGTCTTGCCTCGCTGCATCAATTGGCGCTACTTAAAAAAAGCCGCCGACAAGACAATTCCTGCAAAGCCGCTGGCAAAGTCACCCCGTCAAAGACTGGGTTGCTGCCAAATCTTGCAACAAACGTCAAGGTCTTGAGATCTGCTGGCAAAGTCACACAGTGCATGTTCTTGTTCAAGCCAGAGCCAACAGTCAAGGTCTGGAGACCTGTTGGCAGAGTCAATCTAAACAATTTCTGGTTGAAGCAAGGGCCAAAAGTCAAGGTCTGCAGACCTGCTGGCAGACTCACGCGATCCAAGCTCTTGTCAAAGCAACTGCCAAAAGTCAAGTTTTGCAGTTCTGCTGGCAGAGTCACGCGATCTAAGCTCTGCTCAAAGCAAGAGCCAAAGGTCAAGGTTTGCAGTCCTGCTGGCAGAGTCACGCGATCAGCTCTGGTCAAAGCAAGAGCCAAAGGTCAAGGTTTGCAGTCCTGCTGGCAGAGTCACGCGATCTAAGCTCTGGTCAAAGCAAGAGCCAAAGGTCAAGGTTTGCGCAGTCCTGCTGGCAGAGTCACGCGATCTAAGCTCTGGTCAAAGCAAGAGCCAAAGGTCAAGGTTTGCAGACCTGCTGGCAAGGCAACGCCATCCAAGCTTTGATTGAAATTGTCCCCAAATTTCAAGGTTTGCAGACCTGCTGGCAGAGTCACATGGTGCAAGCTCTGGTTGAAGCTAGAGTCAAAAGTCAAGGTCTGGAGACCTGCTGGCAGAGTCACGTGATCCAACCTTTGATTGAACTTGTCCCCAACAGTCAAGGTTTGCAGTCTTGCTAGCAGAGTCACGCGATCAAAGCTCTGGTTAAAGCATGAGCCAAAAGTCAAGGTCTGCAGACCTTCTGGCATTGCTGCGCCTTCCAAGCTTTGATTGAAAGCATCCCCAAAAGCTAAGGTTTGCAGTCCTGCTGGCAGAGTCACGTGATCCAACCTTTGATTGAACTTGTCCCCAACAGTCAAGGTTTGCAGTCCTGCTGGCAGAGTTACGTGATTTAAGTTTTGGTTGAAGCAAGAGCCAAAGGTCAAGGTTTGCAGACCTGCTGGCATTGCTACGCCTTTCAAGCTTTGATCGAAAGAAGCCCCAAAAGTTAAGGTTTGCAGTCCTGCTGGCAGAGTCACGTGATCCAACCTTTGATTGAACTTGTCCCCAACAGTCAAGGTTTGCAGTCCTGCTGGCAGAGTTACGTGATTTAAGTTTTGGTTGAAGCAAGAGCCAAAGGTCAAGGTTTGCAGACCTGCTGGCATTGCTACGCCTTTCAAGCTTTGATCGAAAGAAGCCCCAAAAGTTAAGGTTTGCAGTCCTGCTGGCAGAGTCACGTGATCCAACCTTTGATTGAACTTGTCCCCAACAGTCAAGGTTTGCAGTCCTGCTGGCAGAGTTACGTGATCTAAGTTTTGGTTGAAGCAAGAGCCAAAGGTCAAGGTTTGCAGACCTGCTGGCATTGCTACGCCTTCCAAGCAATCGAAACGGCCAAAGGTCAGGGTTTGCAGACCTGCTGGCAAGGCAACGCCATCCAAGCTTTGATTGAAATTGTCCCCACAAGCCAAGGTTCGTAGACCTGCTGGCAAGGCTACGCCATCCAAGCTTTGATTGAAGCAACTCCCTGCTGGAAGAGCTACGCCATGGAAGCTTTGGTCTAAAAGATTGCCAAAAGTCATTGTCTTGATCCCACTTGGAAAGCTCACTTGTCGAAGACTGTCATTGAAATCTACACTCAAGTTCAGGTGTTGAAGGCTGCTGGGCAGTTGTAGAAGCTGCTGTACTGACGTAACTCCTCCGATTTGTGTCAGCCCATGCAGTGAGAACTCCTCCTCTTCCACCTGTTCTCCACGCAAGTATTTCCATGCTGCCAGCAGATCCACACGAACATAAACGCAGGACATCGTGATGCATTCTCCAGCCAGGGCAGCCAGCCCTTGCTGCCTGAGGGTCTGGTCCAAGCTTAGGGGCGATGATCCGTGCTGCACCGCGATGCGTGACCCGGGCTTGGAAGGCAGCCTCGCAGTGATCATCTGCTGCAGCTGACGGCCAGTCATAGAAAGAGCCACCTCAGAGCCAGCCCATCTGATTAAAAAAAAACACATAGGTTAAGGTTTCCATAAATGGGGAATCCCCAATAGCTGGATGGTTTCTAAGGGAAGATCCTTCTAAACTGGACGGTTTCTAAGGGAGACACGCATTTATGGAAACCTCCGTCTGGTGGTTACGTGCACCAAATCTGTCTGTGGGTGGTTCCTATCCCCAACGGCTGAGTCTTCACGAAGGCCGTGAAGTGTGGCTGATAAAAACGTGATAGCGCTTCATGACCGCCCAATTCTATGGTTCTTTTTCATTGTTGATGATGCAATCCCCATGTTCAATGTCTCCTATCCCATCTAACTTGTTTTGATGGTCATCTGCTATTTCCAGCTTTCTTGGTTACTCTATATATTGAATAGAGGTCACCAAGAATTCTTAGAGACTCATTGTCCTTGGAATGGATATTCATTGCTTCCAAATGATATATCTGATGATCTTCCAAGGAACCCAAGATCAACGTAGGATACCCTCTGGTAAACAGCCACATAACGATGGAAAGATCCACCATTTTTAATGGGAAAATCCACTATAAATGGCCATTTTCAATAGCTATGTTAGTTTACCAGAGGGTAATCCAAAGCCATTGCCAAGTTGCATGCTGGAACTTCTGTCTCTCGCCCTGCAAGCTGACCAGCTCTACGCTGATCATGTCGTCCATGGCAACGAAAATGCCTTTCTGAGCCATTGCGATGGCGGTGTCGGGTGTGGCGCCGCCCTACATCATGGAAATGCAATATGGGATAAAGAACCACAAGAGCTACATCTACATCTACTGTACATCATTTGGGTGTGTCTGAAAGTGGCGGACACTTATCCTAATATGTGGCAATGTTCCTGGGAAAATGAGGTTTTAAACAACTGCTCCCAAACAAAGGTACCTGGCTGAACCTGACGTAGTCTATTTTGGGAAAACTCAATCATGTCTTACCAGTCTTGCACTTTTGCGATCTGTTGTCTGCTATGCTGACTGATGACTGCTTTGATCCGAAATCTGCAAGCGCATCTCGAAAAACTGGCATGCCAGTCTTGGTCTTCTTGAGCAAGGGGCCTTCTCCCGCCTTATGCCTCCTGTGAACACGGAAAATGTAAGGCTCGAAAAAGGAGTTGCAGCGTGGACTTTTTCTAGCTGTAGCTGCATTTCCACGGTTTCTATAGACCCTTCAGGAAGAACAGACTCAACAAAAACACAACAACGACTGCAAACAAGAAACAAAGAAGGAAAGAAAGAACCGCTAAGAAAGAATGAAAACAACATGCCCAACAATAAACACAAACTAAACAAACCAAAATGAACACCAGCAACAGCAACACCAAAATAACACCCCGCCCCATTGCCGCTTCGGCACATTCATCTGGCCAGGCATTCGGCCGGCCACTGGATGAATGGAGAAGCGCCTGGAAGATGATTGAAGAATCGATTGGTTTACTGAAATCCAGCACCTGTGGTTGGAAATTCAGATGATGAATAGTATTGGATCCGGAAAATTCCACAACGTCTTGAATCTAATTGAATTTGTATCCTTAGAGCGTAGATATATGGGTAATGTGGTGCTATTACCCCAAAGAGACCCAGACATAATATGATACCAGTATAAAATATAGACATATATATATAATATATATATATATTATACACATGACATGTCAGACAACGCTAAAAGGGCAATCTCACTAAACAACTTGCGGGCAATCACCTCATTTAGTGGGGACGTAGTAACTAAAAAAGTACTATCCTCTCAGAAGGATCAAAACTTTGCCAGCTTTAGTTACAAAAACAAGGTTTATTTGTCGTGGTGGGAACAACAACTCTAGTTTGCAAGACATGATATAGTCGTATATAATATATACTCATCACCCATATTCATATAGCCGTATAGCCATCGATTATCTATATAACCAATAATTTATATATAACATTATATAACATTATATAACCATATAACCGTATAACCATATAACCATCATATAATCATATACCATATAGCTATCTAAGCATATGTATAACCATGTAACTAATATAACCCATGACTATATGGTGAATAACCATGAAGAGTTCGTTTGTCTCACCATCTGCGATAAAACTCCGGAATTGATCGCTGCCATGCTGCGTGTTGATGCCCTTCTCCTTCAAGAAGCCGGCGATGTCGGCCACCGCTCTCTGGGCCTTGGGGATTTCGCTTTTTTTTCTAAGGCTCCGCAATGGTATAGTATGGTTAATAACGCTTAATCTATGGTTAACAATGGTTATCCTATATATGGTTAACAATGGTTCATCAATGGTTAGAAATGGGTCATTTGTTTTGTATTGTTTTGTATCGGTTTTTGTCCACTGGAGCCTTGGTGACTTGCGGAAAGAAAAAGAGAAGTGGTGAACTAATGGACTTCTTATAAAGTCTTATAAATCTATGGAAGAAAATGGAAATCAAGAAACTGAATAATTCTATCTAGAAATTGGATCGACAAATTGACCAGAACTGGAGACAATAACGGCAAAAGTTGGCGCGTAAGCAAACATCCGGATACAACGACAACCAAACCGGATGGATGTAGCACATATATGCACATATCATGGACAAAAGAACATGAAACAAATGATGTGGATGAGTTCTTGAAAACGGGAAAGATAGACACCTATTTTGCGACGATTTTAGCGGGATGTTCCTTAGCCCTTGATCTTTTTGGGGGTTGACATACCCCGAGACTCGTTGCCTGTGACACGGCCATGCCGTAGCCGGGCACGATCATGACCTGGTCGGTGCGTTGGGGATGTTCAACAATGATTCCAAACGGATTTGGGGATAAGTTCTTGAAAACAACCAATTAAGCAGTAGATAAAACAGACAGATGCTTGGCTCACGATTTTTCAGTGAGATTTGAAATCCAAGAGATTTACAGCTCATTACTTTCTGGTGCTTGGTAGGGAATGAGGGAATGATCCATAATCACTAGTAATCATCATCCCATTCCCCCATTCCCATCCATTCCCTACTAAGCACCAGTAAGTTTACAGCAACTGGTGGAGCTTTCTGGTGGCAATTGTCTGTGACCCCGGGGAAAAATGAGAAATCATTTGCCTTCTGGTCCACAAAAAATGTCAAACAACGTACACATGTATATATAATTATATATAATAGGTATAGTATTATATGATATTATATGTTTATATAAAACTCAGGAGCGCATAAAAATACAGTGAAATAAGATGGATATAACATTTTTTTGTCGGAACAAACATGAATAAACACCCAACGTCTTCACATTTCATAGCCAATCAATGTTAAAGATATAAAAATGACATCAATGAGCAGAAATCACCATAAATCACCATACAATCACCAATAAAATCACCATCCTGATTTCAGACATCTGAACTCCGCACCAACCCTTCACCATTTCACCATCCACTTTCCCCGGTGTTTTTAATATGACCTCCTTGGAGTCCAACAGCAGATCGGCCACTTGTTCGGGCTTGGTTTCTCTATGCTCCTAGTAGGAGCTAGGCGTTTTTTGCGTGGAAGGAGACGGTTTTTGTCCAAGTTCAGAGGGTGGTGTTTGATGAAATGGATTAATGGTGACATACTGGTGACATACAGAGGTGAATGATGATCTTCTGTGCTTAGCAATCATATCCCCATCATATCCCCATCATATCCCCATCATATCCCCATCAATCCCATGTTTGATCAATATTGGATTTAACTGTCAAACATGCTGGGAATTGATGGACATATGATGGGGTTACCCTTCTTGGGAAACTAACAGAAACTGCTACCGAAGCCCCCGTTGAGTTCGCTGATTGACCGATTATTTTAATGGTGATGTCCATAGCTATGTCAGTTTACCAAAGCGTAAATATGTGGATCACATGGAGATACAATTCAAATATGATCCACATGGACGAAATGAAATGGAGAATCTACATTGGATATCAAGTGGTCATGCACGTGCGTGTTTTCAACAGGCTACATTTGCAGTTGTCTGCGCTGTGAATTGCAATCTGTATGATACAATGCATGCACTGCATCATATCGCGGGGATTCACAGTCTTGCCCAAAGTTGCAAGACGCGGCTTGAGGAATCACGGCTTTTTAATCTATTTAAATGACATGAAGCAACAGTTGTTTACATGTTAGTTCTCACCCAAAAGAACATAAAATTAATGAATGAATTCCTGCAAATTCTCCACACGTCCAGGGACATCATGGATGGTTAAAACCCCAAAGTTCACACAACGAATGCGGGAAAGACCCCGAGTTACCTTTTGGTAATGTGCTGGCTGGATATACTGCAAATGGTGGATTCTCCATGGCCAGTTTTTATTACTGGAGGGATCTGGAGGTACGTTGGTACCATATTTTTGGCCATATTAATTGTGGGGATATCCCCTGAAATTTAGGCCTAAAAAATAGGCCTTATATATGGTAGGTACCTCCAATTTAGGTTCCTGAAATGACCACTGAATGTTTGCTTGTTTTGTTGTGCCCATCTAAGTACTTCGTATATCCACCACAACCCCAACAATTAAGCTACGTACTTATTTAATTAACCAACATAGCTCAGGTTCAGGGGGCATTTCCGTAGTTGTTTAGCTTCGCTATGCTTTCTCGGGAATAGATGGATAAACCACCATATGTCCAAGTAAAAGTTGACTCTTTAGCATATCATCCATACACCACCAAGAAACTGCTGGTATTAAAGAAAGAAACAAAACTTGTCAATTGTCAATTATGATTACAGTATATACCATTAAGAAATAACCATTAATAATTATGATTACCATGGTTATAAATAACATTTCATTAATGGTTCCCTTTATTACTAATGGTCATTACGGTACCATTATGACAATGTCCCTCTAATAATTCATACAAAATGACCATTCTGGGAGACTCCGAGACCTCAGAATTTCACCGTCCTTGACCTCCTCGACGGCACCCCCCTACATGCGATGGCCATGGGGCCATGGTACAGTCATCTGGTGAATACGTGGTTAATATACTGTTAATAATGGCTAATATGAATGGTTATTATATGGTTAATGATGGTTAATAGCAATCTGGTTGGTGGTGCGTTTTAACATGTTTTAAGCATCTTGAAGAATGATGGAGTTCGTCAATGGGAAGGATGACATCCCATATATGAAATGGAAAATAAAAAATGTGTGAAACCACCACCCAGTTATATTTCCTCATTCCATTGAGACGATTTGAGACGATTTGAGGGAAAAGTGGCAGGAAACCATGGTTTTTCCCCATCTAATTGGTTGGCGGTTCTTTTATTTTTTCCCGTAAACCACTCCAACGATCATTGGAGTGGTTTAAAATACACAAAAACAAAATAGAAGAGAGATTTATCACCATTGCAGTAGGATTTCACTTGTCTCCTTTTGGGGGTTGCTATAAGGGAAAAAATCTTCACCGGAACCTATGCATGTTACCGCCAACAAGTTCTCGTCATCGGACAGTCCGGGGCTGCCCCAATGGGCTGTGACTATGGCACATATGATGTGATACCCAGCTGATTCCAGGGCGTATATAATCGAATGGTAGATTTCACATTCCCGCTCCAGCTCAAAGGTACGTGTCTCCCTCAAAGGTACGTGTCTCCCTCAATGGTAGATTATAATAATCCTTGTTAGCGAACCTCGAGCGGAACAACAGTGTTTTTTTCTGATGATTTATGGATGTCCCCAAAAAATAGAGCAAAATCAGGAAAAGTCCAAACAAAGCGTTGGCATCAATGGTAATTGCGCATGCATTAAGCCCAGAATACATCCCATATATCAATGAAGGGTAGTATCCCCCATCAGTCAGCCTACCAGCAGTCGGGGCGGGTATACCGATGATCAAATGATTGCAGGCACAGCTCGACACACAGGTTGAGACTACATTGACAAAAAACTGCCCCACTATGTCTGTGTCTCAACATCACGGACCCTGAAAGCAGTAGAAACTTGACTGCCAATGCAATCTCTGATCTTGAAAGCTTCACTTGAAAACCTACCCATCAAATGGCAGGAGGGGTCCCAACCACTGCTTCTCCTGTGAAAACTCCGTAGGGGGAGGCCGGTCTCGCCAGCGGTCTCATTGGGCCCAAACACTAGTTTACTAGCTAAATACTGTATATCTATGGCTATAAGGGAAAAACTTAACCGGAAACCATCGATTTTCTCATTAAATATGGGACTTTCCTGTAGATTTTCCCTTAAACCAATCCATTGATAGAACGATCCATTTCTACCTTCAAATATGTTTTGAATCTCCAGTACCTAATGACGTGGCTGACCATACTCCAGAATCAGCATCATATTCCTCCATATTCCTCCTGGCCAAAGATTGATCCATAAAGCGACCATTCACCGTACCCAGGATGTGCTGAATCTCCCATCAGGGACATTTTAGGGAACTAAATTGAAGGTACCTACAGCAAGACATGCCAGGTCTATTGATCTATGCCCAGGTCCTATCTAATCCTATCTCGGGATATCCCTCAAAATGCTCAAAATATCAACTGTTATCAACTTATTGTCTCAAAGATGGCACTTCGTACCTCCATTTCAGGTATTTTAAGTGTCCCAGATCATCCCTTCCCAGCCTTTTTGGGTGGCGCGACGCTCATTCCACCGAAGATCACGTTCATGATGTCACGGTTCATGGCATCCTTTGCCGGAGCCATGGCAGCCATGGACCGATGACCATTGGATTGACTCGGGGTCAATCAATATACCCTCTGGCTATTTACCCATCTGGTAAACTAACATAACTATGGAAAGATCCACCATTTTTAATGGGAAAACTCACTATAAATGGCCATTTTCAATAGCTATACCAGAGGGTACCCATCTGGGTGGTGGTTGAGCCCTACCCCTCTGAAAAATGATGGAGTTCGTCAGTTGGGGTGATGAAATTCCCAATATATGGAAAAATAAAAAATGTTCCAAACCACCAACCAGCCATTTATAGATGGTTTTCCCAGCAAACCTCTGCTTATAATCATTGCGGTGTATTAGAGACAACGACCCCTACAGTCCCTACATTCAATGGATTGGTTTAAGCCCCATATAAAAAATCGGAAAATCCATGGTTTCCGGTTAAGATTTTCCCTGAAACCAATCCATTGAATCTATGGTACCCCCAAATCATCCATTTCAATAGGAGTTTCCATTACAGTATAAACTTATAAACCATCTATTTTGGGGGGAACCCCATTTATGGAAACCACATGGAAAAAAACATCTGCCTGCGTGAGCCTGTCAAACCCCACGACCCAATTAGGATGTTCCTACCGAAATCTACCTGCTGACACTGTGGTAATTGATGATTCAATCAAATCGTAAAGAATAGTTGATCAAACTATCAATCTGCAAAAACAACGTGCTTGTTGAGTCCAACACCACATGATGATAAATTGATTAGATAGCACATCGATCATCACGTACTATACATATCTCAAATTATTGAATTTATCATATTAGAGTTTATAGAGCTATGGCTAATTCTCTGCCATCGCTATTGCTAGCTATGGTTTATCATCATTTACATTCATCTACCACATTATCTGCTACCTACAAGTCACCATAAAACCCTCATTAAATCCCATTAAGTCACCATAAAACCCCATTAAATCCCATCTCATACCATCTATGATTAATTACCGTATATAAGTCTACCACATCCTTGAAATCAAGTCAACGATCTACTTCGGCAACCCAGTGGCACACATGATCTTGGTCAGAATGGCACCTGGATGGTCAGGAATGATTTTCATGAGGATAGAATGGTATACACAACATAGCTAACCAACAATATGAGAGTTGGATTCGCCCAGAATGGGGTATACTAGTACCAGGAAAAGAACATCAGTACACTTTGAAGGAAATATGAATGATAAACCCATGGATTTGGGGATATCTAATTTTCGTACAAACAACCACCCATTTGATTGGTTTTACACTTCCAGAGTTCTTACAAGGTTTCAAAAAACTGGCCAACCAATTTTCATGTTGGTTTCACCCTCAGATTAGATCACCTTTGGGGTCCGAGTGAAGCATGGTCCAAGTCTCGTCAGTTTTCGGAGCTGTTGTGTAACCATGGCATACATACTCCTATGGTTATTTAACATAGCCATGGTATAGATGGCCTATGGAAATAGTTGGTTTACCTATTAAAAATGGTGATTTTCCATGGCTATGTTAGTCATAACCAGATGGTATATTTCCCAGGTGACTCAGGGGGTCGAACCCAGCAACTCCTCATTTTTGTTACTCGAAATCATCGCAAATCCCCATTTGAATTTGCCCCATTTGAAGGTTGACAAACGGACACACCATTTTCGTGATTCAAAGCACTAATTGCCATGCAAAATCCCAAGTATAACCTATTTCAATTGATCTCTACGTGTTTGGGTGCGTTAAAAAGATAGTACGCTAAGTACCCCTAAATCTATGTGTTTCACAAAAAATGCCTCTTGTTGGCACTTGTTGGCTATCCCCCATTTTCAGATACGCCCAAATCAAATAAATACGCATAAAGATGGCTATATATCCCAGATTGAATGCCGAGTACATGTCCATTTATCACTGATTTCCTATATCCCATTTATACATGTTTTTAAAAAAAATGTATATAAATTATATAACATGTATATAACATCAACAGTGACTACTCCCCCAGTTTCCTCACTTTTCGATCCACCAGGTCCACCAGGTCCACCAGGTCCACCAGGTCCACCAGGTCCACCAGGTCCACCGGTCAGGGTAGGTTCACCGAGGTGCCGCTAAAGCCGATCAACGAGCCCACCACCGTCAGGGTCGGGCTGCCCAACAGCATGCCTTCCGCCACCAGGGCCCAGCCGCTGTAGGAATTCCTGATGGAAAAACCACAGATGGTGACCATTGGTGAAGTCATTTCTGATGCTTCAAGGGCATAGGGCATACAATCTATGGGATCTATGGGATGTATATGATATATGTATATTTATGTATATTATAAATTATGTATATATGTATAGCCTAGCCAGATTTATTCATTTAGCAAATCATCAGAACTTTGGGGAGATGCTTGACATTGAAGGCATGGTGAACAGTAAATTACTTTACTTCGAGTGATGCCCACCCTGACATAATATTCAGACATTCTTTCTGGCAGTCTATCTGACATCTATTCTGACATTCTGTCTGAAATTCTATCTGACATATATTCAGACATTCTTTCTGGCAGTCTATCTGGCATCCAATCTGACATTCTATCTGACATGTGTTCGGGTCCAGGCGCGCTCCACAGCATCCGGAGCTGGCGATGTGGTGTTCAGGTCCAGGCGTGACCCACTGCATCCGGAGCTGGCAGAGGGGATGAAGGCAACAAAGAGGCGAGAAGAAGAAGAAGGAGTAAGGAATTGCACTTTTGTGAAAAATCTACAGGTAGCTTAATGACTACTAACCCTCTAGTTCACAACCAACATCAATTATATCCCAGTGTCATAGTAAAGACATGTTCGCTAAAAACTCCCTAAAGCCTTTTTTCAAAAACAATAGGAACCAGATTTCATAGGTAAATCCGGGTAAATCGTTGTCTCATAACCATTCATAACCCATCACCCGCGCGATGTTCGTCCCAGCGTCAGCACGGTGATGCAGCAGGGCATATCGCCTCCTCCTACGCTGCCCACCAAATGCACTCCCATCGCCGAGGACAGTGCTGTGGTGCCATACCTGGCAGATGTTGGGGGGATTAAACCATCAGGAATGGTGGCTTCATGGAACTTTAATGGAGGTTTAAGGATGTACCATATGACTGCGGGAATAAACATCCAGCTGTACCAGCTATGACCTAGTCCCTAGGCTACTAGGATTTTGACTCATAGCCATTTCTATCTTGGGGATTTAGTGAACAGCTAAGGGGAAGAATACCTACAATTGATTGATAGTAAAACCTTACCGGGTGTGATAGGTAATTTTTCAGAATATTATCCTGATTTCTGGGGGTGAATATCTGGGCTTGAAGAAAATACCAGGGGACTTGTCCAGGCTGTCAACCACCCTTTGGTAATTTAACATGGATATGGAGAATGGTCCCTTTAGTTCAACGATTCACCTACTGTATTATATCCTATGTAAAGGTGATAATTCTCCATAGATGTTGAAATAGAAACTTGCCAGAGGGTATCCTGGGAGAGCATTGTATAAATAGATATGTATACATGTATATACAGTCCACGGTAGACTTCTGAAACTGTATTTACATATGATATTATATGAGTTTGTCAATCAGTTGTACATGGGCAGGACATGGGATAAATCCGGGGTAATACAGTGTTGGTGCAATTCTGGCGTGATGATGGTGTGGATCATGGGTGATGATGGGTCATGATGGATGACATTTTAGCAATGTCGGATTATAAGTTTGGATTGGACACGCTCGCCAATTGTTGTAAGTATATTCTATACCCTCCAGTCTATTTAACACATAGCTATGGAAAATTCAGTGCTCATACATATATATATATATATGATTTACCCACTGTACAAGAATGATGATTATCCATAGGATTCCATAGCTATTCTAAATTACCAGAGGGTAAGGCGTAATCAAAGCCTACAACTGTCCCTAAGTCTGCTTTATCATCATTTTCCTCAGCCATAAAATGTCATAAACTGGGGATATCTTGGAATATCCGCATCTCTGGACAAACATATGTCCCCATTCCCACCAGAATCCATGAATAAGTGATACTGATAAGGGATTAATCATGATAAATCGTAACCTATGGGGTTGGTTACCATAGTTATACCATAGTCATACAGTTCTACCATAGTTATACCCACAAAAATCACCAACAAATTGCAGCCCCAAACCATCGCCGGGGACGCATCAAGGCAGTTCCGAGACCCGGTGAGCTGCTAGCACAGAAGAGGCCCAGCATACCGAGCCTCAGTGAGTTTGGGTCATCCCAGTTCTAACAGAAAACATATGCAATTTAAAAGAAACAACAAGACATTATTGTTGGTTGAATATATAAAGAGCTTGATGTCAATGTATGTCAATGTGATATGACATACTACCAGATTGGTGTACGTGTTTTGTTGGGAACTTTCTACAGGATTCTACAGGAAATCAGCTGGAATCCCTACCATCAAGCCGTGTTTCAAGCGTAATTCTGTTTCAACCAATTCTTGGACATGAGCTGCAAGAGCTTTTTGTCATATGGGCAACAGGGCCAAACTTAGGTAAGGTTTATAGATGTGAAAAAAAGTCATCACCAAAGAGATAGAACAGTGAATTATATTGAATTATCACTATTTCAATGGAGATATATCTACTTTTCTATTTTTTGGGGGGAGATAACAACTATAAGGGGCACAACAATACATGTTTGGCCATGTGCAATATTCACCTTGGAGCTCTTGAGGTACAACGCAGCTGGGAATTCCCTATGATTTCCTGCAATAAATAGAGGTTTATAGCTGGGAAAATCATCTATACTGTAAATTAGGAAATTACCAGAGGGTACCCTCTGGTTATGACTAACAGTTCGCCATGGTTTGTTGATGGCCCTAATCGAAATAGATGGTTTACCGAACTGAAAAATGGTGGATCTTTCCATGGCGAACTGTTAAATAACCAGAGGGTAAATCATAAGACACTAAGATTCCTTGTGGTCAAAAGTCGTCCGTGGCCGTTGCTCCAACTTAGAGTAGCTGAGTAGCTGGATGTAAGGTAGTTAGTCGGTTCCAACAAGATTCCAATATGTAGCAACCCCACAAAAAGACAGAACACGAAATTCCTACTAAACCAGTGAAGATACACTTTTTCCACGTACTTTTTGGTAATTCCATGTAATTCCTATACAGTATCTGAGAGTCTTTTGCTAATCACCAGCCTGACCACACATCGTTCCCGATCCACACCGAGGGTCTGAGATGCTGCCATGCCAACATTCAACATGTTCCTTAGCGCTGTCTCAAACTCGGACGGTCAGATTTTTCGGAGGCTCTGGGCCCCTGGGCCCTGTCCCATTGCAGCTCAGGCTCTTGTTGGGCAAGTTGAATGGCTTCGAGCTCAGGTTTCCGTTCAGCTTACCTCGGGGTCTCAGTGCCAGCGCAAACTGCACAGAAAACACGGCATTTCATGTACGAAAGCTGCAGGTGGTCTAAATGATACTGATTATACAACATCTCTCCGTATTCCCATGTAGTTCCAGAAAGTGTAGGCACTTAAATTCTGCCGCAATCCAATGATAACCTGATCATGTAGAAGCAGATGGTGATTTCCCCTCACATCTCCTCTAGAAACGTTGCCGTTGAGGAACTCAACCCACTGTTTAACACCAGCATTTCAGGTGGTACTCAAACCTCCCCAGTCTGCCGTTGATTTATCCTGGTTATTCCTTCCGGGAATCACTTGAAACAACAGGCCATGGGACAAAACCATACAAAACCCCTGCTGTTCAAATTCGAAGAGCTCATGGCATGACTGGACGACCATAAAAACCTTGGGAAAAGCCGACGGTTTTTGATCCACCGCAGGGCTTTCCACTGCTCCATCTGCGGCATGGCAATCAAACATCCCCCCGGCTGATGGGAACATGTAGGAAAAACCAGCCCTGCGGGATGTTCCATGCCCAGGTTCTATGTGATGAAAATTGTAAAATGCACCATTTCTCATGGTTGATCATCATCATCATCATCATCATCAACATTCAACTCGCCACTTTATGGTAACTGACTTTATGGTAGTAAGATCTAGTAAGTCCCTCATGTTGGGCCGTGCACTGCTGATTGCGAGATACCAAAGGCGACCAGGGACCCAGTGAAGGTGATACCTGCGCTGAAGAGGTGCCCCAAGAATGGCCGATATGATCAGGTAATATCAGGTATCATTTAAAAAAATTAAAAACATCATTCACCAATCTCAAGCAATCTTCACCATCAACTGGCTCAACTATCGACATAACGATCATAACGATGTGACATCGCTATATAACAGATTGATAAATCCCACTGATTCCTTTATCTACTCGTTCTTCCCAACTCACACCAAATCGTAGAAAGAAAATGATCATTGAGGCCGAGGTTTTTAACCAGAAGGCTTCTGCGAATTCTCGTTGCCCTCGGCGTTCTCTCATCAATCATCACCTAATGACAACCCACCGGAAATATCTTGTTGCAGCCCTCCTGCCAACTTTGGGATGGTTTGGCTCTGGAACAAAATCTAAACACACTGATGTTCACATCAAAATAGGTCATGCATAGCTGTATATTTCCCCCATTCATACGGGTAAATCATGGGTTTGACCCAACCCCCCATGTCTTGTACAAAAATGGTCAACACCAGTCACAGGGACTATTACCCATTACAATGCGGGATCCACATTTTTTTATCACCATCCCAGCAGTTATCAAGTATAATTTATCCCACTCAGGGGTATACTATACCTACCTTCATAACTTTCATAAACCACGTAACTTGGGAGTGCTATTCTGGATCCCACATCTCACATCTAGGCCCCATTAAAGATCCCCATGTTGAATCCCCGGCCTCCAATGGCGTTGCCGAGCATAGCACCTACCTGGCGAAGGAGTCATCCAATTGGGGCAAGAGAAGCAACGAGAATGGCTCAGAAACCAGGTCAGAAACCAGAATCCAGAAGTATGGTGTATGCAACCAACAAAATGATGGATACATGTATATATTTATGTATGTATATATGTGTATGTATATATATATATATGTATGTATGTAATATATTGTAATATACATATCCAACCCACTCGGGGGAACAGCCATATCTAGTAGAACTGGGAGCATTACAAATTACATCAGAGAAAAACTGAAAAGTGAGAGTGACCGACACGAACGGCAACAAAAGCAAAGAACATGGTGCAGTTGGGGTTATTGATGGGTATAACATGGTACAACGGTAGAATCATGGGGTTTTAACCTCCACAAGTTGGGATACAACTCCTACAACTACGGTTTTATAACAACTTATTGGTGGAACTGCCCAAGTCAGCATGGGAATTCCCTCTCTCAGGCTTGACGCAGAATATCCGATTAATGGTTTAAACCTATCCCAAGAACCATGAAAGTCACTTGGGGTCATCAAAAATATAAAAACACCATTTCCAACTAGGCCAACAAGCCAACTATCCAATTTATATTATATATATATATATGTATGTTAATTCTCAACATTACCTGGATTTGATGAGGGATTTGCCTGTGAGAAATCCACACCTTGTGCCCAATGTTGGCATCCGGATGAATCATGTGACTTCCGAGACAAGTGGCTACCTTGGGATCGCTGGTGAAGCACTGCAAGGCTCTGAGGCTCCCCGTTTTTCCATGGTATAGATGGCGCATCTGTAGATGATCTACCTATTTGGACATGGTATTTTAGTTGTTCAATAGCTATGTTAGATTCCCAGAACAGTGGATACCAGTGGGGTGGCTATCATCGGATTCGCCGAATAATTCATGGTGATCTTTCTGAGTGATGCAATGGGGATCATGGTACAACTAGAATGATTTACAGTAATAGTTGTAAACATGGTTATGGGGTAACATCATAGCCATTGATTATCATTATCTATCCATATCATTCCATATCTAGTATGATTTTCAACTACAACTAGCCAATTAAAAAAGTTTGATCATGTTTGATAAAAAATGATAGGTTTGCCCAGCAGGAGTGTGGAGGTGCCCTTGCCGCTAGGTCCCTTCTGGATGCGCTGGGTTGATGTTGCAAAAACCCACCGCTACAGTTTAGTTCACATCCAGAATATGCTCAGAATCAGGATGTGAAAGATGGGTAGGTATTCTGAGCACATTCTGGATGTGAACTAAACCATTTGGAACCAGTTTTTGGACTTTGAATACCTACCCATCTGACTCACATAGACTTTTGACTCACATTCTCAGATCAGCAGGTACAAAAAACTCGTATTTGTGGGCCACAATTCCTGCCATCATCCCACTTTTGATGTCTTACCTACATCCAAAGGTTAAGCACATAATTGACCATTGTTGTTGGTTAAATTTCTCATGTTTAGTCATTGTTTCATGGCCACCATCCATGAGAATCACCCATTTTCAGAGGAACGAAGCATTCAACCCCCATTTTGATGGGATCTATGCTAGTGGGGGGAATGGTAAACTAACATTGACATGGAAATGTCATGAAAATTCACCGTGAAAGTCGATCATTTCCTCGACTTCACCCATGTATGTTATTCCATGTCTATGCTACTCTAAAATTGGGGAAATCCAATGGTATCCCCATGATACCCCCATGACCTGTGTGGTTTTGTCACTTCATCCGCAAAAGGCCACTCCAAATGATAAATGCCCCATTCTTCATGCGTACATCTCAATGTTTGATGGTTACATATCCTTATTTTTAATGGTTAAACCCCCAGTGTTTGATGGTTAAATGCTTCATTTCTATCATGATTCATTGTGAAATCAGATGGCTATGGCTGATCAAAACCCTGGGTGCCCGGGCACCTTCACCCCTTAAAAATTCGGTGCTATTTCTGGAGATTCCTTCCCCCAATTTCTGGGTAATCATAACTGTTTGGTAGTTGACCTGAAAAATATGAGTCAGTTGGGATGATGACATTCCCAATAGATGGAAACATAAAAAAAAATGATTGAAACCACCAACCAGATAATATTTCACTAACCTGAAATAAGACTCGGGATGATTCCATCTATTTATGATTCCAGTGAGGTCACAGTGAGGTCACAGTGAGGTCACAGTGAGGTCACTATAATTCCGCCACCTGACCCGTTCCTCATCGGATTTTCCATGATGCTCAATCCATCCAGCTGTTGGGGCACCCCCATGACTTAGGAAAGCTCCCGAAATGGCAGTTGTGGATACTTATGGATGGTTATTCCCCAAAATATATGCCAATCATATCCTGAAATGGCTATGAGGCAATGAGTTATGGATGGTTTATTCATGTTTATTCCATGTTATTCCCCAAAGATATGCCAAAGATATGAAAATTTACTACTGGTTGGTGGTTTCAACCCCTCTGAAAAATATGAGTCAGTTGTGATTATGACATTCCCAATATATGGAAAGTCATAATCCAGCCATGTTCCAGTCACCACCAAGCAGAAGAGGTTTTGACCCATCCCCAACTGGATGTTCCGTTCCCTTCCCTTCCCCGAACATGTTCCGTTCCGGGTCGCCGCTGCGGCGCCCACCAGCGCATGGAAGGCGGCCACCGTCTGCGGGAGCGCCATAGGACTGACGGCCTGGAGGCCATTTTCGATCCATAGCTGCTATGGTTGTTAAGGATGTTATGTGGTTCATAATCCATAGAAACTACATATAGAAACTATATAGTATAATGATCCATAGTGGTTCATGGTTATTGGTTATTCAGTGGTTGAAGTGACTATGGGTATACAATCGGTATATAATGGTATATATAAACTAGTGATAGGTAACTGGATGTAGCAACTGTGGTTAGATTTAATAAGCGATTTTTTGCAACTATTATTCCATAACTGGAATGCACCATCATGATCCACTAGGCACTTGAATGGCGAAACAGATGGATTTATCATTCAAATTGGTCTCCCAAATTTCCCCAAAAATGGAGAATTGTTCACCACTTTTGGCTGATTGAGGCGGTGGAGATTCTTTATATTGCTTGTCCCACAGCATCCGAAACATGGCCGATCTTGCATAACCAATTCCCCAAAATGAAGCCATCTTTCCAAACCACGGTTCGCCCAAAGTTACCCTCCTGGCTGGGAAATCTCAGCAAAGGAGCATTTAAATTGGGAAAATCATCTACAAATGATTTCCAGCTTGCCATGTTTGATTCGGAAGGGTAACCCAAAACAATTCTGGTTGATGAGCGTTTTCAAACATGCTCCCCATACTTTTCCCACATGTGTTTTTCCATAAGATGAAGGGGGTACATGGATAAATGTCCCGATATTTTCCCGATATTTTCCCACCATTTCCCCATATGTCCCCATCATTTTCCCACATCCCCGCCTTGCCCAGACCAAAGCCTGCTGCTCCACCGGCCGCAACAAGGCCAAGGGCAGGTGCCAACTGGCGAGGGCTGGGGGGTCTAGCTGTGGATCTTCCCATCCCTAGGGTCCTATGTTCCAATTATGTGGAAATAGCCTACAAAAAACCATGGTCCAATGGTTTCCTTTGGGGACTGTAATATTCGGGGGAAGGGATTTTCTATGGATTATTTATGATTATTTATCCCGTGAGGTCGTGGTAATTTTGATCCTTGGAGAATGATGCCATTGTTCGATCTTCTATCATTTTCCCACGAAAAATTCACTCCCCCTACGGGCTGCGGCTCTCTTTTCCGACATAGATATGCGGAAACCCTATGGAGAAACCTACGGACATGATCTGCATAGGGTGGTCTTTCCTACACCTAGGAACTGCTGAGGAACAACAGCCAATGGAAAATGCAACCATCAATGGATTGGTTTAAGGGAAAATCTACAGGAAACCATGGTTTTTACCATCAAATATAGGGCTTTCCTGTAAATTTTCCCATCATCCAATTCTATGAAACCAGCCACACGTGAATTCCAACCAGGCACTGGAAAAGTCATCCATTGATGGAATCTTATGGATAGAATTGTGGGAGAAATATCTGGATATACTATGATATACTGTACCAGAGTTATCTTGCCACAGGTAAATTCCCATTCGTATGTTTTCTTACTCCAGAGTATCTCCCATGGGGCATGAAGCCAAATGCCAGCCGACGAAGATGAGACCTGACCCGATGGCAGCGCTGCCAGCGTCATTGACATGGCGCCTGGCTTGCGGCAAGCTATGCTGATCTGATCGCCAATGACTCAGATGTTTCAGGGCTTGAAACTACCATCTGGTTATTTAACATAGCCAACTGGAAAATCACCATCTTTAATAGGTAAGCCATCTATTTCTATGGGCCATTTTCCATGGCTATGTTAAATAACCAGATGGTACCAACCAGTCACCATTTAAGGGCGGTTTAGCAGTCCTGATATATTTTTTGACTAGTGAAGCACATCGTTGAAAATCAGCGTATTGAAATTTGGGTATCCCCAAATTGATGAGGTCCTTGGGCCATGCCACGAGCCTATCATTTTGGTGGCTTTCAAAGCTGGAAACCCCAAACCCTCCTTGGTGACGGAGAAAATCATGACGCTTGGATCTCAAGAACCCCAATCCCCCAGACCCAACCCATGTGTCTTGGCTGAAATTCAGACCGAATCATTAAAGTTGCCCGTGGAGATTGGTGATCTTCCCATGACCATCATGACTTGTACATTGGTTTGGATGGTTTCATGGGCTGTTTGATAATGATGTGATATTACCCCACCAAACATGACCGGCTTATCGGTGGTTCATGCTAGCAATATCCCAGTGAAATTGTATCAAAAGAAGTATCTTGTACTGTATAATTAATATAATTCACGTGTTGAATGTTGATCATGCACAAGTATCATGTATCCCATCGCCACACTTCCAAAAATATCCAAGAATTTTCACATATCTATCGATATGTATATACATGTGTCCCATGTATGATATCATTCTATCCCATGTACTGCACAGCCAAAAACAAAATATAGTAGAACAGTAAAATCCTACAAAAAGAGCGGACAAATTACTGTTTTATCACTTTTTCTATCAGGTTTCTATCTTTCTTGGGGGGGTTGACAACAAAAATGGATGATATTTTGTTATTGTCATAGGGGGCATATCAGAGTTCTTTGACGGTTTTTGATGTGTTTTTTTTAATGGTGTTTTGATTGTTGTTTTGATGTGATGTTATTGTTTTTTTTCATGATTGTTGGTTGATGTTTAATAGCTTTTTATGGTTGTTTGATTGTTTTAATAATAGTTTTTGATGGTTTTTTGATGGTGTTTGATGGTCTAGAGTCTTTGATGGTTTTTTATGGTTTTTGATGGTTGTTTAATGGTTTTTTGATGGTTTTTGTAGCACATCTCTGGGTGTTTCTTCCGTTTTTTTCCAGCCTGTGACGCCCGTCACGCCCAGGGCCAGGCCGAACTGCGCCGTCTTCTGGGACCTTCGGGGATTTTTCTTGGGATTTTAAGGGAAAAAATCTGGGAATGTCATGGATTTTTCGGGAAATTCAGCAAAACTCCGGGGATTGTTGTATACCCTCTGGTAAACTAACATAACTATGGAAAAGCACCATTTTTAATGGGAAAATCAACTATAAATGGCCATTTTCAATAGCTATGTTAAATTACCAGAGGGTAGTTGAGAGTTGATGAATGATAGTTAAGTTGGTTTATAACTTGGTTTATGACTTGTATATACTCGTGTAACTAGGGTTTATGGTCATTATAACTGTAGCCAATGGGGTTTACATCCCCACTTATAACATCTTATAAGACAGGGATGATCTACAGAACTAATTGAATGTACAGCGTAGTGGAGATTGTAAACGCAGCGATAAGTTCTGATTGTGTCCACAATCACATTTCACTGATTTTCTCAATTGGGGGCACTTCTAATCCCAAATGATCTTGGTTCAAGCATGCGAAAACTGCCAAATCTGTGATTAGAAGCATTGGTTCTTCGGTTTCTTGGCACTTCTCCCATGTTGGTATCAATGACATCCGTTCTGAAGAACTCTCCACTGGCGTTCGAGGCGCGAAAGGCCGCCAATGGCACCGATGCACATCAGACCTGCGGTCTAAATGACCCGTTGACAGGTGGTTTGTACATCCCATGATTTATGGGGCTTCAACCGTTGAAACCATCCAAGGTGGTGCATTTTCCCATGATACCCTCTGGTAAACAGCCACATAACATCATATAACTATGGAAAATCAGCATTTTTAATGGGGAAATCAACTATAAATGGCCATTTTCAATAGCTTGTTGTATGTTTACCAGAGGGCATTACATGATTCATAGGCTTTCAACATGTTTCAACCATCCAAAAGGGCAGGACTTCACAAGCACAGTTTTTGGTCTTTGTGAATACCATGGGCTGTGTCTGAAAACCCATGGTTTTGGTGCCACGGGCCAAGGAACATCAATTCTTTGGAGAAATCATATGAAAAAAATAAGGATGACACTCCTGCAATGTGAAGTGAGGCCATTCTGAGGATGATTCTACGTAATTTACCCTCTGGTAATTTAACATAGCTATGGAAAATCAACTATAAATGGCCATGTTCAATAGCTATGTTAGTTTACCGGAGGGTACCATCATTCTAGCGACCTCGCAGGGAGGTCGTTACAATTTCCCGAGATGAGCGTGTCTGAAACTACTTTTTCTCACCATTTGTTTGCGTCATATGAACAAATACACCCCAATCCATTGCTATTTCGTGGGTAATACGGAATATTACCACAAAACAAGTGGATTTGAAGGCAGCAGAACTTCATGGGAACCTGGCCTGAGAGAGTGCCCACGGTAGGTGCTGCTGCAGGCAGGGCAAAAGGCACCACCTCTGAACGGGCTGGATTTGCCTGGATGTTTGTGACATGCTTTCCACAGAGGACTGGTATCTAATGATGGCTTAAATCAACTCAAGTAGTACTTCTATCATGTTCTATGTATCATATAAATAATTGTTGAAGTATAATAAAAAGAAATCAAAAACATATGGGTCACCCCGCTTGTATCCCGTTCCATCCCACCGCGTTCCTTTCCATATTGAAATCGCCGTTTCAGGGGTACATCCCTATTTTCTGACACACCAATGGCATACCCATCGCAAGTTTCCTTCAATATCTCAGCAAAATCCCTTTTACATCCTTTTATCTCTCAGGTCTTACATGCGAAACGCATTTCCACCCCACACCATGCAGCTGGAGGACCGCCAATCCTGCTGCTGGCAACAAATAGATGGTAGTGTAATCTGCCTGGCTCCGAAGAAGGATTGGAAAGGAGGCCTGAAAAAAGATTACTTGACCCACCGGGGTTATATTTTTTGTGGGATTTACATGATTACATCCCTTAAAACCAATCATTGAACCCAAAAAGTGATCATAACATCTGTCAAGTTCCAAGGACAACCTTTTCTTGGGTTCGTGCTGGGATTATTCCCAAGCTGGTTGGTGGCTTCAAACCATCCCGATAGTCAATTGGGATCATCATCCCAGATAGGACTTTGTTTGTGCCCACCAACCAGCAAGGGTCTGGATACCCTCTGGTAATTTAACATAGCTATTGAAAATGGCCATAGAAATAGTGGATTTACCCATTAATAATGGTCATTTTCAATAGCTATCTTAAATTACCAGAGGGTAACCCATCCTGAATCCCCCAGCCCGGCAAAACTTCGTCCCAAAGAAGATTTTTGTGAAGAAAGCCCCAAAACCAGCAATGAAAAATCTAGGCCAACCCAAACGGATGGCTTTGTGTCAAACTTTTGTTTTTTTTGCATTTTCCGCAGGAAAAATGATGATAACTTCATAAACCGAAAAAATGATGATAAACTGAACTCATTTCACTATGATAAGCTACCCTCTGGTTATTTAACCTAGCCATGGACAATGGCCCATAGAAATAGATGATTTTCCCAGCTATAAACCTCCATTTATCAGGGATTTTCCATGGCTATGTTAGTCATAACCAGATGGTATCAGTTGTTTTTTTCTGCGGCTTCTGAAGCCATTCAGATCGTCAGATCCGTGGCTTCTCGTCAGACGCCTCTCCAGGCTTTCGAAAGAGATCCAGCATTCGCTTTGTCACCTGGGGACGTGGCAAATCCCAAGGAAAAACCAGGGAAACCAGAACTGTTTTTTTAATATGGGGAAGCCACCCCAAAAAAATCAGTTTGAATATCTTGGGAATTTCAAATTGTTTGTGTAAATCATATAATCATCAGAAGAACATCCAAAGGAGATCTTTGTTTTCCCCCTATATACCCTCTGGTAAACGTTTACATAACTATGGAAAATCACCATTTTTCATCGGGAAATCCACTATTTCGACTGGGCAATTTTCAATAGCTATGTTAGTTTACCAGAGGGTATCATATTAAACACCAAAAAAAACATGGTGGCTGTAGGGGCTCGAAACAAAAAACTATGTGGGACAGCCAGGGGGCCGGTGAATGTTGAGGGGATGGGATTGATGGTTGGCCAACCAGGGCCAACCAGTGTTTCACACCACGATGGTTGGTCATATCTAATAATATTGGACCACCCGGTCATTATACAGTAATTTAAGTAATTTATTTACCCATATACAATCATAATCAATCATATACATAGGTTTTTTAAAAGAAGGGGTTTAGGGTTTTCACCATGGGTTCGATTGGTGTCGATACAAAACTGGTCCTCTTCGGTCTCCTTTTCGATTTGGGGTACCTCCCATTTTAAGAAACCTGGTGCCCGGCACCTGTTCACCCCAAAGTTTAGCTGGTTGATGTGGAACCTCTCCCCAAGATATGGTATATGTAGGCCCCCCCGAAAAAAAAATGGAAAAGTTGTTCTGGGATGGTTCCAGGTTTTGAGCTCTTGTATTTGGGCAGTGTTGAAAAAAAATCCTGTCATTCAAAAAACTGGTTGGTTAAGAGTTCGGGATTTCCCGATTGGATTAAAATATGTAAATAAAACCCATTATAATCCCTAGATATCCCTCCCTAGTCTATATTGGCTAGTAATGGCTAGTATAATCCCCTACCAAGGGCTAGTATATATAATCTATAATCCCTCAACCATCCATCCTCATGCGACTTGGACACCAAAAAGCCACCCGCAATGTTCACAGCAGAGATGCCCACAGAAGCCTGAAGGAGAGCGGAGCTCAGCAAGATGAAATGGATGAAATGGATAAAATGGATGATTTTAAGGGCCCAAAAGTATCCAAAAGTTGGATTCTTGCTGTTTTTTTGGTTTCAAATCACTGGTGAACTCGGCCAAGAGTTGAAGACACAATCCGGTGGAATTTGGCAATTTTGTCGGCTTCAGTTAGATCAGCATCTGGAAGCCCAAAAGATTGACTGCTTGGTGGTGCGTTTGAACCATCTTGAAAAATGATGGAGTTCGTCAATGGTAAGGATGACACACCATATATGAAATGGAAAATACATGAAAATACCGGTAAGAAGATCAGTTGGCTAGCCAGGCCGCGCCTGCGCCAGTCCTTGTGCCATCAGACCACCACCTGTGCCCATCAGCATCAGACCTGGCACCCCACCAGCGGTAGAAAGTCGAGTCCTGATTTTAAGCCTTCATTCTTCTTTTTTTGGAACTGGGACATTGAACATCAACATGGTTCAGACTTCTTTTTTTCGGACCTCAGAAATTGCGTCGGTATATCTCAGGTGTATCCTATGATATCCTATGATCTTTTTGCCGGCTAAAGCCAAGAAAACCCAGTTCTCTTCCTTAAGCCCCCATGTTTCTCACAGATTTTTTGCGAAGCACATCCAAGCCCTACTGTAACTTGAACCACCCAGTTACGTTGGGGTTTCACCATCCCATTTCCGGATCTTCATGATGGTTTTTTTCTACAGTCATTGAGCCTTCATTGTAGTTCAATCCCACGTCTTTTATGCGTTTATCAGTGAACTATAGTACCCTCTGGTAAACTAACATAGCTCTTGAAAATGGTCATTTATGGTGAGTTTTCCCATTAAAAATGGTGATTTTCCATAGCTATGTTAAATTACCAGAGGGTAATCTATGTGTTTGATCTGGTGACTGGTTGGTGAAACTTCAACTTTCAACCCCCCCATTTGGTCATGGAAAGTCCGTTGGGATCAGTGTCTCTTGTTTATAGGCTTGATTTTTTCAATGCATCTATAAATATGGGTTATATAATGTTAGATATTATATACAGTTACATATATAATCCCATACAATATTGATGTATATATATATATATAATGATTATAATGCGTGCAGATATAGGTATGATATATGATGATATATTGATACCAAGATCATCCTTCATCTCCATCTAAAATTTAAAAAAAAACTGGCTTTAAACCATGGTTAAAGCCTCGTTTTGCCCATGGCTTTGTTCCATCCCACCGCTTCCCCTGGCGGCCTCCGGCCGCTGTCAGGCCGCTGATGGCATTGGTCACCGCCATGAGCGGCGTGTGCAGCGCGTGCGTCACGCCCCAGACGACCTGGTACCCGGCCGCACCCGCCAGGCCGAAGGTGTTCAGCATCGCGATGAAGCCTGGATTTTCCAGGGCCCCGCTTTTGGAGGTTGCGGAGTCACCAAGATTCTGAGATTTAGAGAAATTTAGGGGATCACAGTTTGAAGAAATGACTGGAACAACTGGCACCCGGCGGAATTGGATGATGAAAATTAAGGGTTGTTAGCCACTTCCTACCTGGAAGTCGTATGTTAACCAACTAACTATACATACTGCTGTTGTTGTTTTTTCGGATCAAAATAGGTTCGTTGACCAACCCACAATGGCGATGTGGGACAAAGTTGGTCTTAAAACTTGGAGAGGGGATGGTATGTTTCATGAGGGTTGTTGTATATTTCAATACAGTATTATCCACTGCTACTGAAAAAAACCGCTGAATATAGCTGATTAATTCGGTGAGATCTCGGCGATAAAATCACCAGGGGATAGATGCAAAAGGGAAGCATCCAACAGGTACTGTAGAAGTTGATCCTTGATTTTTCTTTGGAGATCATCAACTGGTTGGTGGTGCAATAACCATCTTGAAAAATGATGGAGTTCGTCAATGGGAAGGATGACATCCCATATATGAAATGGAAAATAAAAAATGTGTGAAACCACCAACCAGTCAAAATCTGAAAACATTAGCGCCAGAGAACCACGCTATGGATGACCATTTCAGAAACCAAACCGACCAAGCTATTTCTGAGCGCTTCCCCATGTTTGGCGATGTAACAATATAATTATAAGCCCCTATTTGCTTCTTGCTTCACTCAGCAATTGCCCGCCGGCAATCAAACGTGGCAATGGAAAAGCCATCATTTATAAATGATTTTCCCACTGTCACTAAACCCTTCATGTACCTGCGGTTTTCCATTGCCACGTTTGATTACCGGAAGGTGTGCTAAATGAATTCAAATGCATGTGCCTTTCCATTATCCCCGTTTTTGCATGTTTTTGCTACGCATTTCTCTATTGCTACATGGGTGTGCAGAGAAAATATGGCATCTCAAAATCCTGGTCCATCATTCCATCATCATTTTCTCCGCTGAAATACAGTTCAGTATGTGTTGTTCAATGGCAATGTTGCCAGTTGTCCCATAGCCTCAGACACACCCAATCGGATGATAGTGAATTTATTTTCCCGATGATATCCATATATTCCAGATTCTCCCACATCAAATCTGCATTTTTCGTGGTATCATCCAAATTAAAATCCACCGCCTTCCCAAAAAAATAATCCCCCACGTTCTGATGAAGAATCCCCCATGTTCCCTCATCAAATCCGCAGTCTTCATGGGAATGGGGCCCATTTTCCCTACTAATTCCAATCCCCATATGCCAGTGTGTCAAAACCAATAGTACCCCTGTAGTTCACATCAAAATAGCTGGGATTTATGGATGTTCATCCCCCTAAAAATGGTATGAATAGGTATTGATCCATACCCATATGCCATCATTTTCCTGGATCTCTCCCACTTTCTCCCCAAACTCCGGACGTCCCCAGAACAACGACCTGGATCTCCGCCCAAGCTGGCACCGATGGCCAGGGCAGAAGTGCCTGCCACTGCTAAATGTTGGCTATGTAATGCTAGTTATATTGGGATCGTCTTGAAGTAGATAGAATATATGGAATCTTCAAGAGTTTTTCCATTTTAGATGTCTCTGATTTCCATATTCGATTTTCTCCAGGAGATCTTTCGCAACACCCAACGGTCTCCGATCGCCTGCAACGGCTGCGCTGGTTTGCTTGGCCTGAACCGTTCGACTGGCTGGTTGAGAACGGGACTTCCCGTTCATGCATTGTGATATTCCCCAATATAGTGGGTTATATAGAATATGTATGAATAAATGTTATAAAGTCATATCCTATAATCCAAATATATTATAATCATCAATAGGGCGGTTGAACAATATTGGTTGATTATCATAGGATATTTTACTACCCACTATATATCCTATTTCATGAGCTAGAAACATCTTTTCGAAATCATACCTCAGGAGTTTGTGTGGCTTAAGCAACCATCTAGTCACACCCCAATGATTGAAAACATTACCATCATTAGCCCAATGGTTCATCATCAACCAACAGTATGATAATCATCTGTCGAATAGGGATAGCTTAGAAACATGTTTCAGTTTTGGTTGATTTTCATTATCATCCTATTAATATCCTATATAGAAACCAATGGAACATGAAAAACATCATATCTTGGAAAATAGTTCATCTGGATACTCCTCAATTATCATTTGCTGGAAAATATTTCACAAATTAATTTATTATACATCATCAAACATTTACCTGACATCACATGATCATAACTAGCCCATTGCTTGATGATCAACCAACACTATTCTGACCATCAATTTCCAATCAATTCGATGATCACTAGGATATGTCATATTCGGATATCACAATCTCCTATATATTATATATATATATCATCTCCTAATATCTCCTATCCATATGGTGGTTTCCTGAAATGGGGGTACCCCCAAATCATCCATTTCTGTTTTTGTTTTTCTGCTTTTCCACTAAAAACCATCCATTTTGGGGGTACCCCATATTTTCCTCTATGCCTATATGTTCCTATAGTTTACCATATATTCCCAGATTTTCCCCCTAGATGTTCCTATATGTTCCAATATGTTCGATATATTCCCCTATGTTTTCCCATATGTTCCCATAGTTTCCCTATCTATTCCTCCATATGGTCCATATCCTATGATCAACCAATGGAACATTCAACCTGTCAGGCGCCTCCGCCTCAGGATCAATCACCGCAGCAGCCTTCTCCACCTTTGGCTCCTGGGGAAAGGGAGGTATGGGCAGCCAAAATTGCAACTTTTTTGGGAAAAGATAGGAAAAAATGTGGCTCTTCATGGGTGATATAACATGATATAACTCTACCTGATACCCATCTTTGTGTTTGAAGAATGGGAGATTGAACCAGTTTATGGTTATCTTTTTAGTAAGGAACATGATGACGAACCATAGGATTTGGAATGGTTTAACAGAACACACCATCTGCCGAAATCCTGATGGTTCCGATCCGACCTGGGGTGCGTCAGTTTGCCTTTTTCACTAGGAAAATAATGATTCCACGAATTTTACTATTGCATTTCAAGAACTAATTGGGAATCAACTTAATGCCCTGTGTGGCCTGACATCTGTCCGATTTCATAGGAAAAATATTAAAATATGGAGGGTTCCCAAAATATGGGTAATTACCGTAATTACCCCCAAATCATGAATTTTCATAGGATGTTCCATTATAAACCATTGATTTTGGGGTACCCATTTGTGAAAAACCCCCAAACGATAAACGATTTCTAGTAATGATAATTATCCATCCATGTAAACTGTTAAACTACACATATCCAGAACCATCTATGCTTATATGAAAAATATTTGATATGATGATTATCTATGATGATATTTGATGGACCGGGGGACCCTCAAATGTGTTTGGGCAAACCCAACAACCCCCGTCCTTCTTCTTCACCGGCGTGGGTTCGGGCGGCGGCGGCGCCACGACCGGCTGACCGTCCTGGTGTAAAAAATTCTGAAGGGATCATTGTTTCAGAAACGAACACACACAAAACATGGTGCCTTTGAATTTAAACCAACATTTCAATAATTATAGCAATTATAGCTAAATATCTATAAATTCTTAACATTTCTTAACTATCCAAGATTGTTTGATAGTTGATGTTCTTAATGATACTTAATTGTCAATGGATCATTGAACTTCCACAGTTCTTTCACCGTCCTTGCAGCAGACCATGGACTTCACAACGATGTCTCCCTGGCTCGTTAAGGTGGCCGTATGGCCGTGGCCCGGGGGAAAGTTAGTAGTATATAGTGGGATATAACATGATATACTGTGATATATCTATATGATGTGAAAAGCTGGTTGGTGGTATACCTACCCCTCTGAAAAATGATGGACTGAGTCAGTTGGGATGATGACATTCCCAACATATGGAAAGTCATAAAAGCCATGTTCCAAACCATTACAGAAAAAATGTTGATTCTTTGCAACTGCGAATCCTGATCTTTCAGAAAGCTAGCTCCAATTTCAAAGAAAAAATACTCGAAGTGAGTCGGAACATGGACCAGTTGTTCCATGTTTTCAGCACATCTTTAGCCAAGTGCAGCACCGGCCATGGAGCGCCTCATCGGATGCCAGGGCTTTGTTCATGTTGGGCATGAAGGCTTCGGCTCCCTCCTTCCCCGTGACGTGGTTCACCTCGACGAGTTGGGTTTTTCCAGCATCCCCAAAATTATGGGGCCTGATGATTTCTGGATTTTTATATGGCAGTGTGTCAAAACCAATAGTACCCCTTCTGTTCACATCAAAATAGCTGGGTTAACATGGATGTTCATCCCACTAAAAATGGTATTTTTATAGGTATTGATCCATAGCCATATGGCAATCTGTGGGTTCCATTTGTTTTATTTGGGGGGTGCAAGTCAACTTATAGGGCCCTTCAACTCAGATTGGTGATGTGGACAATGCTGGTGGTGCAATCCCGTCCGTCCCCCTAATATTTCCATACGCTCACTGTATGGTCCCAAACATGTGTACCCTCTGGTAAACATACAACAAAATATGGAAAGATCCACCATCTTTCATAAGTAAATCCACTATTTCTATGGCTATTTTCAATAGCTTTTTGTATGTTTACCAGAGGGTAAATCGCTTAGTAAACCATGGTTGATGGGAGGGGTTCATGTTAGGGGGATTACCTCCTGATGGAAGACCCTCGCAAAAATCCCGTCGGAGTTGCCATGTGCATCATGTTGGTGGCATACCTGAGACGCCAGGCAAACAGTGACAAAAACACCTTGAAGTCAACACATTTAGGGAAGTGTCATTCACTTGGGACAAATCTATACAAATCCTACAACATCCTACAACTTTTTAGGTGAAAATGATGAAACCATTGAACATATATAATTAGTGGTTAAGCCACTCCCACCAACAATTCATATAGTCATTTCGGATCAATATGATCAAATTTGTCAGCATGAAAGATGCTTCGTGGCTACAACATCTTACCACTCACTGGACTAAGATGTGTGTTAAATGTGTTAGTAAGGCATTGAACATGAGTCCACTTTCCCAACAAGTGGTTTCTGCAAATCTTAATCCACCAATCCAGGGAAGTTCAGAACAAAATTGGGAATTTACTCTGAAATGGGTCGTATCAAGCATTGGTTATGTCGGGGGACTTGACTGTTGCTCGATCCCAATGTTGTCTCAAGCCTAAGCAAGGTACATTCGACCAAACAAAAGAGGATTCGAGCAGCGAAAAGAAAATGGTAATGGCAAGCGGTGGATGAACAGTGAGCCCTCTTGGTCAGCTGGGGGATGTCAGGACATCCCCCCGCGCCGCTAAAACTAGACCCATGCATCATCTATGGGTACACCATCTACCCCAGAACAACCAAAATTGGGGATGGCTTTACTCCAAATCGCCTCATAACTTCCCATGTGATCCCATGATTATCCCATATTCAAAAAAAAACAGTCCACGATTCCGGTCAATGGTCATACTTCACAAAAATCCTTCGGCGATTTTCGGAAGATTTCCTTCCTAATGTGGGTAAAACAATGCCATAAACCATCAAAAAAAAAACACTTTTTTATAGGTGCTATCTAGAAACCACTACCAGTCATGGGTTTATGGCATTGTTTTAGCCACATTATTATTAACATCTATTAACCATTAGATTATGTCATGATAGATTATACTAATTATACTATGATAGGTTTCTAATATATCATTATATATATAGGATAGTATGTCTATATTTCAAATATATCTAATATGATTATACTATGATAGTATGATACTATATTATATTATAGTTCCCAAGTTTTCTGGTTTATCCAGATCCCTTTTTGGTCAACATCATGGCTTCACCGTGCCGTGCGCCGTGCCAAAGGGCATGGCCGAGGCCTGCATCCCCATGCGGCCGGCCAGATCCGTGTATCCGATGATGGTCACCTTGGGCGGCTCGGAATGGGGGTACTCGTGGGTACTCCCAAATGTCAATGGCCATTCCAGGAACCGATTTATTGGAGGTACCGATTCCATATATTTTTGGCCTATTTTTTAGGCCTATGTAAGGGAATATACCCCCAAAATATGGCCTTATATGGTACTAACGTACCTCCATTTTAGGATCCTGAAATTCCCATTGAAAATGGATCGTTTATAACGGGAAATATTGAGTACCTGAAATATTGGGAGTAGCCATTTTCATAGGAACTCTTGGAGTTCCCTACTCAACTCAATATTCGTTTATCATGGGAAATCCTATGAAAATGTTGAAAATGGATGATGACTGGGGGGTCCCCCTATTTCAGGAAACCTCTATATATATATATATATATCATAGGATATTTGTTAGGGGCGAATGTTTAAATCTGTGTTTTTCGTCATTTTTGGGGGGTGCTATCGCCATTTGGAGGACGCACAGGACAGGGACCCGAAAAACAATAGGTAAGTTGGTCTGTACAGGGAATCGACTATGTCACGCCTAAGTCATGCCTAGTATGTTTTTGAATGGCATTTACCATTGTAAACGCTGTATCCAAGAAGTCACGCCTAAGTCATGCCTTCCTAAGCGATTCTCCGCATGGAACTTGCGTCCTCAATAAAGTTGTGTAACCGGTGGAGGCGAACCATGAGCTTTGCGAATGTATCCATATAGATGATGTTGGATGGGGTCGTGAACCAACGAACATAGCTGCAGAAAAAACATGGAAGGTATATAATTATATGTTATATATATATAAATATATTATATAATATCATAATATCATTATCCACAAAGATATCAACAAATAGAATCTAAGTAGCTGGGGGGTCTTTCCTGTACATGCTGGGATGCTTTCGGCACATTGCTGGCCGAGAATCAAATGAAAAACTAGACCAACGGTATATTTGATATGGGGTTAGAGCCTGTTAATTTTTGAACCAACCATAAATATCCATAAATATCCATATGGAGTGGGAATATAATATGGGATACCCTCTGGTAATTTAACATAGCTATTGAAAATGGCCATAGAAATAGTGGATTTACCCATTGAACATGGTGATTTTCCATAGTTTTTTGTATGTTTACCAGAGGGTACTAATAGCGGTATTTGAATGATTTGGGTCTGAAAATGGTGTATATACAACCCGGGGTCAATCCAATACACCCAGGAAAATAACGTGGTTTTTGGCCAGTTGCTACTGGCCCAAGGTTTGAAGGTTTCTTGAAAACATAATGTTAAATATTGGGTTATAATGATATAAAATGACAACCCAATATTTATCATTATTTATCCAATCTAACATATCGTATATACCCATTATTTTGTAGATTGGATAAATAATGATAAATCTGTATCTAGCCATGGTCCTTAAATCTCCAAAAGTAGAGCTTTCCCCTAATCGGCCGATGACCGTGTAGATTCTTCGCAACCAAAAACTGAGTGTTTAGGTATAAGCTGGTCAGCCTATTTTCCCACCACAAAATCAAGGGGATGAATAGTGTAGAACTATGACGGTATCATTGGAGACCATCCCGAAATCTTGTGGCTGAGGATGAACAACTTGGCTGAAACGTCCATCCATGCTGTTTAAATTTCAATGAGATCCCGCAACTCTTGGTTGGTGAACTCCTGATTTATGGCCAAGAAACTGTCAGTTTAAGGGTTTGAAAATAGGCTACCCTCAGATTGGCTGCCCTCATCCTTTTCCCTACGATGGCCATTTGGCACCAGTATCCACCATTTCCAGACACACGTAATCTTTATCCCCTTTTCACTATATCACATGATGATCCGAGAATCTTGGTACCACAATTCTTGTCCCGTTCCATGATGTTCCCAAAGAATCTCCCAGTTATCCCTTCCCATTATCTCCCAGAAAAATCCCAGAAATTGGTGCCCTCCAATAAGCCAGCAAATAGCTATAGAAAATCACCATGAAACAATGGGTACATCATCGAATTAGCCATGGCCCATAGATTCCATAGCTAGATTAGTTTAGCAAGAAGGGTAATCCCATCATATCCCCATCAATTGTCACTATGCTTGACAGTAAAAATCCGTTATTAATCATAGAAAAATCATAATAAAAAGAATCATTATTAAGCTCCAAATAACCGGTGTGTAACCAATTATTATTACCCTCTGGTAATTTAACAGAGCTATTGAAAATGGCCATTTATAGTTTATTTCGCTATTAGAAATGGTGATTTTGATAGCTATGTTAGTTTACCAGAGAGTAAATCCCATTAGATCACCAATAAACCATCATAAAATCCCATTAAATCATCATTAAAACACCATAAAATCACCATAAATCACCATAAAATCACCATTTCAGTTTGTTCTTTTGAGCCATCCCCCATCTTTGAAACCATCTTGTCGAGCCACGCCGTTCTCAGTGGTGTATTTCTCTCCTGACTTCGTCATCGTGCAGTTCCCGCCACCTGTGGGAATGAAATTTGCCCACTTTTTTGTGGAAAAATATGGATGAAAAATGTTTATTCAACATTGGAATGAAAAATATGGATGAAATGGTGAGTACCATTGAATGCCTTATTTTTTGTGAATAATGGTGAGTACCATTGAATACCTATATTAATTCTATAGTGTTCCACTCTATCCACTCTGACTCTGATGGGTGCTTTCCCCACCAGCTGTTTTGGGTGGGCACTTGGACTTTGGGTTTAGGGTGGAACAGCCTTATTCCACTGGAGCCGGTTTTTTCCAGATCCAACGAGAGCAGATTTCTCTCAAGCCTGAATCGAACTAGGGATGGATCGTTGAACCGAATTTGTTCTTTCGGGGGATGAACAACATACCTAGCCATCCATTTATATCTGGTTGGTTGGTGGTTAATGATGGTTAATGATGGTTTTCACAGTAATCTGGTTGGTGGTTTCAACCCCAGCCCTCTGTTAAAAATAGTCACTTGGGATGATTTTTCCATTCCCAATATGATGGGAAAGTCATAATCCAGCCATGTTCCAGTCACCACCAACCAGATATCCGGGTTTTGATTCACAGCCTGTCATAGATTGATACCTCTTGATAGGGCTAGTGATGACAAACCACCATTTCTTGGGGAAAAACACCGAACAATTGGCAATTCAGATAACAAATGTCAGCTACACGGGTACTTACCCGGCCTGGTAAACATACAAAAAGCTATTGAAAATGGCCATTTAGAGTGAATTTTCCCATTAAAAATTGCTATTTTCCATAGTTATGTTAGTTTACCAGAGGGTACACTGGCTCCTTGGCTTCCGATTTAATAGGGAATATGGATACTCCTAAACACAGGATAGCAACGCTACTTAAAAATGCTGCTAACGAATCGCTATGAATCGCTGCAGTGCTGGTGGGGGGTTGAAACAAATTTGATTGCTATTTGGTCAACTGATGACTATAGCATACTATAGCCATCCTGGAGTAGATAGAATATGATACAATATGGAAACTTTAAAAAAAAGAACGCACTAAACAGCGAATATCGGTGGGAAAACCATATTCCATCTACTTCAGGATGTTTATATATATATACATATATGTATCCAGCCAATATCCAGAGACTGGATGGGCTTACTGTAACTTGACATAGCCAGCAATGCCTGCTGTCGCCTGGACGTCCATGTTGGGCCATACTTGGGAGATCCGAATTTCCCCATCCAGCGGTTTTTTTTTCAAATCATCTTCTCCATTCCAAACTCAAAGTATTGTAACTATGGGTATGAGGTATCCATAGGTATCCCCATAGGTGATTTAACAGTTTGCTATTGAAAATGTACCATAGAAACAGTTGATTTATCTATTCAAAATCCGCCCACACCGCTTTGGCGGTGAAGGCGTGCTTATTGGGGGGCAAAACAGCAACACTAAATGCTCAATGACATTTGTTAATATAGCAGTCGCTATATCAGCTTTAGCTGGGGGGGGGGGCCCAAAAACGGTTTCGCACCGAGACCAGAATACGGTGGTGTTTTCGACATTTTTCGAGGATTTTTGGGTGTCTGAGCGCAAGAGGGTATTGAAATGGAATTTTGGGTCATTTTGGTAGCTTTCCGGCAATGGAAAAACGGCCAAAAATGAAAAAAAACATTGTACATAGCAAGATTTTGCAGGGTTTTTGGATGCCAGAGCATTGAAAACACTGCAAAAACAAGTGTTTTGGACTGACGTTATAGCAAAAAACGTGTAAATTACCGTATGCTTGACTGGAAACATTACAAAAACACTGTCAAAAGCAATGTTTTGGAAGGATTTACTGCCTTTATGGCAAAAAACGTGTAAATTACCGTCTGTTTGACTGGAAACATTGGAAAAACACTGTCAAAAACAATGTTTTGGAAGGATTTCTTATATATATGTTGGAGTTGGCTACCGGCATTGGAACATGGAAAAATTGAAGAAAACACTGTAAATAGCGGTATTTTCAACGGTTGGGGAGATAAGGGAATTGGAAGCATTGTCGAACATGATGTTTTCGACCGGTTTTATGGCGACAAAAGTGTAAAGTACCGTGCTTTGAAGGAAACCATTGCAAAAACATGGAAACACATTCAAAGAACACGGGATTTGGGGGACTATCTAGGCGTCGTTGTCTAGCTATTTGAAATTCCGCAGCTTGGAGAGCCTCCAAGGGAGGGAAAAGTGAAAATTCCATAGCTTGGGAAGCTGTCACGGCGGGGAAAAGTGAAAATTCCCTAGCTTGGGAAGCCCCCACGGGGGGGAAAAGTGAAAATTCCCTAGCTTGGGGAGCCCCCACGGGGGGGAAAAGTGAAAATTCCCTAGCTTGGGAAGCCCCCACGGGGAAAAGTGAAAATTCCCTAGCTTGGGGAGCCCCCACGGGGGGGAAAAGTGAAAATTCCCTAGCTTGGGGAGCCCCCACGGGGGGGAAAAGTGAAAATTCCCTAGCTTGGGGAGCCCCCACGGGGGGGGAAGTTAAAATTCTTAGCTTGGGGAGCCCCCACGGGGGAAAACCACCCTTAGCCCCTCTCACGGACCGAAATAAACCTGCGGTGTGGGCGGCCACCCCACGCGAAGCGGGGTGAATAGTGATTTTCAATAGTTATGTTAGTTTACCAGAGGGTAAATCCAATTAGATCACCATTACACCATCATAAAATCCCATTAAATCATCATTAAAACACCATAAAATCACCATAAATCACCATAAAATCATCATTAAAACACCATAAAATCACCATAAATCACCATAAAATCACCATAAATCACCATAAAATCCCCATAAATCATCATAAAATCACCATAAATCACCATAAAATCACCATAAATCACCATAAATCACCATAAAATCACCATATATCCCCTGTAGTTATACTATAGGTATCCCCACAGGTATCCCCTAGGCCCACCTGCGGCCGCCAGGTCGACGATGACACTTCCAGGTTTCATGTCTTTGACCTCGGTTGCCACGTGGCACGGGCCCCTGGCAAACTGGTTATGATTGGTTGATCAGGATCTAAATATATATATATAATATAATATATTATATATAATATACTCTATTATATATAATATAATATACTGTATATTATGCTATATTATATCACATATATATAATATATATGTATTATATTATAGATAATATATATATATATATATATTATATATATCATATTATATATACTTTATACTATATATATATGTTATATACTATATATATATAATACTATATATATATATTATGTGCATGTTGTATGAAGGCAAACTCTTCAGACACCCAACTCCTTTGAGACGTCCTTGAGGTCATCATTGCCGGCATCTATGAAGCCAGATACACATCCCGCAGCAATTAGTAGCAATTAACCATTGCTCAACCATGATTCAAACGGATGTGGGTCAAAATGGAAGACCTAGGGGACCACAGGTGTTAGTCTAGTTGAGGATTCACCATCCAATTATTGGGGTACCTAATTTTGACCCATACCCAAATAAGGTGATTAATTCATCATGAACAATCCGTGTATTGACTATTGCTCAATAGTGAACCCTCACTAAATTGACAGTCAAATCATCGCTAAATTGACTTCTGTGTAAGTTATCGCAATGAACTTCTAGTAATTAACCACACCGAAGCAAATTCATCAACCACTAACTATAGAAACCCCAAAGAGAAGCCGAAACGTAAATTCCTCCCGAATTAGTGAGACATCATGAGATATCACCGTTCTATCTTTTTTGGGGTTACTATATATATATACATATACATATATATATATATATATATGATCATGTGTATATATATATATGATTATACATATACATATTACATATATATACATATGTGTATATATATACTGCATCCACTACCAACAGGACCATCCCCACAGTACATCGCAGCACCATGTAGTCCTCAATCAAAACAGGTGACCTCGCTGCGCGGCGACGCGGCGTGACGCGTGGTCGTTGAAAACGTTTGGGATGGTAGATATTTATGGTAGATATATGGGATGTAATATGGGTTTAATGGGTTTTCTATGGAATTTAATGGTTTATATAAAATATGGGTTTTCTATGGTATGTTCACTGCGGTAAACTGATCCATGTTATGAATTTTGAGAACAGTCGGACTTACAGTATGGTGGAATTTCTAGGTGAACTAGGACAACAGATCTTTCTTTTATATGTTATAGTACATATTTTTTTCCAGCGAGTTTAGAAACCAATCTAACTGCGGTCACCATCCCATGTTTCTGCTTGAAACACCATAGCCGCCTTCAAAAAAACCCACGGATTCAACGGTGGGTTTTTTGTTCACATCCCATTTCGCGGGGATCCAAACATGAAGGATAGGGCTGTAAATCCAAACGTGAATGAATTGATGATAGAATATACTGTTAATAGTGGTTAATATATGGTTATTATATGGTTGTTGTATGGTTAATTATGGTGAATAGTAATCTGGTTGGTGATGAAAATAAGCTGGTTGATCATGTGGTTGGTTGATCCCCTAAACGTTCTTCTAAACGTTTATATGATTCTCAGTAATATTATGTAATATTTATCTGCTTGGTGGTGGGTTTTAACCATCTTGAAAAATGATGGAGTTCGTCAATGGGGTTGGGATGGCATCTCATATATGAAATGGAAAATAAAAGCCATGTTCCAAACCACCAACCAGTAACAAAATATAGGCACCTATGGTGTCCAACCATCTTTGAAGCTGATGAACGACGTAGATTTAGCCCTTGACATGTCAGTAGTTCAATGGATATTCGCGTCTTAAAGCTCGGTGGTGCATCGAAACTTTCAAGACCATGGTATATTGAACATGGTGATGTTGAACAACATCCTGAACATGTTCATATTATCGGCTTGTCCAGAAATATATACAGTACATATCATATATGATCATATATGTATATGTCGCTGTGTGTCCCCATTTTTAACGGAGAGTATTATGAACGAAAGCACGGGTTTTGTTGGGGTGTTCAAAGGGTTTTCAACTTGAGCCATCTTGAGCCACAAAACAAAGCTACAAATTCACCAGGTGGTTCAATGGACCATATATTTGGCTGAATGATTTCACATGGGTGGAACCTGCTGGAACCTCTTTGCAACCCAGGGTGATCATTTGTCGGTTCACGCTTTTCAAAAACCCTGGGGAGCATTCATGTGTAGGAGAAAGAATCGTTTAAACATGTTTAAACATTACCTAAGTTGGGCTTTGTGCTTACCCCCTTGTACTCAAACACCAGGGAAAATCCCAGAGGCAACCCTGAGAAAGATTAGCGTCGCCAGGCAACTTTCTTCCTGGAATCGCAGCAGTACTGATGATGATGTCCACCCTTAGCGGCGAGTAAAACTTCCTTGCCACCCACATGTGAGTCCTCTCACATCTCTCACTACTGTAGACTCTAAGGATCCTTTCATGCAAACCACTTCCTGGATTGAATTCTTGGACTGGAACATCAATGCGTGCATCTTGGAAACTACACATGGAACCCAAACATCCGGGCAAGTGCGAATCTTATCTAAAATTATGTTCACCAGACCATAGCTTATTCTAAGAATCAACAAATTTCAAAAAAAAAGAGACAAATGCAAAAAAAAAACGGAAAAAAACAAAAAGCAAATCAGCAAAATCCCAAAAACTCAAAAGCAAAATCAAAGGGGGAAAAAAAGGGGGAAAAAAAGTAAAGTCAAAAAGGGAAAAAAGTTGGAGCATGTGTTTGCATGTTATTCAAGTTTAAAAATCATTAGAATAAGCTATTGAGGACGAGAACATAAATTTAAATCAGAAATAATACTAGATGAAACTCATGAACATCCACAAAAATGGGGTGGGCTATCCATACCATGAATCTAAAGCATCAAAATTTATGTGGGTCGCCATGGCATGGGCTTCACTTCCAGATTCTAAAAAAGAAGCGTCTGGTCGACACCGCCGAAAAGTTGGAAACCCTGGATGGAGAAAACATGAGAAAACAGCATCAATCCATCCTGGAAATACTCTTCTGCATCTTACTATGGGGGTTACTATAATATGCTATAATATTGTAAACAAAGTACGGAACCCCATTGTGTTTGCTCTTTAGCCGTTTGCATCATCTCTGATCCAAAAATGATGCATTGGTAACAACAGCACGGTCCATGCGATGCATGGATCAAGCTCATCATTCTTGCGGCTTCTGAAATGAAAACAAGCAACATAGTCCCGGAAACGCAACAGTTCAACCACGTGGGAAGAACCACATGCTGGAGAAAGACGTACTCATACAGAACCTACAATCATAAATTGAGTGGCACCAACCCTAATTTCCAAGCCCTACAGCGCCTGCTCTCCAGTTATGCAATCGTATCATAGTGTATCCTCAAAAATGTGTGTTCTCAACGGATTACACATTGCACTAACGGTACTAATATCCCAACACTGGTACATTACAAGCCAGGCCCCCTAAACCATGAACATATGTGAAGCAATCGGTGCAGCCCAGCGACTCCTTCGCATGCTTGTGGAAGGTTGCTTTCTGCGCCTTTTACAGAAGGGACGACTTTCAAGTTGCCGGATTTTCTATGATTTTCTGGTAGTCCCCATCAACATCCATCAACCCAGTTACAAAAGTCTGACCCCATCATACCCTCTGGTAAACTAACATAGCTATTGAAAATGGTCATTTATAGTGAGTTTTCCCATTAAACATGGTGATTTTCCATAGCTATGTTAGTTTACCAGAGGGTAACATTGCTCAACTTTTGCATCTGGCTGCTCAAGTGGCACGCCGCGGCGCGCCTCCTGAAACTCTTTGGAGGACTCCTTTGCGTATCCGCCCGCACCAGCACCATCTTCCTACGGCAATCCGTGGGAAAGGACGGTTTTTTCCGACGGGTTCAACATGGTTCAATGTGGTTCAATGTGGTTCAATGACTATTCCATGATACACCAAAAAGGATGGTGGTTGCTAGCAAACTGGTGCTTCAAATGAGAAAAACGTCCGGGAAAAAAAAAAACTTAACCATGTTTTAACCACTAAACAACTCAGGGCCTGTTCCTGCCGACCCAATCCCACCTTGAAGTCCACTGTGATCCATTTGCCGCCCATCGATTTCACCTGCTGCGGAACGGAGTCGTTAGGATATCCAAGTAGGCTGAAGTATGGTTTCTAACCACGAATCCAACATAAATCATCCAACAAATCACTAACCACGTATACTAACTTAGCAGTCATTCCACTTATCTATCTGGGCAAATTATAATATTTCACTAACCTGAATCTTGCGGCCATAAAAGGGGATTATTTCGCTTACTAACATTTACTAACCATGATTTCCAGTGAGGGAGAACAGTGAGGTCGTTATAATTTACCCAGATAATTGATAATTAGTACATAATCCCAGCTATTTTGGGGTTCACCAGGGGTACCAGGGTTTTGACACACTGCCATATATCTATGGTTTATAAATGGCTTTCATAATGACATCGGATCCTCCCAGTGGATCCAACCGCAACCCCCAGACAAAAACACCGCAAGCCCTTTTAAGCGGTGCCTGGTCGCTCACGTCGCGCACGTCCCAAGCGCGCACCACACTTCCCAGGGCGCTTGAGGTGCCCATGGACTCAGTAGGGCGGCGGAGGATGGTGGAAAAATCCACTATAAATGGAGGTTTTTATGGGAAAATCCACTAGAAATGGAAGTTTTTATGGGAAAATCCACTAGAAATGGAAGTTTTTATGGGAAAATCCACTAGAAATGGAAGTTTTTATGGGAAAATCCACTATAAACGGAAGTTTTTATGGGAAAATCCACTACAAATGGAGGTTGTTATGGGAAAATCCACTATAAATGGAAGTTTTTATGGGAAAATCCACTATAAATGGAAGTTTTATGGGAAAATCCATTATAAAATATATGTTTTTAACGGGAAAATCCACTATAAATGTAAGTGTTTGCAGGAAAATCCACCATAAATGGAAGTTTTTATGGGAAAATCCACTATAAATGGTTGTTTTAATAGGAAAATCTGCGACGTTTTAATGGGAAAACAATCTGTAAATGTTGCATTTTCCAGGATTATATGTGCTAGGGTCGAGGTCCGTAGGGATTAATGGTTTATGGTCATCCATCCCTTAGTGGGAACCCTTGCAATGGGCATATAAATTCCTATTAATCAATTGATGACCATCCCCCAATATGAGAAACTAACCCAACTTTTTTAACCCAACTTTTGACTCGACCATGGCACATATGATAACACATCATTATTATGATGTTAATCCATCTATGGAAGCTGTAAGCTATAAACCATGAGGATTACGATATCGAATTGGTATGATGGTTTATCACTATAAAATAGCTGGATTGTGATTGTGTATAGAATAGGTGGTTTATGACTATAACCCACTAAAAAAAACAACCCGGGGGTTCAACACTGTTCACATGACTATATAAACCCATGTAAAATACAAATTATATAACATTAATTCAACATCTGGACCATTTATGGTTATAAATGTTAGGTATATACGTGTGTATATATATATATATATTAGCTATGTATAACCATATTCAGTATATGAGTATGAAACCAAATATGATTATGATGATGATGATGATGACGATGATGATGATGATGATGATGATGTGTTTTATTTGAGTGATTACGATGAGGATTGTTAAGTGGACTAACCATGACTAGTGTTATTCTTCAACCAATGATTGAGACGTGATTTGGGTCGGTGGTTTGGAATTGAATCCCTATGAAAGATATTATCACTATGGGGTATCCCAGAATTCCAAACCACCAATCGGCAAACCATTGGCTGATTTATAGTGACTTTAAAATACTGTATCACAAACAATCTATGGCTGTATTACGATTACAAACTTATCATTACTAGGAGCTATTTTGACTATAGGATGATGGTTTGATGATTTGTTTATGATGTTTTCAAAGACTTGGTCATGACAGTTTAATGATTCTATGTGTGGTTTATGATGGCTTCAGGTAAGGTTGGCAAGAAGCCCAAAGACAACTTTTGTCAGCGCATGGACATCATTCACAAAAAAAACAGCTCTAAAGGCTCTAAGTGTAGTCTTATTCTATTCGCTATTCTTCCACTTCAGATGGAATTTTCCTGGAATTTCACACCAGGGGGTTCCATTTAGTGGTCCAGGGCTTCCCTTAAGCTTCGCTGCACCCAACATCGAACAACAACCGGGACCGCGAACCGCCAAGCCGGCCACGCCGATGCCCAAGACCTGGGTGGAGCTAGTAGACTACCATGGTTATCAATATGGTAACTTTTTTGTTAAATCATAGCTTAAGAATGATTGTTCATGTTAAAATGATACTACTGGATTGTTTTCATCCCAATTCAACGGTTACTGTATGGGTTAATAATGGTGTAGTGTGGTTGCCCCACGGGGCCGCTAAGTGATTTCTGCCGCTTGCCCCGCTTGCCCTACTTGCTCTGCTTAACCCCCCATACCCCGGCAAGTGGGTCAAGTGGGTCGAATGGGTCGAGTGTGTCGAGTGGGGCGAGTGGGGCGAGTAGGGCGAATGGGGCGAGTGGCGGTTTTCAGTTCATGTTCCCCGTTGGCGCCCGCAATGTAATGGTGCTTAAAAAAACTATGGATTACTGTATCATAGAACAATGGATTTGATTCATCCCATAACTATGGATAGGTTTTAAAAAGTTTATGAAATATCATAAAAGAATGATACTAACAATGGTCAAATGATAATAATACTATGATTATATGTGATAATGTTAAAATGATACTAATATTTTTTAATTATGCTAAATATCATGATCATCCCAATTTGATGGTACCAGGTATGATCATATTATTTAGACGGTTTTATTAATGATATTGAATTTTAGCAAATGGGATGGTATATTTACTATATATTGGAATTCATCTATACATGGGATAATATGTGTTTCAAGTTATTTCGGTTGCTGACATTAACAAAACGGGAAGGCTAGCTGCTTTAGCGCCTTCTTCGACTTGTCCTTTGGAAACATTGGAAATAATCTACAGATTTCTGGGCAAATTGACTTATAGATCGTAAGAATAACATGATTATATACATCTACTCTATACGTTCATCATCGTTGAATCATCAAAAACAAACTAAATTTGGGGCGATGGATCTCTTTTATTCATTGCCACTGTGCAAATGACCTCATGACGAGGGTCGCTTGCTAAATTTGGGTATGTGACAAAATGCAAGATACCATGGGATACCCTAATTTTCCATTTGAGTAAGGAAAATTACGATAAACCCATGGGATTTTGTGGTACCCTATTTTCGGACAAGCGTAGCTGCGTAGCTCCAAAATGCTGCCCCAACCCCTCCAGACCTCCAATTTGCACCAAAGGAACCATAGTGTGACAGGGCGGGTACTTCCCAGCAGCTGTAATTTCACCTCAGGCGGGAAAAAGTGCACATTGTCCCCCAGCCAACTGTGGGGAATCATCGGTCTTGGGGTTTTAAGATGGACCACCCACACTAGTTGGCCTGTACCTCCTGCAAATTGGATTACTTTAAATAACCCATTCAATCTCTTCTAAGGAACCCCCTCAATCTCTTCCAAGGGTGATTCACCCCCACAGCATTGTTCTTGTCTCAACCTGTCTTGTTCAATTTGGGTCTGAAAATTGTTTATACCCGAAATATCCCTAAATCCCCTCATCCTCATTTCTCCTAGTAAATGGCAAATCTGTGGGTATTCCCTATTTTCCGACACATCCATATCTCCATTCTGGTGGTGATATCCATCATTTTCTTCCTGGCGATAACCCCTCTGATGAAGCCTGTGATACCCGCTGGGCCACACGGTGGCCCAACAAAAAATTCGACAAAGCAACGGAAATCCCATGGTTGATCGTACGCTCTCACCATATTCAGGCAAATACACAGGGGTAGCAACCCCCAAAAAAAACATGTTCCCATAATTTTCCCTAAAAAATGTCTCTAATCATTTTCCCCAATTGAAGTGCAGCACACCCCATTTTCGAGACGAAAAATCCCACCGAGGGCCCTTGAAAAAAATCGCCGGTTTCTGCCCTCAGCTTCCAGACCCTGGTAGAAGCGTTCGAAGGCGTAGGCACCTGCGGGGGCCCTGTTTTTCTTTGTTTCTGGTTGTGGTTGCTGTGGTTGTTGTGGCTGTGGTTGTGGTTGTGGTTGCTGTTGCGGTTGCTGTTGTGGTTGTCGTTGTTGTCGCCGTCTTTTTTCAGTCATGAAATCGGAGATAGCTGAACAGAATAGAGGCACATAGAGGCACATAGAGGCACATAGAATGTCCACAATACAGGCATCTACCAATGTTTCTGGGCCCAAGCATTGGAAACCAAGAGGCTTCATCCAATCCATCAAGTAGCGGCATTCCCATCCCAAGCAGCTAGACTGTGCGTCACCTGGTGAACCTTCCCAGTCATAGCTGGAAAATGGAAAATGTGTGGAAGCCCCAATATACAGTAATATAATCAATATATAACATATATATATATATAAATAATATAATACTATATGCTTGGTGGCTCATCCCAGTTAGAAACTGGATTATCATTCACCCCACTTATAACTTATAACATTATTTGGACATTGCCCCTACTTGCCCTACCTGTGACTGGGGTAAACTAACCCAGGTTTGTCGATCGCTCGATCGCATGTTGAACCTGGTTGTATCCCGAAGCTCCTCTTGACTAATAATAATGGTTAATATATGGTTAATATATGTTTAATATATGGTTAATACATGGTTAATATATGGTTATTATATATGGTTAATATATAGTTAATACTTCAAAGCGGGTGCTCCTACTTCAATCTCAACTCTCTCGCATTGCTTTTGCTTTGCACATCCCAAAAAGAAGGTTTTCCGAAAACGTCGACGAAAATCCTCGAAAAATCCTTCCCCTCCAGGCCTTCCAGCACGGCCCTGTGCCCTGCACACTTGGCCTCTGGGGATGGGCTATGGATGGCTATGGCTTCTGAACATGGCTTGTACCCCAAAACATCCCAAAACCGTCACGACTTCACTGACTTAACATTGCTAGTTTATGGAACTTTTAGCTATACTGTATAAGTAAAGAACATATTGGATCTGTAACAGTAATACATCTGTTTATTTAGCTCGGATATGCCTCCATGTTTTGCATGACTTTTCGTTCAGCTGGGATGTACCCACATCGGGGGTTCTCAATTTTTTGAGGCCGAAACCATTGGAGAAACCCAAAAAAAAGCAAAAAGATGATGCCAATTTCCAAGCTGATTGGGGGTTGAAATTTCCGAAAAAAATGGGGTTCTCATTTGGCTTTGTCTAAAACTGATGGTTTGGCTTTGATCTCCTCAAATGGCGCTTCAGAAAATGATGGGTTCAAGCATCAAAAAAAAGGGGTGCGCTCACCTGACAAAGCCCTGGTCTACCCTCACGGTTTGAACAGTCCCATGTTTTGCACGCCCAAAACAGACCTGGAAACACGCCCAACTCCCTTGCGATTTCTTGGGTATCCCTACCTCTTTGTCTGGTGATGTCATCAGAAGTAAGTCGCTGTTCGAAAAATCACTGACCCCAAAACAATGGATGCTCTGAGACAGAGAATGATCAAATCTAATGGTATTGTGGCACCCACAAAATTGAATTGTACAGTATATCCCTACACATAGTACGATGAGCTGACACCGAATATGGTTGTTATTCAATTTTACCCAACAGTAAGAGTATATACGCAAAGCCTAGAGGAGCCACGCCCATTCGGGCTTGTCCAAGAAATGTGGGTACCCTAAGATCAGGAACATGCCTTAATCGACTGTTAAAAGAAAATTGGGGGCCCTCTCATAATTTTCAAACAACCACATGAAAACATGGGTCAAAACATGTCAAAACCCTTCTGTTCACATCAAAATAGCTGGGATTAGCTACAAATGATATCCATAAAATGGGGTATCATTTATAGCTATAATACATGGGTCAATGTTCATGTTCATCCCCTAACTTCAATGGTATCTAGCAGGCTATTGATCCAGTTCGCCCCACCTGCGAGGACAGCACGTCCATCTTCTGCCTGAAAATCTGGAGAAATGTTGGCAGATCAAGCATTCAAAATGGGTGTGATAAATATCAGCCAGTAAGTATTGGCCATATCAAACATTCTCATATGACCCGTGGGTCCCTGAGTATTATTATAACTACTAGCCATATTATAGAACCCAATGGTTAACATATATGCTGTACCCTCTGGTTATGACTAACATAGCCATGGTATAGATGGCCCATAGAAATAGATGGTTTACCTATTCAAAATGGTGATTTTCCATGGCGAACTGTTAGTCATGACCGGATGGTAAATCCCACAGAAATTGAGAGAAATTGGAGCTTGAAGCCTTGAAACATTATTACATAGCTCCCAACTGTTCATTTCACGAGATTGCTTGGGACCCGTCAAATCTCCCTTAGTCTGAGTCAATTCCCTTGAAGACCTGCACCTGAGAGTTGCTGTTGCTCCCTGCATTCTGTCAAAATCATCAGGGAAAATTGATCATCCACTGTTCGTGCACTATTGCTTATATAATCTTATATCATATTATAACATACAAGTATATATATATATAATTACATATACGTAATTATAATATCTATATATATACTATAATATAATCTCACAAGAACTCCCGAAAGCTGGCCACATTTCAGTCTCAAAACTATCACTGTTGAAATTCCCCTGCTAACATGGACTCCAGCATTCTTTAGACAAAAAACGGTGGTCCACCTTGCACTACTGAAATGGCACATCTAAAGAATGCCTACCCAGGGTGCAAGGGGGTCTAAGACTATCTAGAAAATCATGGCCCAGGCAACCAACTACAAAAAAAAAACAAAAAATACAAGAAAACTACAAATCTAAATGCAGAACTCTAAAAAATAGGGAGTCCATGTTAGCCATGTGGATGTCAACACGTATAAAAATACCAAATGTGCCCAAAAATTCAATCAGCTTGTCTATTCCCTCTCAAAATCCCCTCTCCAAAAAATCCTGACCCAGGAAGCCTTTGCAAAAAATGGAGAGTCCGGCTTAGCCATGTGGAAAAACCACCTGTTTTAGCAAAAAAAACGTTTTTTTGCGACAACCCGGGTTGTCCCATTCTTTAGTGGAAATTCCAAGGGGGGTTCAAAACTTGTCTTCTAACCCCAATCATTCCCATTTTCCTTTAGAAATCCATATGAATTCTGTAAAAAAAAGTCTCTTCCAATCCCAATGTTTGGGGGATTTCAATGGATTTTCTGGTGAAAAAGGCGCCACAACATGTGGCAAACCAAGCGGCGCAATAGTGATCCGCGGCACTGCAGTTGTGTCCATTAGGGTCACTTTGGCCTCCTGTGGCTGGAAATCATATGGCCACGTGGGGAAATCCTGAGGAAATGTGGGTGAAAATTTCCTGAGGAAATCCTCGATTTGATCGTGTTATTTTTCTCTATTGTCATGGTGGAGTGTTTTTTGATGTTCCACTGTTCCAGCAAAATCGTCATTTTCGGGGGGAAACAACTGTTTTCTCATGACTTTCCATAGATCTTTCATTCTGGAGAGGGGAAAAAAATCGTCCAAAACAGACCTGGCACCGGCACCGATGAGTTTCACCGCCCGACCTGGCCAGCTTTGACGTAGGCCTCCCCCTCCGGCAGCCGACGTCCAATCCAAGCCACCAGGGTTTTACCTAGCGAAGCTCGTCCCAAAACGGCCACGTTTTCTTGGGCCAAGTCTGGTGACAAGTTGTCAACCCTAGTGATAGGAAGGGAAAAACCTAGTTGCAATTATATAATATATATATATATAATTATATAACTATTATATATACATATATAATTATAATATATACATACATAATTAAAATGTATACATATATAATTATAATATATATAATTATAATATATACATACATAATTGTAATATATATAATAATTATAATTTATACATATATTACTATAATGTATATATAATTACAATATATACATATATAATTACAATACATATATATATATAATTATATATACATACATAATTATAATACATATATTTATATACACATAATAATAAATTATACGTATATATATATAATTGGTAGTGACTCTAAATTACCTTGTTGTCACCGTCATCTTACGCTGTCCGCTGTCAACATTACCTTTTGGTCGGTCAACCACGAATGGGCCAGCGGACGGCGATCAAAACCCTGCCGCCCTGATGGCTTGACTCATCATATTGATGAATCCTATCGCCGCACTGATAAGCCCCCGACATAGGATCGCTCAGATCCACATGTTTCTTACTGATACCATGGCTATGCAAGTCATAACCACCTCTGGTAAACTAACATAGCTATGGAAAACCACCATTTTTAATGGGTAAATCAACTATAAATGGCCATTTTCAATAGCTATGTTAAATTACCAGAGGGTATTTATAACTAGTTATCAAGCACTGTATAAGAATGCACTGTATCAGAATTTGAAGGGCCCGGCAATCACGGATGCCTTTCCGGGGTTTTGCAATTGGAATATATTCGAATACTGAGCTAAGTCAAGCATTTGAGGGACCCTGGGCTTGAAGATCCAAATTCTTAAAAAGATGTTCCTTGAATCATAGAAAATCCAATCGTGCCAAGATGAGCGACATTATTTTTGGCAATCCACTGGGAAAAGAAGGAAGACACGATCCCTGCATAGCCAGGGCCGCCGATTTCTGAGCCCACTCATGCTGAAGCAGTAATTCAAAAACCTGGTTCTATTGATCTCCCCCAATCTCAACCCTTCATCACGGCCAACCTAGGAGATTCACTGTAGAAGATTGCTAGCTCTTAGGCTTCCCCTTTTATAGGGGAAATTGAAACAACCATAGTTACCAACAACTCCCGTCCCATCAAAATGGCCAAAAAAACACATGCTTTTTGCTGGTGAATGACCTTTCTTTATGCCAGAAACTTCCAAAGTTTTTTTTCGGAGACCCTTCAAAAGCTTGGGATTTCCCAATAAAATACCCCTAAATTACCTTAAACATCCTTAAACCCCCATGTTTTTTTTTTCCCATTGCAATTTAAAGCCTTACAGGCACTCAGACAAAGCTAACAAAAAACATGCAATTCGCGACAGCAGCTCACATCCGGGTGTCAAAGCACCCCCAATCTGGTTTCCAGCTAGAGCGGAATTTCTTGCCGTCAAGAAAAGAGCTGGAACAATAGAGGCAAGCTTGTAATTACATATATTGACCAGACATTGGTGGGATTGACAGGGACCAGGTGTATGCCTAGAGCTACCTGACACCGTAACCCAAAGGAAGAGCCTAACGTATTGTTGATAACTGAAGTGTCAATGCCCGGCAATGCCTCAGAGATTAAATCTTTAAGGTAGCGATGACATCGATGTATTAGTCGTCCAAAGCCCATATCTTGGCTAAAAAGGGGAGAAACAAAACCCAACCTTGAGATAAAGTCAATCAAAACAATGGACCACGGGGTAAAAGCAGCCTAAAAGTTCTCTAAAAAACACCAAATACCAAGGCTTTGCCCAGGTTTGTCGCCGAGTCACCAGAGAGGCTGCCTAGCTCCTCCGCTGGAGGGGGGTTGATCGCCTGGGCCGCGAGCTGTGAGCGGCCCAAAAACAACTCAAAATCATGCAAAATGCTGGATTTACCCAAAAAAAACGAAAAAAATATGTGATTTAACAATAATATACAATAATTAAGTGTGAACATGGTGGCTTTAGTAGAGACACTGATGATTTAACTCGGGAAATTTGTAATTTCACTGTGGAAAATGGTGGATACAATGGAGATGTTTCATGGGATTACCCTCTGGTAATATGCTATTTTTAAGGCCATCCAGCCCAGTCGACCAAGGCACGAAGAGCAGTTCGCTACTGCTTTTGACCTGATTCCTAGAGACCACTGTGCAGCCCACTGCCTCTGCGACTGATGGAGAAATGATGGGGGTACGGCGCAAGCCGGAAAGTAAGGGTATACTGAGTATACTGTAAAAGGAAAAGGACAGCTGAAGAGGCTAAAGAGGCTAGTAAAGATTTGGGTTTCACAGCTTGCAGCCGGTCAACTTCAATGGGTTTAACATGGCCTCATTTTCGGATCCCTCTGGATGTGAGGAAACGAACCCTGGTTTTCGCATGGGTGTGTCTGAAAATGTGTGACTATATCACCCCCATCTACCAGTCTGGTCATTTTAATAGGGAAAATGATTCATATTGACCCGTGGATTTTGGTTCAGACCACAAGGGGTGCAATTGAAATCATGATAAACCATGGTATTTGCAGGGTTCCTGATTTTGAGACAAACCCATATCCTTGCAACATGGGTTGAACGTGAATTACATGAACGGATTGAATGTGAATGATATTATTTATTATCTGTATATAGCAACCCCCAAAAAGTTGCCAAAACACATCCAAAAAAAAACAATCCGGCAACAAGAATGTATATGTTCCCTTCTCCATCTTGGGTTACCATAATAACTTCAATAACCCATAAGAACCTGTATATAATCCAGATTTATCCAGGATATGCCGAAAACATAACTTGGTCATAAGATTGTGACCGCGCCCCTATGATTGGCCATAAAAGTGGTATCCTCTGGTTATGACTAACAGTTCGCCATGGAAAATCCACCCATGGATAAAGGGGTAAACCATCTATTTCTATGGGCCATCTATACCATGGCTATGCAAGTCATAACCACCTCTGGTAAACTAACATAGCTATGGAAAATCACCATTTTTGAAGGGAAAATCAACTATAAATGGCCATGTTCAATAGCTATGTTAAATTACCAGAGGGTATCATAAACCACCACTTCCCTTCCGTCACCACCGTGACCTCGTAAGCGCTATCAGAGATGCCACTCTTGACACCCGCACCAGCTTCCACACTGATTTTATAGCCCTGCAGCCGGCGCTCAGCCGAGGTTTTCGGCACAGGTTGTGCACCTTTTGGGGCACTACTCCCTGGTAAACTAATGTTGCCATGGAAACCATGGCCTATTTGGTTCCATGATTTACCTATTATTTTTGTTGGTGATTTTCATAATTATCTTAATTCGCTATATATGCTCATTTATTGGAGGCTCTCATCGCGATTGTTGTAGTGTTGATGGTTAGCAAAGAATGCGCCTAGAAGATCCTAGAAAAACTTAATAAGTAGCCTGTCAATGTTGAAGATGTTTCAATGCCTCGAAAACTCAAGAACTGAAGAGAGACAGCTTTCGATAGTCTAAAAATTCATGAGGATCCGGACAAAAATCTTGACATGTCGAGTTTTTCCATGGCCCATCTTCAAAAAGCATAGGGATCATCAACACCCCCAGATTAAAGAAACTGAGGTTAATATCGGTATATCCCACTCCGATAGCGTTGTTAATTGCTGTGTTTTTTTTTGCATGTTCTGACCTACGATGACTCGACATCCACAGCCTTGGCAATCAGTTTTTCGGCCACGGAAGGAACCATACCTGGTTGACGAGAATGTTTCAACACATGTTCCCTAAACAAAATCATGGGAAGGCCCATGAATAACACACCCATACGTGTCACCAGATGGGCGAAAATACTGGCCCAGCGATTTTGACTTTAGTTCAGGATTTAGGGTTTAGATTTTAGGATGTTTTAGGGTTGTATGGTTTAGGGCTTCAGGGCTTTAGGGTTTGTTGTTTTGGACAGTTAAAAAAAAAAAACATTTAAAAAAAACATGGTCCCTACGAAGGGATTGGAGCGTGTCAAAGGATTCGGAGGATCCGAAGTGGGGCGTAACCATTTGTTCTGTTGGGGTACTTGACTGTCTGTTGCTCGATCCCAGGGATGTAAGCAAGGTGCAGTTTTGGGGAGCAGTCTAGTCATCCCACCTCAACCTCGCCACTAGCCACGCCTACATAGGCCATCATACGCCTACCCTTTGTGCTCCGGCGATAACACATTTCCGGCGATTCTTTGGTGCAATACCGCAGCTACTAGTGACACTCCGCTCGTGGAATGGCCTCTGAAGGGCACAGAGCCAGCTCCAGCATGTTAATTCGTCACATCATATATCATTCTATCAGAACTGCATCTCAACCCAGCCACGTGCAAGTAGTGAAACCCTCTGGCATGCTTCGACTCTTCCTTCACAAGCCTCCAGCAGGAATTTCGGCCCCAAACGCCTTTGTATTAGATCCGCTGCAGTCAATCCCTGCGAGTTCCGTAGATTCAGCTTTGCCCCTGCAGCAATCAAAGCCGCAGCACATTCGTCATTCCCGCAGAGTAAGGCTAGCATCAAAGGTGTGGCACCTTTAACATGGTACAGAAACTTGCTGAATTTTGTGGCCTTGTGAAACCGGTGCTGCAAAACCTTGAAGGTGCAGACAGCTCGCATCAGTGAGGTGTGCTTGTACCAGTCACCAGTCTGATCATTGACATCTGCCCTCATTTTAACCAGTCGGTGCACCATCTCTGGACTTCCAGCAGTATTTGCTACATTGCAAAGAGCGCGAGTGGCATCCAAGGCGCTCACGTTGGTGTGTCTGAGGAGCTCGTCGAATGCTTCAATGCCTCCATAGGCGGCAGCACATTCTAGCGGAGTGACACCCAAAGAATTCGGCTCCAGCGGGCACCAAGCACCCAGAAGAATATGGATGGCTTCTGTATTGTTAACAGCACTCGCAATCTGAAGAGGTCTGCTAATAATCGCGCTGCTGACCCTGCCTTTGGCAGAGATCAAGACGCGGACAGCCTCATTGTTCTTGAAGATGCAGGAAATGGTAAGAGGTGATATCCCCGATTCATATCCAAGACCTGGGTGGGTTTTTCTTGTTTCTTGGCTCGGATCTGCCTGAAGTGCCAGCAGGTCTTGAACCAGCGACGGGTCGCCGTTCAGGGCCGCGTAGTGCAGAGGCAAAAATCCAGCACTGTCAATCTCGCAGATGCTGCGGAAACCATTCTGATAGAAGAACTTCATGACAAGCGGTGAAAAATCCCAATCCACATGGTTGTTCTCAAAACCCGGAACAGGCTCGAACAGGTTGCAATCCAAACCTCTGAAAACAAAAGCTTGCTGGTTCAGCAAAAAGCGAAAACCTGGCAGATCTTGGGCTTTGAGAAGCCAAAGCAGCTTGCGCTTCAGTGCTTTCATGAGAACCGGCCCGAGTTGCAAGCGATCCTCCGGCACTGTGAAGGCTCCTTCACCCACTGGCCCAGATCCAGCCTGAATGGATGCTCCAGCGGCCGATATGAGCTGAAGATCAGTGGGGCCTTTCACCTGAATCCAGGAGTGGTTTGGGGAGAGCTCTCGGCAAGATCTCTCCAACCTGCACCAGCCCCTACTGTTCCATGTGGTTGGAGTGGTCAGATTGGTTCCGCTCGGATTTTCCAAGACTGGTACAAGGGCAAAAAAGAAGGAGCACTCGTCCACATATGCCGGTATGCTGTTGATGGCATCCAGCAGTTTTCTTCTGTGCACTTTTCCTCCATGACCTAAAAGTGCACTACGCCTTTCCGTCTGCGGGCATGAGAAATAATCATACCAAAAGAACAGCGGTTCTGACAGAATCTTCGATGTGGGCAAGGACTCCAAATCTGGATTTTGCGTTTCAGGAACTAGATCTGCATGTTTTTTCTTCAAGTTGCCCATTATGTTCTCTAAAGCATCCTGCAAGACCCTCATCTGCGCGCACTCTGGGTCCGGGTGGTTGCTGGCAACCCACTGGTGTGAAACAAATGCCGCGTTGCCCATATTCCTTTCGAACTCCACCAAGACATCTCGAGCCTTCAGCGCTTCATGAGGCTCGATCATGGTCATCTCCAACAAGGTGCCTAAAGGAACGGTGTACATAGGAAAGAGCATGGGCAGCTTTTCACCGTCATCGAGCTGAGTCCTTAATGATCTTGCATACCGGGCCAAGGGTGTCAATGAAGGGGCACCGCAACATGCCATGGCAAATATGATGCTGCCAATGGCAGGTGCCCCTTGATTTGTTTATGGGATATATGATATATGTATAAATATGTACAATCTATTCCAAGTTGATAGCAATATAAACACTATATATTATTATATATTATAGTTATAGTCTGAAAATATGTGAAAATAATTTCCAATCTTCCCTTTGATGCGCATCCACATCATATCCAATGGATCAGATATGATAATCTGTCGATAAATGTCATCGGATCCAGGATCCAAACCTAGTCCATTGGCTCGAGCGGTGAAAACAGCAGCCATCGAAACGGCAATTGGTGGATGAACGCGAGCCCTTTTCGTCAGTTGTCCCAACGAATCTTTCGAACTATCTCCTTATTTGCGTCTGACCTTTACAAATAGACCATATTAGTCCATGGTGGCATGATTCCGCAGTGCCTGGTGGATCTTTAGACGGCCCGGCTTACACATACTACATCATATTGATTACCATCTGGTTATTTAACATAGCCATGGAAAATCACCATTTTTAATAGGTAAACCATCTATTTCTATGGGCCATTTCCCATGGCTATGTTGAATAACCAGAGGGTACTATTCAGCTGGCTCTGACATCCCCCCATCTACTGCTAAAATTCATCCTGGCTGCAGCAAATCAAGGTTTGAAGTGCCGAAATCAGTGCCACTTCCATCCCAGAAACCGCGGCCAGGTGACCCAGGTGCGGTGCGGTGGAAACGTGTGAAAGACAGAGCATCACAATCCAGGGTGGTAACATGGGGCACAGGGCTGCCCACAAAATCTCCAAAAAATTACAGGCTTCACCAGGTTCCTTCGCTGCAGGGGCACTAACACGCTTTTCATTGTCCGCTTCCTTGAGGATTCCGGTGTTAAGGTTCCTGAACCTCAGCGTTCACGGAGCTGAATTACTGGAAGTTTTTTGGTGGCAAATCCAAGGCTTCACCACATGACATGACTCCAGGTGTGGTCCTATACACCAACATCTCCATAGGATTCTCACAACCAATTGTGGGGCTGATTCGCATCGAACATATCTATATAATTATAACCGTCTCAAGGTAATTTTTCGGGTCATAGCTACTCTTGGACACCAATTTTCCCGTTTGCAAACAAAAACACACACTGTGGGACAACCCTCCGGTAATCAAACATGACTGGCTGGGAAATTCCCAAGCAAGTAAGTGCATTCACATTGGAAAATCATGGAACCAAAAAGTGATGCGTTTTCCAGCCATGTTTGATGGAGAACCCAGAAATCCTCAACATGATCTAGTTCTCATCCCATCCCCATGTTGAAATAGCACCAAGTCTCCATGAGCCAAGGGCTCTGGGTCTACAACGTGAGCGCAAGTGCCTGGAGGCTCACCCGGGCCCCTAAGGGCCCGTTGGATTGTAACTCCAATAGGATTTAGGGATATTTCGGATAACTACAGCTATTGGCTATAGCAACTACTGTATAGGTTTTTTTCTGGGGATTATGAACCAGGGGTTTATAAACCAACTCATTATAGAATTATAGTCGATGGGCAGAACCTTGGATGTTGCAAATAAAGTAAGGGCTGCAGAAAGATACACCTCTTGACATTGAATTGAAAGGCCGGAACCCAAGTTGCCTTGTTGCAAAAACGTTTGTTGGAGGCAAAAAAAACAGTATCAATGGCTGCGTCTCAATTGTTCGACACACTAGGACCTGTGCTTATTGAAGTAAACACGCTACAATCCCTCCGCAGGAGACCGAAACTGCACATTTCATGTTTTGGATGGCCTGATATTCTGCGGGTTTGAACAAGGGCATCCTGAAACATAGGCCCCTACAAATTTCTCATTTGAGCTGTGGCCAAAACCTGAGTTTTATTCCATTATACGTTAACATACGTCTTCCGCGAACACTTCCGCGCTACTTCCGCGGCCACAGTTTCCACTTCCGCGGAGGGTCCCGCACTACAATTCACTTCCGCAGCGCTTCCGCGAACCCCATTGGAGCTTCCGCACTGCAGGTTTTCACTTCCGCGGGGTCATCCTACTTTAAGCCCAAGATAAAACGAATACATGGGGTTTTGGTCGCTGCTCATTTCTCTCACATACTCCTGGTCATTGTTTGGGTCTGTCCACGATGTAAATATACTCAATGTATATATATATATTATCAAAATATATATATATATACATACATATTATACATATATTATACACAGCATATTCACGCGATATCTACAGTACTCACTTCAGGTTGACTGACAGGTTTCCCTCCACCCATCGCCCCCAAATTGGCTCAGGTGCATCATCGCACCATCCAATGGCTCCCCAAAACTGTGGCTCTCGCCCCAGGCGGTGAAAAACCACCGCACGAAGGGTAAAACAGCTTGAAAAGCGGCCGGTTCAAAGCGAAGGGATGGACCAGTGGAATGGAAAATCGTGGAAAATCATGGAAAATCCACAGTCCAAAGAGTGTTTTCATGGCAACATTACCGGTAGGGGGAATGTGAGCAACCCAATGCCATAAACAAAAAAAACACCTGCCATTTGGGGATGGCTTGAATCCCATGGGGACGACTGGGGTTCATGGCATTGGGTTTACCACATCCTAGGTGTATTCAGTGAACTTACCCCAAAACCATTCCAGGACGAAGTCTTTCGGGTTGTTCATCTGCAAAGCGCAATTGAAGGGATGCTATAGGTGCTGGAATGCTGCAATGCTCGAACTAAAACCAGCTGATCTTGTGGCGTACTGAATCCTCCCTGTTCTCCTTTTCTCGAAAAAAATGATAATGATGCATCTTGAAACATATGTCTAAGGTTCACCCAAAAGGTACCCTCTGGTAAACTAACATAACTATGGAAAATCACCATTTTTAATGGGAAAACTCACTATAAATGGTCATTTTCAATAGCTATGTTAGTCATTACCAGAGGGTATGTTTTTCACCGTTTTTCCATGGTGTTTTTCCCGTCCCGAGAATCGACCCCAAGAAGATTCCCGACCAGGGCTTTGGCCCCCAGGTTCCGCTCCCGGCTCTTGCTACGCTTCACCTGCCGGGAAAACATCAACCATCACCAGTTTGTTCTCCGTGACTTGCCATTTCGATATAGTTGGGTATGTGATGGTATGTGGTATATTCGAAATTCCAAGCATTTCTAAACCATATATACCCGAAACGGTGTTTATTCTGGGAATTCTTATGTTTTGTGAAGTGAGTTTATCCAAAAAACATGCAAAACATGAGTTTGGAAGATGAATTTCCAGCTCACAAGTGGTAATTATATCGTCACCCAGCTCTTTTTTTGGAATATGGATTATCCCAACTAAGATTGCTTAGGGACCTGCAAGTGGATGATCCTGGAACTTAGTATATCAAGTGGGTCAAAACAACAGATAACTGGCAACTGGTAAAACAGGTGACCTAAGACAACTGCGAGTTACAAGCCACTTACCTTACCAATCCTTACCAATCCTTACCATATTTATACAGGATGATCCTCTAGGGCTTCTTGTGCTTTGTAGGGTGCCCGATTCAAAGGGCCGTAGTGTGAAAATCGGCAGTGGCAAAGTTGTGAAAATCGTCTCAGTTCTCCTAAAATTCTGTGGTAGCTGAGGGATTGTTGTGGTGATGGTGATAATTCAGATGGGAATTCCTCCTGCCCATCCTTGGAGTTTGATCGTGAGCAGAAAAGGTCAGGCGCCTGTCGTGGAGGCCTGCCGCGCTGTCACTAGCCCCTTCCCATCCCGTATCTGGTTTGTGGTTGCCCCTAACCTGTCATACCTGAATGCCCCTAAAAAACATGATCTCAGAAAAGTGTCATCCATGTCCATCATGTCCATCATGGTTTTGGGACAAGGTCAATATGGTAAGGGTGTGTTAATGATGTAAAAATCATTGCCATTGAAATCTCAAAAATTTGTATAGGCAATATGATATATATATATAATATAGCTATAATTATCTGTATATATATATATAATCTCGATGGCATACATAGAATACAGAATCGATAATTTCGGCCTCTAAAAGCATCTTCCGGAATCGGTAAAAAAAACCTATACATAGAATAAAAGCATCTTCCGGAATCGGAAAAAAAAACTATACATAGAATATTTCCGGCTATCCATTTTGATCCAGGAAAATATTTTTTCTCAGGTTTTGCTGGATTGCTGCAGCCGCCTGTAATAAGGGTATATATTATGTACGTAATTTGCTTTGGTGAGCAGAAATGTTCCTAATCTAGAACGTACCCCGAAATGATCTATTGTACTTAAAAACATGATTTTTTCAGGTTCACCGAAGGGTACCCCTCATGACTGGTGTTGTAGAACTTTGTAGAACTATGAAAAAAAACTATTTTGCAATGAAAACCAATGGAATTGGGTGGTGATCCTCAAAAAAATTGATGAATATGTTCACTGGGGACCTATATTCTATGTATGTAGTTCTGCAAGGAATTGGGTCTCTTTCATGTATAAGAGTATATATCATATATGTAATTCCCTTTGGGGAGTAGCAACCCTGGATGTCTGAAGTTCCCAAACTACAACGTTTCAACAAAAACACAGGTCACCCGAAATGACCATTTTTTTTTATATTGTATTAAAAACATGAGTTTTTCAGGTTCACCGAAGGGTACCCCCCACGACTGGTGTTGTAGAACTTTGTAGAACTATGAAAAAAAAAAACTATTTTGCAATGAAAACCAATGGAATTGGGTGGTGATCCTCAAAAAATTGATGAATATGTTCACTGGGGACCTATATTCTATGTATGTAGTTCTGCAAGGAATTGGGTCTCTTTCATGTATAAGGGTATATATCATATATGTAATTCCCTTTGGGGAGTAGCAACCCTGGATGTCTGAAGTTCCTAAACTACAACGTTTCAACAAAAAAAACAGGTCACCCGAAATGACCAATTTCTTTTTATATTGTATTAAAAAAATGAGTTTTTCAGGCTCACCGAAGGGTACCCCCCACGACAGGTGTCGTAGAACTATGAAAAAAAACTCTTTTGCAATGAAAACCAATGGAATTCGGTGGTGATCCTCAAAAAAATGATTAATATGTTCACTGGGGACCTATATTCTATGTATGTAGTTCTGCAAGGAATTGGGTCTTTTCCATGTATAAGGGTATATATCATATACGTAATTCCTTTTGTCAAGTAGCAACCCTGGATGTCTGAAGTTCCTAAACTACAACGTTTCAACAAAGAAACAGGTCCCCCGAAATGACAAATTTCTTTTTATATTGTATTAAAAACATGAGTTTTTCAGGCTCACCGAAGGGTACCCCCCACGACTGGTGTCGTAGAACTATGAAAAAAAAAACTATTTTGCAATGAAAACCAATGGAATTGGGTGGTGTTCCTCAAAAAATTGATGAATATTTTCACTTGGGACCTATATTCTATGTATGTAGTTCTGCAAGGAATTGGGTCTCTTTCATGTATAAAGGCCTTATAAGGGTATACATTATATAATTACGTAATTCCCTTTGGGGAGTAGCAACCCTGGATGTCTGAAGTTCCTCAACTAGAACATTTCAAAAAAAAACCGGGCACCCCGAAATGATCAATTTCTTTTTATATTGTATTAAAACAATGAGTTTTTCAGGTTCACCGAAGGGTACCCCCACGACTGGTGTCGTAGAACTATGAAAAAAAACTATTTTGCACTGAAAACCCATGGAATTGGTTGGTGATCCTCAAAAAATTGATGAATATGTTCACTGGGGACCTATATTCTATGTATGTAGTTCTGCAAGGAATTGGGCCTCTTTCATGTATAAGGGTATATATCATATATGTAATCCCCTTTGGGGAGTAGCAACCCTGGATGTCTGAAGTTCCTAAACTAGAACGTTTCAACAAAAAAACAGGTCACCCGAAATGACAATTTTTTTTTAATATTGTACTGTATTTAAAAAAATGAATTTTTCAGGCTCACCGAAGGGTACCCCCCACGACTGGTGTCGTAGAACTATGAAAAAAAAACTCTTTTGCAATGAAAACTCATGGAATTGGGTGGTGATCCTCAAAAAATTGATGAATATGTTCACTGGGGACCTATATTCTATGTATGTAGTTCTGCAAGGAATTGGGTCTCTTTCATGTATAAGGGTATATATCATATACGTAATTCCCTTTGGGGAGTAGCAACCCTGGATGTCTGAAGCTCCTAAACTACGACGTTTCAAAAAAAAACAGGTCCCCCGAAATGACCAATTTCTTTTTATATTGTATTAAAAAAATGAGTTTTTCAGGCTCACCGAAGGGTATGTGAACTGGTAGTGGATGGTGCAACCAAAGATCAAACGAATGCAAATGCGACACCGCCGCCTCCAATCGCCATGTGCTTTTCCAACAAGCTGAAATCCGTGGGCCTAGAGCCGCAAGTCCACGGCACCTGTACTGTATGCATGTATGTGTCAAGGTGAAGTTGGTTCATTCACACACCCAACGTTTAAAGTTCACCTTGACACAGAAAATGGTAATTTGAGGTTACGCAGCATATCCCACCAGGTTTGTACATCAGTCTTTAATTTGGTGAGTATGTCAGCTAATTGAAATTGAGTTGGGACCCAGCGCATCATCCTGGGATCTTCAAATGCATGTCCCCAACAGGCTGCCTCGGCATTGATGAGTTGCCTGAGGGCTGCCAAATCAATCATTAACCTCTTTTCAGATGGGGCCTTTGGCCCACCGATTCTATGAACCGAGTCAAAAAGAGACTTGCAATCGGTCAAAGAGATTATTGGAACTACGCCTCTCACTGCATCTTCACTCAGAGGTTCGCCTCTCAAGGAACCTGCCAACATTGCACGAAATGCGATGGCGTCTTCCCAGCCCTCCAATGATGCCATCGTCTCAGCTGCAAATGTGCTCCGGCAAACTCTAGGACATGCATGAGATTTCCATGCAATGACAGCAGGGTTAACTTCATCTCCTTTCAGAGCGCGGCGGTCGCACATCAGAACCAAATGTCCCAATTGCGAGTAAATGCCATGACCACCAGGAACAAATTCTTGGTCATCAGCGCTCGCAACAGCATTGGCCCAGGCAGCATCATGGTAGACGAGGATCACAAGGTCGTCCAGAGTTGAACCCAATTTGGAAAAAGTGAGTGGTTCTCCCTTACCGTTCTGGGCCATTTTAACTACCTTATTGGTTTCTCTGACATCCCCATAGCAAGGCTGTTTCTGTTTTCTTTGGGCAAGTGACACACCTGCTTGAAGGTCAGGTCGAGATTGGCTAGCAAGCCAAGATAGAGCTCCAATCGTAGACTGGTTGTCAATCTTCGCCACCATATCAGCAGAATCATCCAAAATGATGTGCTTTGGGATCTCGACGGTCTCCAGCCTGGAGTTCACGTAGGACTTTTGGCTCAGTTGGATGCCATTGTCATCCTGCTTGATGTTGCTACCCACATACTCAAAGTCGTTCTCTTCCCAATCGGCAATAGGAAAGATGCCAGAGAGCTGTTGCTTCAGCGAATCTAAAACCTGAGGGGAGGCCGCAATGAGCAAATCATCTACGTGAGTAATAAGTGCTCCGTGAAGATCGCCCTGTTGATCGCGCAGCAAAAAGTAGCAAGCATCAAGTTCATGTGAAACCAAATGAAGGTGCTTTCCATCTATGCAAAGGTCAAGCTTTTTGAGATCAGTTGATAATTTCTCCCACCATAACCTAGGGCTAGTTGCTAAGCCGAAGACGCCCTTGATGACCTCAATCAAGGCACCAGGTTCCACGCCAGGCAAGCCGCGTGGTGGTTGGGAGAAATAAAGGTTCCTCCGAGCTTCATGTCCATTGAGAAAAGCTGCTTGCACATCACCAGCCGAAAGTCTCCACCCAAACTGTCCCGCAAGAAAAAGCAATGTCATAAAAGAAAGCTTTGTCGCCGTTGGGGCTTCTGTTTGGAGGGATCCATCTTTGAGGTCTGGGTCGCGATGTCCTCCAATGCACAATCTAGCCTTTGCCTTTGGTGCAATGCTGGGATCCTCTCGACGCTTCGCCACGTTTTTGTCACGGTAGGCAAAGCGAGAGGGAAGAATGCGATCTTTGGAAATTGTGGATCGCACTGCATTGCTTTCTTCCATGTTCAAGACCCTTACAGCTCCGTACTGCAAGTGCTCTTTCCATTGTTTCTCTTCTGCTGCAGTGTAAAGCGGCTTCTCAGGCTCGGGGATGTCGCTCCATTTCACCTCTTTGTCCAACTGCTTTTGATAGGCCTTTGGAAGCTGAAAATCGGCCTCGTCATTTTCTTCAATTGCATAGGTCACGTGGGAAGCATGAGGAGCTTGAGACTTCACCATGGGAACATATTGTTTGCCACGGGCGCGTTTCTGAGGCACTAGTGTATCCAAGTCGTCGACCCGGATATCATCTTGAGCATCAGCAAAAAGATCTTCGTTCTCATCATCTTCATCAAGATGGTGTACTAGTTGGAGGAGATCTTCCTGCATGACCTTGGCTTGCATCAGCATGCCAAGCTCTTCGGATTCTGCATGACGCAGATGCTCACGCGCGCAAAGCAAACACCTGCCGCCTCTAGAAACCCAGAAAGAGTCACCTTCTACACCCACAATCGTTCCAGGTCCAATCCATTCACCTGCCTCAGGTTTGAGGCGTGCAGCTCCACCCGCATTCTTGGACTTCCGGTAGAGATAGACCCAGTCACCTGGTTCAAAGTTGTTCTTGACAGTCCTGGGTCTCCCTTGAAGAGCTCGGCGAACAGCGCTGTCGGCCTGAGATTTGATAAAAGCTTCTCGGGCCGCTTGCCGAATTTCTTCATGTCTATGTCGTTCTTGTCCAGGAGTCAAGAGCTCATCCTTGATCATCAATTCAGGATCTTCGTCAATCATTCCATTGCCGGAGCGAGGCTGAGCACCGAAGACCCATTGTGCAGGTGAATAGCCATGCTTTCTACGGAGCGAGTTCTTGGCTTGACAGACCTGAGCAAGGGTCCATTCAGCTTCATCATCCGTGATTGCCATGTGGTCAATTGTTTTCTGCCAGATCATACGATACCAAGAGTTTTGACGTTCTACTGGACCATTTTTCCAATGAGCCTGACCAGCAACGTACTCAACCTTGATGCCATGTTGTTCCATACAATCTGTAAATTCCTTCATCAAACCCCTTTCTTGATCAGCAACCACACGATGAGGAGAACCAGCCCAGGAGACCCATGCGTCTAGAAATGCTTCAGAGATGTTGTTGGATGTTCGGCCCTTGAGCAACTTTACCACATGGTACCCCGAAGCTATATCAAGGATTGAGAGGACGTTGAGCTTTCGTTTGGAAGGGGTATACAAAACAAAAGTGTCCACACCGACCTCCTGATTGAAGTCCCTGGCAACAATAGTTCTGGCTGGGCGTCGGGTCCCAGGATTCGCATGTCGCTGACAAGTTGCGCATTTCAACTGATGCGCGGCTTTCACCACATCATCCCCCGCACCTGCAAGACGAAGATGTCGTGCAAGGTCTTCGTGTCGAGGGTGTCCAAGGTTCTGGTGCAACCTGCGCAAGATCTGGGCTGTATGCTTCCCAACGTGCGGAGGAAAAGTGATCCCAGTCAAACTTGCTCTAGTTGCGGACTCGACTGGTGTGTTTTCATCACCTACTGATTCACCATGTGGAGCATGTGGATCACCCTCATGTACTGTGTCATGTAGAGTATGTTGTTCCATGTCGACATCACTACCATCCATGTAGATATCTGATCCCTGCAAAGGTGTACCAGGTTCATAGCCATCGCTAAGCTCCCCATCCCCAATAACAGGAAAAGACGTCCAACATCTGGGCACGATCTCGGACTTGTAGCATTCAACCACAGCTCTGCAGAACTCGTAGGTGTAGACGCCTGCAGCACGGGTGTTACGGCCGGCGGTTGGGGTATGCACATGATCACCTTGGCACCTACGACCTAGATCGCGATGAAATACTCCATGAGAACAAATCAACGTAGTGGGTTTGCGTAAGAGGCCATCATCGGTGACGGCACGCAAGTTGTACCTACACATGTCCAGGTTCACTCTAAACATACGTGGGTCATGGAAGATCTCGGCAAAGGAGCCGTCGTCCCACATGTCGCTCATGAAGGGATGTTCAAAAACAACTTCACCACCATGTGCCATTTGAATTTGTGCTACCCTCTTTGAAAAACGAATCAGTTTCCTTTGTGCGGCCCTTTCACGCCTAAGAGCTTGTTTTCTCCCATGATAGTTCAAACGCTGCCAAGGGCTCCATTTTGTACAAGGCAAAGCGATCCAGAGAAGCTTTGGACGATGGTGCATGATGTCGTTGATCACCTCTTCTTGGACCTCAGACTTCGAAAGATCATGGCCGAGTTTGATGTCACGTGGTTCCAATACATTGAAGCCTTGCTGTGCAAAAGTCTCGGTCAGGTGTGCCGATCCTGCAAACAACTCCAAAAAGTCTACCCTATCCTCAGCAGCAGTGACCAAATTGGATGCAAAAGTTTGCAATGGAGTTGCACACACAGCGACCAAGGTTGCCAAGGCTGTCACTGCTTTGGCTGCCCAGGACTTTACCTTCTTCTTGGTGTTGCGTCGCACACGACGCTTCGGCAGATTCCGTACCGCCTCATAGTCGTCACCGTAGACAAACTTTACCTTCGGCTCCAAGTTCTTGTCATGGCCGTAGGTCTCATCAGTGACTACGTTATACACATCCTCATAGGTCTCATCAGTGGCTGTGTTATACACATCCTCATTGTGCGGAACCCCGCCCGCCTCATACTTTGAAACCTTCTCATTCTCAGTCTCATAGTCACTGGACACCGGGCTTGCATCACCTTGATCTCTCTTGTCTCGCTTCTCTCTCTTTGCCGCAATAGCGACTTTCACTGATTCTCTAAACTTCCGTCCCTTGGCACGGCGGTCTTTGTTGCCTCCTCTGCCATCTTGATTGTGTGCAGGATCTTTGTGCGTTCCTGCAGCTTGTGGATCCCCTCCTTCTCTGACATGGGGCCTTTCACCGAAGACTTGACGCCAGAGCTTTGCGAGGGTCCCGCCGTAGTTTCCATACGAGCCCGCAGCATCCTCATCAGAAGACCCTGCGTTGCCTTTGGTGGTATCTCCAGCCCCTCCTCCAAGCACTTCTCCTTCAGTTGTTCCAGGGTGCATTTGGTCAGACCCAAACTGGTCTTCCTTTGAGGCCCCCGGGTCTCCATCAACAGTGACCTCAACTCCGGCACTGACATGCTCGGCTCGTACTTCACCTTCATGTCGGTCAAGGCACCCAGAAGCTCGGCACGCCGCATCTTCCATACCGAGACTTGGTGGGACATCACCTGGGTTTGGCGCCCCAGGTGAAACTGATTGAAGCACTTCGGCTACTTGAGGCCTTTGGAAACGGCTTCGCCCAATCCACAGACTTTGTCCTTTGACCTTGGCCTCAAACCTCCAAGCATGAGACATCACGAACGGCTTTCCAGTGTGTGTACAGAGTATGCATGTGCTGGTACGTGTGTCGCCAAGGGAAAGGAGAAGACATTCTTTCAGATCATCGTCACTTGTTTGCCAATCTCGAGGATCAAATAGGTCTCTTCTAGGAGTGACATGAATACGGTCCATGTAGAGATCACCTTCAATCCAAAAATCCCTCAAAACCTCGTTGTCACGCCACCAACCCCGAAACCATTCTGGGCAAAGATGTTCAGCAGATAGTTTGTTGAGAACCAGGGGATCCAACTTCTTGGGGTAGAACAACTTCTTGGGGACCTCTACAACATCACCCTCATGACGCACCATGTATGCCACACTCTCGGAAGGTACGTAGATCTCAACCAGATCCCACTGAATGCTCTTTGGCCATCGTGGGGCAGGGCCAGAACCACAAGCGACCGGCACCGCAGGGAGGCCAGTCAAAGTGGTTTGCAAAGGAACATCAAACAAACTAAGTGCTTCGAAGGATGCCGTATTGGCGGGCAAATCATATCGCATGCCCAATTGGGCCAACACTGGACGGCTCAGCAAAAGGGGCACATCTGTGTCCAGTTCAGACACCTTCAAAATAAACCACTTGCCATGTACGTTCAGCCAAAAACACCATGCTCTCTTGGAGAGGAACAACTTGTCTCCACCAAACTTGAAATGCTCATGTTGTTGAACTACTTCAAATTGATGGCCTTTGGCCAATGCATTCTGACGCAGGCGCTTGATCCACTCACTTCCAGCAACAGATCGGCTGCAGGCGCAATCGGTGATTGCCACGATCTCTGAAGTCTCGAGGCTTCCAACGTGAAAAGCTTCGCAAACATGTAGAACCTGGGCAGATTGGACAGGAGCTTTGTTCTGTGGCTTCTTCCTGTCCTTTTCCCCGTGTTTACGAGGTTCCCATAGACGTCGGTTCATACGATCTTGAACCACAGCAGCATCTTGAAGTTTGGAGAGTTCATATCTATTGCCAGTAGAGGATAGAAGGTTGAGTTCAGCGTCATTCTCAAGACGGAGCTTATCCACATAGAACCAAGCCAGGCATAGGTCAGGGAGATTACAACCAACTTCTTTGAGACGTGAGACCTGTCTGTCATATTCCTGGTTAAAGTCACGAATCTCTTGGCCGTGCCCCTTCTTGAGATACTTGAAGAATTCCAACATACACTTGCCAACCTTGACAACCTCCTTGTCTAGATACTTCTCGGAGACCCACTGAGTGAAAACATCCACCCCATGCTCACTATCCAACAAGGCTAAGTCGAGTTCTTCCGCATCCCTCCATGCCCTACCAGTCAGGTTGTTATACAAGGCCAATGCTTGCTTGTTTGGCCTCAACCTTGTCATCCTTCTCCATGCTGCCACCTTGCGAAGATAGCCGCGCGTCGCCATGCCGTCTCCGTCATCTTCACCTGAGAATTCAGGTGCGCTGATTTTGTCACTACCCCCAATCCGATCATCTTCACAGTTTGCGCTGACTGATCCGTTTCCACCGGAAGGGGTAGTAGTTGTTGGGGACCAAGAGTACCGTGATCTTCTCCTAGCCCTCCACTCTTCCCATTCAACATCAGTCCAAGGCCCCGAGGAACTATGGGTGACTTCCCTTTGCCCCTCATGAGTAGCATCCCCATCACTAGACGCACTACTAGGGCCCCCGTCGCCGCTATGCTCCTCCACACCTGGGCCTAAAGGCGTTGGGGCAGGCATCAAGAGCAACTGCTAAGGATGCACCACCACTTTCCACCACTTGCCAATGTCCTTCTTCTGGACCGTCCCGGGGTATTATCGAGCCCCCCGGGTGGCTCCGCTACCAATGTGAACTGGTAGTGGATGGTGCAACCAAAGATCAAACGAATGCAAATGCGACACCGCCGCCTCCAATCGCCATGTGCTTTTCCAACAAGCTGAAATCCGTGGGCCTAGAGCCGCAAGTCCACGGCACCTGTACTGTATGCATGTATGTGTCAAGGTGAAGTTGGTTCATTCACAGACCAATTTCTTTTTATATTGTATTAAAAAAATGAGTTTTTCAGGCTCACCGAAGGGTACCCCCCACGACTGGTGTCGTAGAACTATGAAAAAAAACTATTTTGCAATGAAAACCAATGGAATTGGGTGGTGTTCCTCAAAAAATTGATGAATATTTTCACTTGGGACCTATATTCTATGTATGTAGTTCTGCAAGGAATTGGGTCTCTTTCATGTAGAAAGGCCTTATAAGGGTATACATTATATACGAAATTCCCTTTGGGGAGTAGCAACCCTGGATGTCTGAAGTTCCTCAACTAGAACATTTCAACAAAAAAAACGGGCACCCCGAAATGATCAATTTCTTTTTATATTGTATTTAAAAAATGAGTTTTTCAGGCTCACCGAAGGGTACCCCCACGACTGGTGTCGTAGAACTATGACAAAAAAAAGCAATGAAAACCAATGGAATTGGGTGGTGATCCTCAAAAAATTGATGAATATGTTCACTGGGGACCTATATTCTATGTATGTAGTTCTGCAAGGAATTGGGTCTCTTTCATGCATAAAGGCCTTATAAGGGTATACATTATATACGTAATTCCCTTTGGGGAGTAGCAACCCTGGATGTCTGAAGTTCCTAAACTACAACGTTTCAACAAAAAAACAGGTCACCCGAAATGACATTTCTTTTTATATTGTATTTAAAAAATGAGTTTTTCAGGCTCACCGAAGGGTACCCCCCACGACTGGTGTCGTAGAACTATGAAAAAAAACTCTTTTGCAATGAAAACCAATGGAATTCGGTGGTGATCTTCAAAAAATTGATGAATATGTTCACTGGGGACCTATATTCTATGTATGTAGTTCTGCAAGGAATTGGGTCTCTTTCATGTATAAGGGTATATATCATATACGTAATTCCCTTTGGCAAGTAGCAACCCTGGATGTCTGAAGTTCCTAAACTACAACGTTTCAACAAAAAAACAGGTCCCCCGAAATGACAATTTCTTTTTATATTGTATTAAAAAATGAGTTTTTCAGGCTCACCGAAGGGTACCCCCCACGACTGGTGTCGTAGAACTATGAAAAAAAAACTATTTTGCAATGAAAACCATGGAATTGGGTGGTGTTCCTGAAACAGTTGATTAATATTTTCACTTGGGACCTATATTCTATGTATGTAGTTCTGCAAGGAATTGGGTCTCTTTCATGCATAAAGGCCTTATAAGGGTATACATATATACGTAATTCCCTTTGGGGAGTAGCAACCCTGGATGTCTGAAGTTCCTCAACTAGAACATTTCAACAAAAAAAAACGGGCACCCCGAAATGATCAATTTCTTTTTATATTGTATTTAAAAAATGAACTTTTTAGGCTCACCGAAGGGTACCCCCACGACTGGTGTCGTAGAACTATGAAAAAAAAACTATTTTGCAATGAAAACCATGGAATTGGTGGTGATCCTCAAAAAATTGATGAATATGTTCACTGGGGACCTATATTCTATGTATGTAGTTCTGCAAGGAATTGGGTCTCTTTCATGTATAAGGGTATATATCATATACGTAATTCCCTTTGGGGAAGTAGCAACCCTGGATGTCTGAAGTTCCTAAACTACAACGTTTCAACAAAAAAACAGGTCACCCGAAATGACAATTTCTTTTTATATTGTATTAAAAAAATGAGTTTTTCAGGCTCACCGAAGGGTACCCCCCACGACTGGTGTCGTAGAACTATGACAAAAAAAAAGCAATGAAAACCACTGGAATTGGGTGGTGTTCCTCAAAAAATTGATGAATATTTTCACTCGGGACCTATATTCTATGTATGTAGGTCTGCAAGGAATTGGGTCTCTTTCATGTATAAGGGTATATATCATATACGTAATTCCCTTTGGCAAGTAGCAACCCTGGATGTCTGAAGTTCCTAAACTACAACGTTTCAACAAAAAAACAGGTCCCCCGAAATGACCAATTTCTTTTTATATTGTATTAAAACAATGAGTTTTTCAGGTTCACCGAAGGGTACCCCCACGACTGGTGTCGTAGAACTATGAAAAAAAACTATTTTGCAATGAAAACCCATGGAATTGGTTGGTGATCCTCAAAAAATTGATGAATATGTTCACTGGGGACCTATATTCTATGTATGTAGTTCTGCAAGGAATTGGGTCTCTTTCATGTATAAGGGTATATATCATATATGTAATTCCCTTTGGGGAGTAGCAACCCTGGATGTCTGAAGTTCCTAAACTAGAACGTTTCAACAAAAAAACAGGTCACCCGAAATGACAATTTTTTTTTAATATTGTATTAAAAAATGAGTTTTTCAGGCTCACCGAAGGGTACCCCCCACGACTGGTGTCGTAGAACTATGAAAAAAAAAACTATTTTGCAATGAAAACCAATGGAATTGGGTGGTGATCCTCAAAAAATTGATGAATATGTTCACTGGGGACCTATATTCTATGTATGTAGTTCTGCAAGGAATTGGGTCTCTTTCATGTATAAGGGTATATATCATATACGTAATTCCCTTTGTCAAGTAGCAACCCTGGATGTCTGAAGTTCCTAAACTACAACGTTTCAAAAAAAAACAGGTCACCCGAAATGACCAATTTCTTTTTATATTGTATTAAAAAAATGAGTTTTTCAGGCTCACCGAAGGGTACCCCCCACGACAGGTGTCGTAGAACTATGAAAAAAAACTCTTTTGCAATGAAAACCAATGGAATTCGGTGGTGATCCTCAAAAAAATGATTAATATGTTCACACCTATATTCCCCAAGGAATTGGGTCTTTTCCATGTATAAGGGTATATATCATATACGTAATTCCTTTTGTCAAGTAGCAACCCTGGATGTCTGAAGTTCCTAAACTACAACGTTTCAACAAAGAAACAGGTCCCCCGAAATGACAAATTTCTTTTTATATTGTATTAAAAACATGAGTTTTTCAGGCTCACCGAAGGGTACCCCCCACGACTGGTGTCGTAGAACTATGAAAAAAAAAACTATTTTGCAATGAAAACCAATGGAATTGGGTGGTGTTCCTCAAAAAATTGATGAATATTTTCACTTGGGACCTATATTCTATGTATGTAGTTCTGCAAGGAATTGGGTCTCTTTCATGTATAAAGGCCTTATAAGGGTATACATTATATAATTACGTAATTCCCTTTGGGGAGTAGCAACCCTGGATGTCTGAAGTTCCTCAACTAGAACATTTCAAAAAAAAACCGGGCACCCCGAAATGATCAATTTCTTTTTATATTGTATTAAAACAATGAGTTTTTCAGGTTCACCGAAGGGTACCCCCACGACTGGTGTCGTAGAACTATGAAAAAAAAACTATTTTGCAATGAAAACCAATGGAATTGGGTGGTGATCCTCAAAAAATTGATGAATATGTTCACTGGGGACCTATATTCTATGTATGTAGTTCTGCAAGGAATTGGGTCTCTTTCATGTATAAGGGTATATATCATATTACGTAATTCTTTTTGGGGAGTAGCAACCCTGGATGTCTGAAGTTCCTAAACTACAACGTTTCAACGAAAAAAACAGGTCACCCGAAATGACCAATTTGTTTTTATATTGCATCTAAAAAATGAGTTTTTCAATCTCACCGAAGGGTACACTCCACGACCGGTGACGTACACGCATTTTTTAATGCAAAGAGGGTGTTCGCTTGTATTCTCTTCTGTTCCTGACCTTGCTTTTCTTTTTCCTTTGATGCTTGTGCATTTGTCGGTACAATGATTGCCTTAAATTTGGCAATCGTGATCCAAAACTTACCCAGAACCCAAAAAATGTTCAATCTGCTGGGTTTCACACATGTTTTCGATATGGGAATATCGTTATTCCTATGGTATTTGCTTTGGCACTGTTTATGCACTCCAAAATTCTACCCCAAATATTTCTACCCCAAATATTCTAAGTTTTTTTTTCTCTGTCCACACCCGTAGGGTTGAAATCGGGCATATTCTATGTAGGCGATCGTGATTATATATATATATAGTATTATATAGTATAAATATAATATGTGTTTACAAACATATACAAGCTATATGTCATTGCTTACATGTTATTACTACCCAGGCCTGCGGAGTCCGCTGCTGGGCCGCGCCTGGAGCGTTTCTTGGATGAATCACCGGAAACGGTTGTTGATGTTTCTGAATATCTCTCTGGTAAACTATCGTAACTATGGAACGATCCACCATTTTTCATGGGTAAATCCACTATTTCTATGGCCATTTTCAATAGCAAACTGTTAGTTTACCAGAGGGTATATCATTTGATATCATTTCTTACTGTGTTTTTCGGTGAAATCAAACAAAGCACCAGAGTTTTTCATGGGTTCAACACAAAAAACTCTTGATATCTCTTGATCTTACTGCTCTTTGGCGTTGCAAAACGCGTTAAAACAAAGGGTCTCATTGGAAGCCTCGAGACTGGGCTTGGCAAATCGCGAATGAGAACCATTCCCGAGATCAATGAGAAGACCATGTTCTTTGGAGAGTATGATAATCATAATATGTATATAATCAACTATAATCATATAAATCCCGAATAAGCCTTAATAACTTCCAATTTTGTTTTGGTTTCCCATGTATTCCAAACCATTAAATGGTGAGACATACCGGTCAGAAAATTATGCGTCGGTCCCAGTTTCGGGTCCTGGCGCCCCAGGTTCTGAGCTGCGCGGCATGCGGCTCCTGAAAGTTTCAAGGCATTCAACGGTCCTGGTGCCTGCAAAATTCCTTGCTGAAGATCTAAAGATCTAAAGATCTAAAACAACTTCAGCTAGCGCTTAAACTTTCGTGACATGGAAAAAATCTCCAGAGAACCAGAACGAAACTATTTGCTGGGCATAGAAGTGGTAGAACCAATAGTTAACGTTTCGGTTTATGGAGGATATACTGTAACCACAGCACGTGGCATGGGTGTATAAACCAATTGAGGATGCTATACTCCTATCCGAATATAATTCTATAATTCTTTATGTTGCATTGAGATATATAGACAGCTGTAATATGTCTAGATGATTATCATATTTTAGATTGTTATTATAGATGGTTATTGTACTCATATATCATGGAGGGTTATTAATGTGGTAAACCCAATGCCATAGTCAACATCCCCAATAGAGTCAATAGAGGTTTATGAAATTGGGTAATATCCTCAGAAATGGATGATGTAAAATGGCCCCCCAAAATGGTTGATTAATGGGATGGATTATTATTGGGTTTACCACATTATCACCAGTATGGGAACATAACACTCCGCAGCAGAAAACTGTAGATGGATCAACTGACCTACACTTCCATCACTGTACACCATAGGTTTTCCATCAACAGTGAACATAGTGGATATCACTACTGGAACCCAACGATGACTTCGACAATACACGGCTTTGTCAACGGTGGTTTGAGGGAACATGTACTTATGAAACCATGGTTATTACCCCAGGTATATAGGGGGTTCAAGTGATCATCAACCCCACCTACTGCTGGTCTATTGAACTGAAATTAATAGAACCCTGTCTTGGAAGTATGATTGCCAATTTGCTATGGTGGCAATCTTATCTGGTATAGCCATAGCCAATGATCCAATAGCTGTTCAGTAACCTAGTGCAAACTGCAATTGTGAATCTATCTATCTACACCCCCAAATGGTGACATCAAACCCATCCTGGTAAGCCATCAACCAGGTATAGCTTGGGAAAGATCGAATGTTTGAACCCCAATTCTCTTCAATCGTTTGAACAAGCCACTAAGTGGTATCTCCGGTAAACTAACATAGATATGGAAAATTGAAAATCCAGCATGAAAGTAGATCATTGTCCTTGGAAAAACCATGGATTTCCATATCAGGTGGCAGTGGGATAAAAATTCGTGCCATTTCTATGTGTATGTATATATATATATACACACACATATTTATATATATATATACATATATGTATACATATATATATATATATACATATACAGTATTTCCCCAAACAGTGTGGCCACACTGAGGGGTTCTTACGGTAACAGGTAAGGCCCAGTGCTCAATCGAGGTCCATGCGCATTTCGACTGCGCAGGCTCGCACAAAATGCTTGCCGCGAGATTAGCGTCTGGCATTTTCCCTGTAAATTTCCGCACGACATGCATCTTCTGACATGTCCATGTGCATTTCGACTGCGCAGGCTCGCACTAAACGAGACATCTCATGTCATACAGAAATCTTGCCAAGAGGCCTCTTATCGGGAGCTTGTACAGAGATCTTGCCAAGGGACCTCTTATGAAGATCTTGTTCAGAGATCTTGCCAAGAGACCTCTTACAGAGATCTTGCCAACATAGCCCCTATAGAGATCTTGTACAGAGATCTTGCCAGGAGACCTCTTATAGAGATCTTGTACAGAGACCTGGTGAAGGGAGCAGCGATCTTTCTCAGACACCGTGCATAAGAGCTTGAACAGAGATCTTACTTTGAGGTCCCTCACAGAGATCTTGAGTCTTGCCAATAGACTTCTTATAAAGATCTTGTACAGAGATCTTGCCAGGACACCTCTTTTGGAGATATTGTACAGAGACATCGCATAGAGATCTGCTGCAAACATCTTGCCAATAGGTCTCTTACATAAATCCTGCCAAGAGAACTCTTCTAGAGAGCTTGTATAGGAGATGTCATAAGGAGATCTTGTACAGAGACATTGCATAGAGATCTGTTGAGATCTTGCCAAGACGCCCCTTGCAGAGATCTTGCCAAGAGACCTCTTACAGAGCTCTTGTACAGAGATCTTGCGAGGACACCTCTTCTGCAGGCCTTGCACAGAGACAGTGCATGATGCATGGAGATCTGTTGCAGAGATCTTGCCAAGAGGTCTCTTACGTACATCTTGCCAAGAGAGCTTTTATAGAGAGCTTGTGCAGAGATCTCGTAAAGAGATCTTGCCGAGAGATCTCGTAAAGATATCTTGACCAGATGTCTTGCCAAGAGACCTCTTCAAGAGATCTGTGCAGAGAGAGCTATTATAGAGATCTTGTACAGAGATCTTGCCAGGAGACCTCACATGGAGATCTCTCACAGAGACCTGGTGAAGAGAGCAGAGGTCTTGCTCCGAGATGATTTATAGATAGCTTGAACAGAGATCTTACTTTGAGATCCCTTACAAAGATCTTCTGTGGAAATATCCTATAGGGCACCTTGTACAGATAGCCTTACACAGGGATCTTGCACAGCAGCTACTACAGAGAACCTCTCAAGGAGATCTTGCGCATGATCTCCTACAGAGATCTTCACAAAGGGAACTTGCAGAATCTGACCTGGTATCTCTTCTTTTCACTACTAGGGTCGCCCTGGTCCTGCTAGCTTGCAGCCACTGATGATTTTAGGTCCTTCCCAACTTTAAAATCCTAACTGCACACTGTTTGGGTCTCTTGCCGGATAATTATATATATATAATCATATATATATATACATAATTATATAATTATATAATTATATAATTATATACATAATTATATAATTGTATATATAATTATATATATATTATGTGCTTGGTCCAAACGTTGAGTTTACCACATCCATTTCTGAAGGCCGATTCCTCTCCTGAGGCTGACTGAGACCTTGCGAGAAGGCTGCGAAGACCCCCAAGAAATGGAGATGTTTAAAGTGGGAAAAAAAAACAATCACCTGGAAAAATGCCATGAGACCTCAACCAAAATCAGAAAACATGTTTTGGGATGTGATCATCGACATTGTTTATTTCTTATAACTTATAAATTGGGATTTGGCATTAAAAATTGGGATTTAAATATATTTAATTAGGGAAAATGTGGATACAGTGGGATATAATGCGGTATAACCAACAATATAGTATATGATGGTATATGGTTTGTCTGCACATGGGAGATTCTACAATAATGGTATCTGCTTGGTGACGAAACATTGCATAACCATGCATAACCTCAAGGATCTCACTGCCCCAAGGGCCTTTCCAAGAGAAACTTTGAATGCAAAACCTAAAGACTCATTCCCCAGAATTTGTTGAACCTTCAGGAATGTTTTCAGGAAAGCCTGTGATCATCCCCCTAAAACCCTGGGAATTGGACAAAAAAAAGTCGTTTCCCTTGACTCGGTGGATTAATCCATAACCAAAAAACAGGATTTCCCACAGAAAATCTGCCGCAAAATCCCACGGAAAATTGCCCAATTGCCATGTCTACCCTCTGGTAATTTCACATAGCTATAGAAAGATCCACCATTTTCTAGCTGGGTAAATCCACTATTTCGACTGGGCCATTTTCAATAGCTTTTTGTATGATTACCAGAGGGTAAAACAAAACCCACCCCCAAACACCACTGAGCATCCAACGAGTCCTGCGGAGTGGCCTCCGCTTCGATCGCCTGCTAGGGATGGATCCAACTTGGGTGGAGAATTGGATGCGAAATATGACATCAACATGACATAAAATGACCTTAAAATCTGCCATCTGTGCTCCAAAAATCTGCAAAATGTGCCTCACATTTTGATCCACCTTCATTTTAAATATTGGATCAAGGTTGAATGATAAATACTCCATTGAAGTGTCTAAAAGACCAGGTTCGGCGATTTCAACTGCAGTTTTTCTTCAGTACACCCGACATTGGCATAGTCTGGCACCCATTTAAGGGACGGTCAAATACGAATGCCTTCCCCCTCACAAAACCCTAAACCTTGGTGAAGTATTTTAAATCTCTTTATTTTGGCGGGCCATATTGTTGGGTGGTATCTTTAAAAAATAGCGGGGCTCGAATTCAAAATGGTCAATTTCCTAGGTCCATTGGCATGCCTCCTTGCCCTTGCTGGCGGCTTCTCTAGAACTTCGGGCTGGTTCCTGAACAGCGACATCAATGACATGGAGAGGCTCCTTTAGGAGAAACAAAATGGGCCTATCTTTCTGAACCATCCATTCTTGGTTAGATTCTCCATCGTGTTGATTTGGCAGTGTGTCAAAACCTATAGTACCCCTTCTGTTCACATCAAAATAGCTGGGATTCATGGATGTTCATCCCCCTAAAAATGTATCTATAGGTATTGATCCATACCCATTTGAAACCTCCAGGTTGGTTGTTGAAACCCATTTGAAACCCAATGCTTTGTTTAGACCCCCTCTTCGCTGTTAAAAATACCACCACCTCCGGTGGTGTCGCTGGTCTCGGTGGCACCGGTAACTTGCGGCCAGCCAGGAGGCCAATCTCCTCCTGGCGCGAAAGAAGACCGGGGAAACGAACAGAAAGATGTGGAAAAAGCCATGTGGAAACCCATGTGGAAACTCTACGTGAGAAAAATGGATACAGCTGATGAATGATCTATGATTCTATGATATGGTTAGGTAAGCTGAAAATTTATTTACCCGAGGTTAACTAACATAGATTGGTTTTGCCGTGAATGTTCGGCAGCTTTTTTATTTTTACTCCAAGAGCATCTTGGAGATTCAAGAAGGGTTTTAAGAGTTGATATAGCTGATTAATGAGTTGATTGATGATATAGATGGGATTTTTAAACTTGATAGAATTGATTTTTAAAGTTGAGTTATGCAAACAAATAAGTTTGTGTTGGAATACACTCGGTTAAGTATGGAAATATGGTTTCTGGTAGATATAGCTATAGTTCATAGGGGGTTATAAACCAACAAACAAAACTGGAGGGCATCACCTCGTACACCCTGTTTAAAACAGTTACTGGTATAATGTGGGTCGAAACGGCGGCTGACCTTTTCAAAATGTGGAACCCTAGAGGTGTATATATATACATATATATATATATACTTAGATGTTGTCAGAGTAAGTGGGTTAGCACCCCTTATAATTGGGAAGTATTGCGATATACACCAGTTACTGACCACGAGTCGCTAATTCTGGCAACAGCTATGCCAGGTTTCTTCATGCTGAGAAATGTGTGGTGTGTGAATTTGGTAGACATGGGTGTGTCTGGAAATATGGTATCCCCACCCCAAAAATTGTGGGAAAACCATGGAAAGCGTTGATCAAACGTTGATCAAGCCTTGGCTGGCGAGTAGCCAAATTCCCACATCTAAATGTGCTACAACTATGGCTGGTTGGTGGTTTCACCCCCTCTGAAAAATATGAAAGTCAGTTGGGATCATTATTCCCAATATATGGAAAAATAAAAAATGTTCCAAACCACCATTTCTCCATTTCAATTTCGCGCCGCTTTGGTCTAGCGAAAGCGGCCCTCTTTAGAGCGCTCTTCAACACAAAGAGACAAACAACCTCGGAAATTCGTCCAACCTTGGTGCAACAGGAATCGTATCCAGAGCCTTAGATTGACGTCGGAAGGCACTGCAAGAGAACTTAAACAGGTACTTATCCACCAGATCTAGGCGCCACCGTGGCCATGGTAGGGCAATGCACCCTGTATGCATCGCCAACATAGAACTGGCAGGACAACAATACTTGTAGGCAAGGTCAATATGCAAGTGCCGGATGCTTTCTTTGAGCACCTTGATGAACCATCGCGTTCTTTCTTTGAATCCAGAATTACGCAAACCTTGACATTCAACAGTCGAACCATTTCGCCAGGTGTCAAAGTGTACAGGTCCTACTTCGCCAGAGGAGGCTGTGTAGTCAATAAAAAGCTGAAAATGGGAGATCCATCGCACCTCTTCCTCAAATGAAAACAGTGCTGACCAAAACCAACTAAGAATAGACCGCACAACGTCATCCCCATACCAGCGCGTGGCCAAGTGCGGCACCTGCAAGGGAGGCAACGGCTTCCAGACCGGAACTTCAGTCGGTGGCATCACCTCAGGCTCCGGACATTCCATGGCACCACCCTGCACAACTGCTCTGCTCACAGCCAAAAGCACCTGGTGAATTTCTGCATTCCACTGGCCTACCACTTCACATGCATGGACATGGCGATCAAGCAATTTCCAAAACATCGGAGGGCGCAAAAGATTCGCACGACATGCAGCATGATCAGAGAAATGGTTATGACGAAAGCACCACTCCTCGAGGGCTGAGGCTGCTGATTCAATCTTGCGGTGGGCTGCAACTTTGGTGATGCCAACCTGGGTTCGCAAGTGTTGAATATCATGAAAAATGGTACGCCACAAATCTGAATTGGGGGAATTCCTCCGGACTTCCCCACCTTGAAGCAACTTATGCAGCTTACGGACAACCGCAGCACAATCACACCAGATCATCATGTCAGCATTATTGGCCAACGCAAGACGCAGGGCCCTGTGGACTGCATAAATCTCCGCTCTCATGGATGTCTGTCGGATGCCAGGCAGTGGGCCACTTTCGAGAATCTCACTATGACATCTTCCAAAACCCGAGGCCAAAACTACTGCCCATGATGCAAACCGAGCAGGTCCAAACTGAGGATTGAAACAGCTGCCATCTGTGAATACGTGAAGGCACTCCTTACCAAGTCCTAAAATTGGGACCGGGACAACCTCAATGGCAGCAAGGTATTGGTACCATTCCTGACTAGTGGTAGGCAAAAGGGACCAGCCATACGAGGTCACACATTCAGGCAAGGTGGGTATCAGGTTCCAGACCTCCGCAGAAACATGCACTCGGCATGACTGGTGTTGAGCGCACTGCCAAAAACGATGGAACCGAGAATCACTACAATCACAGTAAGGACACAGGTCAGTGTCAGCTTCTTGGCAATATTGTTCGGAATCTTGGGTAATGTGCGTGCCATCCAGCATTCTTCTGGCCAGCGCCTGATCAGAAGCGTTCAGGCGTCGCAACCACAAGCGTGTGGCTGGGACATCAACAACGGCAAAGTCAGCAAGACCTGGACGGTGGGAAACTTCAGCAGCAACCACCTGGGTCCACGCCCATTCAACCCTCCACAGGAGCTCCTCTGGCGAGGTGTCAAAAAGTGAAAACTGGCCAAACGCATCAACTAGGTTCCCCTCAACATCAACGTGCCAAGCAAGGGTTTGGATCCTACTTAACAAAGTGGAAGTAATACCATTCGCCGGGAGGGCAGAGTCACCATGACACAAGTCACGCAAAGCTTCAATCACCACTTGGTCAATGCCGCAGTCACGCACAAATCGCAAGGTATGCCAAATAGCCCATGCTTGAGGATCCAAGCAGCTGTCAGAACACAATAAGTGCAAATGTGCATTGCATCCTGCAGAGTCTGCATTCAGTCCTCGAACTGCTCCTGACCGAAGGGACTGGTAATGATGTGCCCCAACACTGGTTCCCGCAATGGCGTGGAGGCCCTTCGGCCAAGCAGCTTGCTTAATGGCACGTACCTTTTGCTGGTAGGGGCTCGCAGAAAGTTTGAGACGAGGCCACAACTCCCCAAGTGATTGAATTCTCTCAACCTGTGTCATGTTGGTGTGTTGACGCGTGATTTGAATGTGTGCACCTAGAGATTTGCAACAATGCACAGTTTTGAAACCCTGGTCTCGCAGAGAAGCCCTTCCCGCTGCAGTGGTAGACCAAGTGAAAGTCTTGCGGGGGTCAATCAAGAGATCCATGGCGTCAGTGAAATCACTCATGCATCTAAAGGTCTCCGACATGGCTTCAGGCTGGGTGGAAAGAACCTGCCAATCGTCAACATAACTAATAGGCTGGCACAGCGGAAAAAAGCATGAGTACCATCCATGAAACAGAATGTCAACAATCAACATGGCAACACATGAAAGGGCATCTCCCTCGGCAAACCCTGTTGTGCTGGAAGCTGCATCAGTCAGGCAATCTCGGATTTGGAACCTTCTTCTGAGGCCAGCAACCGCCCCCGCCCAAGCAGTGAGAACTTTGAAGGGGATTCCCAACAGAGCTGCTGATTCAAAAACCACAAGCCGGGGTAAAAAATTAAATGCTTTCTGCAAATCTGCAACAAGTCCTGCCAGGGGAATGTCATTTGCATGTGAATCCTCAATGACCCAAAGCATCTGTGACCAAACCTGGCCTGCAAAGTGCGCTGGCCTACTACCATACAAGGTGTCAGGCAACACTGATTCAAGGGCACGAATCGCACGACGAGCATGGTGTGTGCCCCACACCCGATACAGAAGCCCCAATATGGAAATGGGGCGGAAATCCATCACATCAGTCGGCTCTGCGCACTTGGCAACGCATGCGACCCTTCCCTCTAGCAGCTGCCTAGGCCAAATACCAGAGGTCTCAGCTTCATCAAACATGTCACAGAAGATTTGAAGTGCAGCAGGAGGCAAACCTTTCAAATCCACAAGGCTAACCCCATCTAAACCCCCAGAGGTGGTTCGCTTCTTTCCATCAATACATCTTGACAAAGCAATTGGATCAAGGGACGGCCATTCCATCTGCAAACGTGGCAGGTGGCAACGCGCAAAACCAATAATGTTGCTCCAGCGATCATTTGGAACGTCACGGTGTCGTTCCCACTTTTCTTTCCATGCATCCAAAAAGGCTTTCGCCAGTTCATCCTTGGTGCCTCTGCATTTGGTCTGAGACACAAAAGCCCCCACGCAAACAGCTTCCAGAGATTGAACCCACAAGCAGTCCGCCTCCGCATGAATAATGTGGAGAGGCATGTCGCCACAAAAGAAGGGTCTGTCAGACAACCACTCTTGGCTCGGCTCAAGTTCAATGGCACATGATTCATGATCAACCCTAACAATCTGAGAGCGCATTGGCTTGACAAAAAGATCAACCCCTGGGCTGGCTGGCTTTTTAATGTCTTGGAAAATCTGGTTGGGATTATGCAATCTTCTCAGGCGGGCATACTGGCGGGAGGACTTCATCAGTTCAGCCTCCAAGTCTCGCACTGCTAACGCAACTGTTTCAAAAATCGCCTTAGCTGTATTCTGCAAAGGAGGCAGCATGGGCATAACCTCAGGGGCTCCAAAACATTTCTTTTCATGGGTACCCCACCATGTCGCAAAGTCAGGGAAGAACCCCGGTGCACGGAGAATGGCCCCCCACACCTGGCATGCATAGGGGCTGGCAACAGACTGGGACACTGACCTTACAAAGGATTGCAGCCGTCGCACTTGGCGGATCCATTGTGCATGTCGAAATGAGGCACCCACAAAGTGTGGCTGGAAATCCCCTTTTCTTGCAACTTTGACCTGAGGGCATTGGGCCCGGGAGGCTTTCTTGGTACCAAATGTGGCAGCACGTCCAAAGGCATTCCTATGGGGTTTAAAAGGCAAAGCATCGGCGGCCCTGGACTCAATGTGTTTCCAGGCAGCTTGATACTTCTCTGTTGGAAAGGCTTCCATACTGTGCCAGAAGTTGGCGTCAATGTTCCATGTAGGCGGCCAGGGGAAGGCCTGAGGGGCAGGCCAAAATTCCCTTGGTACTGCAGTACTCAAGCGCCTAAAGTGTCCTTGCACGAGTGCATGGTCAGGCCAAACATCATGATGTATACTGACATCAACCAACAACTCCTGGAGTTCAGGGGAAATGTAGCAATAATCCCTTCTTGTAGCCATCTTACAAGTTGGTTGCACAGGGTGAGCCCATCGCTCCAGAGCAATGTCTTGGATGTCTTTGAATCCAAGCTGTTCCAGTGTTTCAAATGCAGGGACCTCGTATTTGTCAACATTCCAATCGCCACCGATGTAGCGAGGACCAACCCCCAACACACCAATTCTGGATATGGCTGCCTGCAGTAACGCTTCTGTATGCTGCAAACGTTTGGGGTACAAGTGGCTGTCAGGTTCAGCATAAACGGCACATCCAGACACCCAGGTATCGTCTACCAGTGTGGTGGCTGCAACAATTCGCGACGACAGCGCCATTTCAGCACTCCAATCATGAGGCAACCGGCGCGTGGGAAATCTAGAAAGGATACCAACACCCTTCCAGGAACTACCAGCATTTTGGTGCTTGTCAGGAACAGGGGCCCCACCAATCAATCGGGAAAAGGGGGCCCCAGCAAACCTCAGACCGGCTTCAAATGCTCCAACATCCTTGGCTGTCAAGTGGGTTTCAGAGAGAACCCAGAGATCACCGTGGGCCATGTGTGTCGATATGTAAGGCGCTTTGTGTCGCAACCCCGAAGGGTTTGCAATCCCCAAAATGAAGGAATCATCAGGGCCAGGATTTTGGGCCTCTCCGATCCTCATCACACTGCAAAATGTAAAAAGTGAAATCAAAGTCCGGGAACTTCTTGCACATCGAAAAGATGTGAGGCAAAATGCCCAAACACCCCAAAACAACATCTGAGCAATGGGCTCCAGGGCCATGGCAACACTGTGCAGAAAGAAAGTGAAAAACACCAAAAATTGCCACAACCCTCGCCCATCCTGTCACTCGCCATCTTCCCGAGGCCTTTTGGCTAGCAGCCCTCGGATGTGCGCAAGTTGCGTCTCGAACATGGCCTGAATGCTTTGGTTCTGAGATTCCAACTGAGCGTGCATTTGCTGTCCCTGGGCATTGACCTGCTGCTGCAGAGAGGCAACCTGCTGGACTTGCTGACCTGAAAACTCATTAAACTGATGCTCCATGAGGCCTTGCTTATGGCAGAGCTGTTTCATTTGACCTTCCAACATTTGTAGCCTGTCCGGTACATCGTCTTGAACCATGTTGGTGTTCAGTGAAGACAGCACTGCATTTTGGATCCGATCTTCCATCTGACGCATGCTAGCTGAGGCTGTGGGTGCATTGGCGGTACAGGCAGGTTTGTAGCCTCCCCATGGGTCTCCCCTCGACCATGGGTCATCATTGGCAGGCACATTGGCATTTCCACACAGAGCCAGTGTAGAGGCTGAGGCAATCGTGTGACTGGATTCATGCTTTGCAGGGCTCTCGGCATTCTTGTGTTTCGAAATCAGGATTTCCCCATGAGAGGTCCACACAATTGGCTGCGGCGGCTCCTCCACTGCTTGCACAAGCCACATCACACCTCGACCGGGCTGAGGTGTCGAGGGCTGAAGCGGCTTGCAGCTCCAGCCAGCCTGGCGCATGGCCCTGGATATTCCTTGGCGGTCAGTGCCGAACGGAAAAGGTCCGACCAGGTACTGAACCCTGTCACCTTGAGGCAGGAACAACGTGTCTGGCTTCACTATCTGGTGAACCTCCTGTGCTTGAGATGCTGCAACACGCAATCCTCTTCTTTCACCTACTCTCGCCAGCCCGGCAACTGCAGGGTTGGTCTGACGCAAATGCAAGAGGTCTTTGAGGGAGTGCTTGCCTGCCCAAATTACCATGTATTCAGTGAGGACAGTGCGGCCATCTGCACTTCTCGGCTCAACGTAAACACCACCGATGCCACTACGACCCAACACCTTAGTGAGGAGGCAAACAGGGACTCGCACAAAAACTGTGAAGAAGTCAGCTTTGCTGGGTTCAGCTTGCTTGTAACCATGCTTCAAAAACTGTCTGCGCCACAGGTCAAGTATGGGTTCCTTGATTGGCAAGGACTCAACATTGTGCCAGCACTGACAGGTGCACCCATCCTCGTGACATCTTTTCAGTTCCGGAATGAGATGAACAATGGACCTGATGGGGCTACGGCAGAACACTTCCCATTGGTCAGCAAACTCATCACGAAAAACATTGATCTTCAGAGTCACAACTTCAGGCGAATCAATGTTGACCAACTGCGTTCCTGCAAACTTCTCAACCATCATCCCACCAATCTGGACCAAGATAGCCTCTGCAAGAATGGGCTCATTGTTGACTTTGCATCGACAGGGCACAGTGACACGTCGGTGAGGGAGCATCGTATGGACGTCCTCATCAGATCTGCAAAAGACCACCAATGCCAGCGGTTCTTTGGACACCTGTTTACTGGCTTTGAGGTATGGTTCCGCATCATGTGAAGAGATAAGGACAAAGCCACTACTGACAGGCCCAATCTGCTGTTGATGCAACTGCTGCATGACTTGGCCATCAGCTCGAAATACACCTTCCAACACCTGTAACTTGTCAACATCCAAAGAAGCAATTTCTGGCACGGCAGGTGCAGATTTCTCAGTGGCCATTTTCTTGCCAACCGGTTTGCCTTTGTTGTCAGCAATATTCTTTTCCAACTCAGTGGGTAAGACAAACTTAAAACTGGCATTATTTGCCAAAGTTTTGAGTTGCTTCCATGACTGCCGGTGCTGCAAAGCCTGGGTAACTGATTCACTACCCAACACCCGAATCGCCTGTGCGGCTCTCTGTTCAACCATGTCTGGAGGGACCCCTCGTTTTTCCAGCTCAGAAGCCAAGGACTTGACCAAGGCACCATTCCCACCTTCACCCCAAAAGACCGGGCAACGGCAGAAGTCTTCCTCAAACAACGCCTGGACGAAGGAGGCACGCATATTTGCATGGAAATCGGCCAGCTCATCAAGTGAGAGGGGCAAATCAGCATTCATGGTAATGTGGGCGATGAGGGCCATGGCATGAGCACCACACATACGATGTTCAGGGAGACCATTGGGAATGCGATGGACCACCACATCATGGCACCCCAAATGAAGGCCTAACCACCTCAGCTTGCCATCAACAATGTCAAAGTCAACATCATCATTGAACGTATGAACCACCATCACTCTCCCAGCAGGGACAATCCAGAGGGGGATCCAATGTGAGTCACACAGCATTGCCGAGAGAATGTTCAATCCATCATTGCCCAAAAAGGGTAGGTTCTGGCACCAGCGCTCAGTGAGGATATGCCCCACTTCATCCCAGTTGCAGAAATTCAAAGGTTCAAAGAACAAGAACGTTCGAAAAGGCATGATTCCCCGGTCAGCTTGTTCCATTCTCTTTTTGATCAAGGTCTGAAGGTGATACCTAATTTCGTCATCCCCCATCGCCTTTCCATGAGAGGTGAGGAGATCAATTCGCTCATCCCTGGTGATGCATTGATGCAAGCTCTGCATCTGACGATCACCCTGCATTGGATCACCACTGGACTGGGCATCAGGGGCATTTGGTGGAGTCTCATCCCCATTACCCCAAACCCATGGGCGTCTAACAACACGACATGAAGACAAATGCTTGACAAAACGTTCCCTGAGTCTGCAATGGACAAATGCTGCTTCGTCATCGCTACCAGGCAATTGTGAATGAAACAGGGCATGGTGGATGAAACTGAGTGCGAGTGCTCCACATTTGGTGCTCGTGAAGAACATCCTCTGGTGGCGGTGTATCATCACCTCAGCAAATCCCAAGGCACGTCCCAGGTTCAGCAGGAGTTGGTTGAGATGCTCATGAGACCGTTTGGGATCATCCCATGTGTGCACTACTGCATGTCTGCCGTTTGGGACCAACTCAATCGGAATCCAATGATTGTCATGTCGGAAAATGCCAATCACCACACTTCCCTGGGAATAAATACCTCTGTGAGCGGCAGCCCACTCGTCCACAGAGTAACCCACATTTGCAGTCCATGCAGCTGAAAGCAGAGGATCAATCACCACAACAGGGGCATGCTTGGGCTGTCCTTCAACCGGTTGGTTAGCTTGGGCAGCCATGGAGTGCAAATGGAAGTGAATCTCATCATCAGACATGACAAAACCCTGGCACTCAAGCAGCTGTGTACGCTCTGGTCCCGAGAAAGCTTGTTGGACAATGGCATTAAAACGAGACACACTTCCAATGGAAGGGACACCAAGGTTCAGAAACTGGTCATTTGCCAAACTGAAGAGAGCCGTCGCACTGGACAAACTATCAACTGAGCTCGGAAAACCACACTCAATACCAACCTTCTTTCCCATGACATCCTCACCACAAGGAAAGGACCATTCCTCAGTGGGGGACACTGTTGCATCAAGAATAGTGGCTTGGGTACGCTTGGTCAAAGGACCCTGGTCAAAAGGCATGGGCATTTTAGGGAGTGGCCCACATTCCCCTGCACTTCCAGAACCAACATGCTGACCAATCACCACATCGCCATTCTGCTGTGGCGAACCCCCAACCAAAGTGGGCATTCTAGGGAGTGGCCCACATTCCCCAGCATCGGCCATGTTTGTGTGAGCTTTACAGGTTTCCTCAGGGACGAAAGCCCTGAGTGCAGCATCGTTGGAGTCATCATTCGCATCAGTGGGCATTGTAGGGAGTGGCCCACATTCCCCGGGACAGCGAGGCAATTCAGACACCAGGCCTTTGGCATTCATAGTCGGCAGTGGCACAGCTGGCACGTGGGCCAAGGGAACATTGCATGCGCAATCACCATCAACAGACCAAGAGGCACCTAGATGCGGAGGCTCAGTAGGCAAACTGACACTGTCAGGACCAGCCGACACGACAAAACCCGACTGAGTGCAGACATGGACAATCACTGACTGACCACCAGACAAAACATGACTCAAAGGGACATCTCCTACATGAGGGTCAGTGACACGAGACACTCGGAATTGACCGACCAACTTGGCTTGTGCAGCAAGGCATTGCTGGACAGTTGACCCAGGCTCACAGACCAGACAGACAGGGGCTTGGACATCATCAGTGAACGCAATCAGGCACCTATCACCAGTCGGGACCAGGACAGGGACACAAGGCTCAAAGACCGGTGGCTCATCCATCCAAGGGGTCTCATCATCGACCTCGATCGGGACCGGCTTAGGCAAGACATCAGACTGGACATGGCGAATGATGCAATCAAGCACTGCTGCAATTGACAGTTCACGATCCACCAAATCACTCCAATTTTCAGGGTTCATCAAATGGCCAATGGAAAAGTCTTTGTACTCCAACCAAAACCTGACCAATGGAGCAATGTCATCTTGCACTTCCGAAATGGTAGGCCAAACCATGCTACACCTCATACACAACCAAGATCGAAATGCCTGGAGTTGGGACAAAGGCCCAAACTTGCATGATCCATATCTGATTTCATCCAACTTCTGAACGAGGAAGCTGAGGACCCACACGACTTGCAACGGGGAGGCAATTTGGCCCACCGCACCAAGGACGAGTCTCACTTGCAGGCCCATGTCAATCATGGGATCCATGCCATTCAACGCCATGCATTCATTTGGGTGGACATGTCTCAACAAAGGGTTACCTTCTTTGTCAAAGCCCCAGACCAACAAACCAAACAACCCCTTTGAGGCAAGTCGATGTTCTGAGAATCCCTGTGACCGGCATCCGCATGGGCATCCACGCAGCTGTGATCCCCACGCATGTAAGGCGCATGGGGCCTTTCCAGTGGAGCAAAGCATGTATTTGACATATGAACCATCATGGGCACCAAAAGCCGCAAGCTCTGTCTCATCCAATGCCAATGCAAGCTCATCTCTGGGGTCCCATTTACTGATGTATGGAATGACACGTCCAACATCAGCCAGTGAACCCATCTCAGACCATTCTTGAAGGTTTACTGCACCAATGAGGGGGGAGGTCAACAACCACCATGTGCGAAATCTCTTGCAAGGCCAAACCTGGTCAAGCTTAAGGTCAACTACCGTTTTGTGAAAGCCAAGCACCGAGCAAAAGTGATCAATCTGGGAATTCACGAATGCATTGTCATGGGCAGGCTGGACACATTCTAACAAGACCACCTGAGAATGAAGGTAAAAGGCTGCCTTCAGGATTCCAGGGAGAGACATCGAGCGGGGGTCCTCAGAGCCCCTTTGGTCACCCAACCGACTGAACGGTTGGCAACTGAACCCGCCTGTGATAACTGCAGCCCCCTCAGCTCTTTGCCAGACCTGAAAAATGGTCTCATTGGAACCTATGTCTCCAGCAATCACCTCGGCACCTGAATGCATGGCATGTAATGACAGCATGAGAGGATTGGTGTCCACAGCAACCATCGTTTCAAATCCCATGGCCTGTGCCCCATGGGAGATACCCCCAAAACCACTACAGGAGTCCACAATTTTCCGCAAACCAGACCAAGATGGGACTGAATGGGTGAGAAGTCTCGAATCCTTCTGCATGGACACCTTCGGAAACGGAAATTGGGCCACCAGCACGGCATCAAGGAGGGCATATTTGTGAAAACCAACTTCCACCAAACCTTCAAGGTAAAAGGAGGTACCATTGTGGGTCTTCATAAGGTGAGCATCATGTTTGGGATCTGCAAGTACCATTTCGCACAACAGTGAAATGCGTTCCCCATTATCCACAGCACCAAACTCCATAGGAAATGAGACCATGGCTACAAAGGTAAAACAACACAGCCCGATGTTTGGCCCGCGCCGCCGTACCCCTGGCAGGAATTCGGGCCCTCACGGCTGTTCCAAACCACCAACCAGATGGCAATGTTTCCTCACCAAAACGACTCCTGGTCATAGCTGCAGGTATTCGTTTCGAAAGGATCGACGATATTTGCCGTGGCTCCTTTTTTTACTCAGTAAACCCAAACATAGACAAATCCGATTCTACCCATGGCTGGGATATAAACCGTATCATGTGATATACGCAATAATAAACCAATGCCAAGTTGCCTTCTGAAAGTCACGGAAATGGGATGTTTTTGATGACCCCCAGGGATAACTATTGGGTGTACCGGGTGTACCACATGGAAAAATCCTAAGGGATGGTACTATCCGACACTTCTCCGAAATCTGAAGATTGGGTAATAAAGAAATCCAACTCCTATGGTATATTAATATAATAAGTAAGTTTTGGTATATTATAATCCAAATCCACTGGATAATCCAAATCCAAATCCAAGAAATCAAACATGGCCATGGTCAAAAAAATCCACATTTACAGATGATGTTCCCATTGAAACCAGCATTTATGCAGGATTTCCCAGCCAGCCATGTTTGATTGTTGACTCCCATGAAATCTCCATTTACATCCCATTAAATCCCATTAACTCCCATTAGCTCCCATTAAAGCGCATTGAATGTTCATTAATCTATAACTGGTTGGTGGTTTCAACCCCTCTGAAAAATATTAGTCAATGGGAATGGTTATCCCATATATTATGGAAAATAAAAAATGTTTGAAACCACCAACCAGTATATTATATATAGTCCCCATGACAAACGGACCCAACGACTGCGACCCAGAAATTCCGAGACTTGCACCGTACGCGGCGCCGTACGCGAGAAGAGGTTCCAGGGGCTAAGGCGCTGCTCGCGACTCTCCCGTCGTTTGGAACGATCTGGGAGGAGGAGCCCAAACCCAGCAGGGGCAGGGTTTGGAAAAAGGGGGAAAGCCAATTTTAATCGGGGAAAAGGAGGATTTCACGAGGGAAAATTAGGGGATATCACGGGCATACAATGGGATATCATGTCATGCGCTATATATATATATACATATCCAACAAATACCAACAATATGATATTTGCGTATGTCTGAAAAATTGGGCATTGACCCCCAAGTTGTGGCTCTAATTGGAAAAAGTGATTGAGGGTCAAAGTTCTTTCGTTTTGAGACCTTGTTCTGATCTCCTTCACGACCTCGTGCAGTTTTGAAGCACATTGCTAGGATTCAGAAAACAATAATCTTGCAATCATCAATCCCGGCGATGGTTTACTCTTTCTTCATCTTCCAGATACAAATAATATCAAATAATATCAGATAGTTCTAGGAAAACTATGGAAAACAATGGAAAACACACAGTTTCCGGACGGTTCCAATTTTTCGAAACCCGAGCTGCTTGTCGCTTCCAACGGCACCACGGCGCTCTGCGCCGCCACCGCCACAGCTGCCGCCACGTCGCCTGAGCGGTCGCCCGGTTTCCAAACGCCATGGGGATCACCAAGCTGAAACGAGGCCGCGGCTGTTGTTTTTTGACATTTTCACAAGCTTTAAACGTTAAAACAAATACTGTAAATACAGTAAATCAGGTACTGTTGGGAAGATTTCCCCATAATTCAATCAGATATTAGTAGTGAATATATGTTAAAGTTGCAATCAGTTAAAGATAATCTATATAACATATTAGTAACATATCCTCGCGCCGGGATCTCCCGCTGGTCATGATGTAGTTGAAGACACGGAAGCTCTCCTACATGGAACACGTTGGATGTGGCGGGATATTTGGATGCTGATTCAGCCATGGGTCTGAAAATCATGGGGTATACCATGGTATACCCTGAAAAAATGATGGGAAGATGATGATCAACCATCAAAATCATCGAGCGCCATAGCGCAATTTCATATCAGCAGGGTTTGTGATTCAATCGACAAAGTCTGCAGAATCACTGCAATCGATCAGACAGCGCAACAAAATGTGTCGTATTCCGAATTCACACTAGAGGGGATTATTTACACTAGAGTGGGGTTATCTATCTGTTTCCTATGCTTAAAGTTGTGATATAGACAGACCCTTTTGGGTACTAAAGAAAAGGTGTAGCAGGCCTGACAGATCTCAAACAGCACAACATGTATCCAAGGAAATCAACCATGGAATCTGCAAAGGGTAAGTGGCCGAAAAGTTATCTTCTTGGATAACTGCCTTGTTTGGTTCCAGCGGTCAAAATTTAGCAACAATCAACTGTCCAGCCTGCGACCCAATTATATAACCATGACCATAACCCTCTGAACTTACCCAACCTGCTCAAACATCACCTCTTCCTGGTCTGTTTCAACAACATGGATATAGCCTATAGCGATTTCCAATGGATTTTCCTTTCAATGAAACCCCAGCAATAAACACCCCCTCAAAAATTGAACCGTTTCTGCGTTGAATCTATACAGCGTGAATCTTTTCAGTCTGCTTCTTTGTTGTAGCGGCATAGAAAATTGCTAGCCCTTTCTGTTTCCCACGACTCTTGGTCTTGGATACACTATGAATAAAAGCCTGATCTTTAGCTGGTTCATGTATGTAAATGTAAATGTAGACAGTAACAATCATGTAGAGTATAGTCATTAATACACAATTCAAATACATACATATGTACGCATTCGTCATGTATCACCATTTCTGGCAACCAAAAAATATGCCATCCCTCTGGTCAGCTTAAAATCATGGTGTGCTTGAAATCCCCCAATTGGTTCGATAGCCGAGGGTACTCAACCAAGCTTTTTCTGGTTTTGTCTGACAACAATAGGCCAAAGGCCAGGCCCAGAATCCAATTGTCCAACTCATTTCATTGTCCCCATATATTTACATAGCATATATCGCTGGCATATCATGCTATATCCTATTTTCAGACACACCAAAATATCATGGAATAGATATATACATGTATGTATATATATAATTATATCTATATCTATATGCCATATGTATATATATATATATACATATGCAATATTCTGTCGCTAATAAGTATCCGCATAACATGCAGCTCTTTCCCAGTTTTACCCAGGTCTTTCCTCGAAGCAGGGCTTCCAACTCAGCAGCCGTTGCGCTTCGCTCATGCCCCCGCTCTGCTGCGCGCTCTGCTGGGCGCT